>OZ008358.1:7206623-7806623 GCA_963931975.1 Cataclysta lemnata | reverse complement strand
TTAAATTGGGTTACCAGTATCAGTTATATTAAGTGTTTGATTAATAAATTAAATATATTTATTTCAGTTTTATAACTGTAAATAAATAGTACTAATAACGATTTAAAGACTGACAAGAGTGAGGAGATGTCAAATGTAGACATGTTAGATGAACACAATTATTGTTAATGATAATAAATATAATATTTTATTATAATTTAACCATTTTTTACTTAATAAGTTTATCCTTCTTACGTCACTACAATTTATATTTATCTATCTAATTTCTTTCATACCAATAATGCCATTAACTGACTGTTCTCGCAAATTTTGACGAGCTTTAGCTTATGCATACATACATACATACATAAATCACGCCTATATATATGGCGAACCAGCACCCACGTCTCGCCAGTCATGTTAGGTCCCATGTAATAGGTGGCGAGCCTATTGCCATTTATCGGGCACAAAAGTCGCAGTAGGTATATAGCTAGATGGTATAAGAGGAACCCTGCTGCCCATTCCTCATCACTGATTTATCCTTAGTCGCCTTGTACGACACCCACGGGAGAGATTTGGGGTGGTGACAATTGTATTCTACTCTGCCGTCACCACGCGGCCACGCGTCATCAAAAATGATGACCGTCAGAAAAGAAGAACTGTTTAGGTTCGTTAGGACATTTGTAAATAATCACAAAAGGATTAAAATTTGTGGTTGTAAATAATCACAAAAGGATTAAAATTTGTGGTTTTAAACTTTTTCCAACCATTAATTTCTTTGTGATAATTTGTTTTAACACTTATAATAACGATATTCAAATAAAAATCAAAGCAATAATTTTTAAATGTTGTCATTAATTCGCTTTTTTTTAGTGTTGTTTTTTAGTTCGCTTTTTTTAGTGTTGTTTTTTAATTCTCCCTATATTTTAGGGAAGGCAAAGGGTCTAGCCCATACAGCCAAGTCTTTAGTGTATATTTTATCTGTAGTCTTATGAAATAATGAGTGGGTGAAAAGTATGAATGAAATGAATGTTACGTTAAAATATGGGTGCCATATATTTTAACACATCTAGAATGGTAACAGAGTTAATGATGGTGCTTGATGAAATGGATAAAACCACTTTTTATAGTGATCTTCACCACAACATCAAACACATCATGAGACTTATTTTCGATGATTCTGCATAACTGCACATCAACACGGATGCTTGTGCATCAAAATAACACCACTTTCACTGCACAAAATCCACTGTGTAACAATTTTTGAATTAGTGAAAATAAATCTGACTGACACCACGAAACGCGCCAAACACTCCTTTTTTTTTTACCTTTTTACCACACGGCCAGTGCTACCTTGAGCTTCCTACAGGAACTAAGAAAAGCTTACATAGCTGTAAAACCTTATTGTCCATTCCAGAACGTGTTCCGCCGAAACAGTTACCTCCGGAACGTTCCGGCTCACCCCGCAAATTGTGGACACAAGAATAACCCAGCACAAGCTTTTTCTAACAACTACCGCGCACAACTATCAACCTTATCCCCCAGCAATGAAGAAAGCGAATTGGCAGCCGGACGTTTTATATCGAATTTACGACGCAGGGTTTTTCTAGGATTACGCTTTTTCTTAATTTATTCAAATTCAAGCGTGAAAATGTTTTTTCTGTTACACCGGATGTGATGGCAGGCCCGTTGTTGAGTTGCGCTTGTCTTATTTGACGCTGTTTTGCTTTTATTTAGAGAACGATTTTTAGTTTTCTATCTAGCACCGATATGAAATTCTTTTAATATTTAAAATTGGCATGGGTGTAGTACAATTTACACAAAATCGAATTTGGAACAAAACCGGAAAACCAATTCGTTTGCCAACCGACCGCTTAAACAACATGTAGGTAATAAAAATAATGCATACCGAACACTACCCATGCTAACTTCTTGGTGATATCAAAAATTATAAAAATAATTTCCATACTTTTTGCTTTACTGTACGAACGATTTGGGGGAAGAATTCGTTTTTTAACGCAGTTTAATTATTTTTTCACTTCTCATGGTCTGAAAGTGCTTATTTGTGCAGGATATAGGCTGCACAAAATCGAATTTTGTGCTCTAGGGCATAAACGTATCTACTCATAAATGTGTCTATATTAAGGCAAAGAAAATAAGCCATGCAGCCAAACATAATAAGAAATTCAAAGATAAAATTTGTTATTTTATTATTTACTTAAATTTATTTGCCTAATGTGTTTTTTATGACATAAAATATATTAAAATTTTAATTCAAGTAGGTACGGTTATTAAATTAATTTAAGAAAATTATTATTTAAAAATTAATTTAATACTTGGCTGTATAGGTCTGCAACCCAAGCCTAATATCAATGGGAAAAACAATTTCCTTCAGTATTCAAAACTGTACTAATTTTAGTTTGAATTTTAAGACATGTTATGATAAACTACTGTTCTATTTCCTCGCAATCGAAGTGAAAAGCAGAGTTTCTAACTCGTCCACAAAACCATTTTTATCCTCGACATTACTATCTAAAAGCTAAAAGTCTCGGACAAAAATGATTCGTTTTGTGCACTTGATGGAAAATCTACTATATGTCTATTTTAGCATGGGTAGTATTCAGGGTGTGCGATAATTCTGTTAGGTACAATGTTGTATAAGCGGAATGTGCTAAGCTTCAAATTTGAATTCTCCTTGTTTTTATATATTCTTAAATATTTAAACAGGGGCAAATGACAGACGATGACGATTACACGCGGGCGGGGATCGCGCGTCCGAGTAATTACACCCGCGAGGCCGATTCGTCACGTGCCGAATGAGTGAATGGAAAAATTCAAATACCTCCCTTTATGATGAGGGAAGGGGGTGGTTCCGAATTGAACTGGTTAAGCTAGTGATGTGCCATTACGATAACTGATCACGGGATACTTTAGCGGATAATTATTTTACATGTATACATCATACATTCATTATATTACGCCTATGTCTGTGTCGTACAAGGCGACAAAGAGTAAAGGTAGCGATGAGTAATAGGCGGCAGCGTTGCTCCTAGCAATATACTGCGATTTATTACATGTCACCTAACTTAATTGGCGAAAAGTAGGTGTTAATTCACCTCTGCCTACCCTTACAGGGATAAAGAGGCGTGATTTATGTATGTTATAGCAGTATGTATTTGTAGTAGGTAGTGTAGTATTAGTATCATCAGTAACTGCGCTTTTAATGTTCCCACTGCAAGGGCCTTCCCTATGCCTTCTCTATGAATAAATGTGGGATCAGTTGATAAAGAATAAAAAAAAATTAGTCAACTCATCCCACGGGATCAGTTCCGAGCGGCCTCCGTTGATTAAAGAGCCATGAATAGAAGATTATAGGAAGGTGTGCTATTTAACCTATTACACTGGCTTAGTGCTCGATATCAATATTGATTGATTGATTGGTATCAATAAACGATAATGTTCTCATATATTTGCACGAACACTATACATTTGAAATAAAACAACTTAAAGGAAATATATTAACATAATTTGTTTTTATCCCGACGTTTCGATCATTTCGTGGTCACGGGGAGACCGTCTGTCTACACGTCCGTGATTTATTACCGTGTTTTATTTTAAAAATGTATCAACGACCAACCAACGGCTTTACATAGGTACCTTTTGTATGTTACATAATTTTTGAATTGCATGTGGACATTGAAGTTGCTATCTACCTTGGAAGTAAGTTATTCGGAAATAATGTCGACACATCTTTTTAAGGAGGAGGAGCTGCGAATTGTAAACTACGCATTCTTCGCTTAGGCCGGTCATTGGATAAGTGACCAAAATTATTATCTCGAGTTCCTCTTTGCTTAGGAAGGCATGTTAAGCCGTTGGTCCCGGCTGCATCTGCAGTCGTTAATACTCACCTATCCGGACTGGGTCAGCGTGGTCGGTTTTAAAGCCCATTATTCCTATATTCTTCCACCCGTAGGGAAGGCCTGTGGCCCAGCAGTGGAGGCATTAAAGGCCGGCAATGATGATAAAGACCACGACATATTTTAAACCATTCAATGTTTTCAAACACAAATAATTTAATCGTGTTTAAGTGGTGTCGCCTCACTAAAGCTTTCAGTGTTGCTAGACGGAAAAAACCGTCGTTTTATTCTGATCTTTTGAATTGCAGCTCGATTCTCCGATTCTAGTCTGTGGCATAGCAGCAAAGGAGCTTGCGAAAATTATATTTGAACGTGAATTACGTGCGATAACCGTCCAAATGATGAGTTGCAGTTGAAAGGGGTGGATTTTACGAAGTTGAGTTAGATTGTCCCCATCAGTTACAGGGTGTGAAAAAGTTCGAGCCAAATGTTTGTTGATTCTAGAATAATCGAAAAAAGTGTAAAATTAGTTTTTGCCGGTACAATCAACAGCACGTTAGGCCATCACAAATTATCAATTTTTCACAATTGAGTTTGTGCTTTATTGAAAATGTGTTAAGGTTGACAATTTGGGTAGGCAGTCAATGATTTTTCTGTTAAAGCTGGTTTTGACCGGCTATTAGTTCTGACTGTAACATAGTTATATTTTAACCTTAGTCGCATAGTACGACATTTAAAGGAAGAGCGGGGGTGGTGACAACTGTAGCTAGATGATAACTGACAGAGCAAGAAATTGTTTTTATTCAATTTATACTCGATCGCTCATTCCTAGTGAGGCTACCATCCGATGAATTCTTATCCCGATAGAAACAAAGCACTGTTCCTTTATAAAAACACATTTATCATCATTGTCACAATATTATTATAATAACTTGGTCTACGGAGACTCATTCCAAGGGTCGCCTTGTCATTCATCAAGACCGCTGACGTGTCACAATGGCCTCTAAAGGTTTCTGATCATAATCTATTTTAGTGTAAAGCGGGTATAGCTCATTATTGACATTATAATAAGCTGTACTGGGGTTCTAGCCAAGTATCCAATTTATTCAAACGCATGGAATACAAATAAATATTAAACTGACATATTATACACTGAGAAAACATCATAGCGACCGTCCAGCTGTACCATGACCCAAGTGTAGGTTGACTTAAGTGTGGGTTAGGAATGATTCACAATATTTTCTCTGCCCAGCCATATTTGGTACGATTTTGTGACAGCCGCCTTAGACACACGTTCCAGGGCCCGTAGCCAAGTGGCAATCGTCTCATAACGATAACGTGGCGAAGTTCGTCGCGGTCGGCCATATTACTTTGGTATCTACAGCGTATTAGATTGCGCTACCAACATAACTAGGAACTTACGAAGACGATTTTGGTCACGTGATTTCACGACGACTTACGTCAAATCCCATACATTTTGCTTTATCGAACTTCGTTATCGTTGTCGATATGTTACTTTGTCTAGGCCCTCAGTGTAGAACTTACGACAGTTCTAGACAAGTCAAGATTTTTTAAGGGCCGATTTCACCGCAGAATTAATCGCGATCAGTTGAAGTTGAACTCGGCTTATGCTTTAAACTGAGTTCCGCTACATAGTTTGCATTAATCAAAACCAAGTTTTATTAAACTCAGTTTCTATGAGAGACGGTGAGATCGGCCCTTGGTCAAGATTAAAAATCTGGTATACCCCGCGCTCCCACCTCTACAACATACAATCCAACAAGTAGCCATTTTTTTTAATTTGGTTAGCTAAGTTAAAGTAACTTATTGGTATTTATATTTTTATAATATCTTTGTGTTATCTATGTATGTTTAAATCTTCCCACGACTCTCGTCTCACACGGATCCCCGTATTAAATTGGAAACGATCTGCATGTTGTGACTTAATTGAGTTACGCGGACTTATGCGAAACAACATACATCCTAATTCGAGTTTTCAATTATGTTTTGCAATTTTCATTTTCCAGTAGTCTTGTTTCCCTAATGGGTTTGATATCTTATTAAAGGCGGGATCACATCTCGCGGAAAATCGCGAACATAAAACTGTTATGTTTATTCTACGAATTCAAACGTATAACGCATAACACACCTCTTTAACCCCGAAGGGATAGGTTGGGTGTGATGAAATCCAAATTTTGCAAAATATTTACTCACAGATAGTCAGGCGGCGTATACATATATTAAAATTTCTTACACTCATACATATCAATGCATACTATATAGCCGTGAGGTGACGGCAGAGTAGAATATAATTGACACCACCCCAAATCTCTCCTGTGGGTGTGGTACAAGGCGACTAAGGATCAGTGACGAGGAATGGTACTGCGACTTTTGTGCCCGATAAATGGCAAAAGGCTCGCCACCTATTACATAGGACCTAACATAATTAGGGAAACGTGGGTGCTAGTTCACCTCTGCCTACGGGGATATAGGCATGATGTATGGATGTTTGTAAGTAGGTGATAATACATAATAATATACAATAGGTGTATCAAAACATAAATTGCAAAAGAAATAGACCCAGGGCACACAAAATCATATATACCTACAAATTTAAAAAAAACACAGCTGACGAAATGTGAGTTGCTAATTATCCAAAAAACTTGGGCAAGATATAAACACCCTTATCCATCAAAAAATCATGTAGTTATTTCTTATCAATATTTTTATTTCTGGATGTTATTGTCTTAATATTTTAGGTCATTCCTGCTCCAGTAGCATAGGACGGGGACAAAATCTCCTCGGGAATAAGAAAACATTCAAAACACTGTCAAGTGGTGGAGAGAGATTTTCTCCACGTCCCGTGCTAGGCCTGCATGCGTTTTTTTTAGTTTTAAATCCTCCCTATATTTTAGGGAAGGCAAAGGGTATAGCCCATACAGCCAAGTCTTTAGTCTATGTTTTATCTGTAGTTTCATGAAATAATGAGTGGATGAAATTATGAATGAAATGAATATTACGTTAAAATATGGGTGTCACACATTTTAACGCATCTAGGGAGTGCTTGGCGCGAATTGAATGGTAACAGAGTTCATGATGGTGACTGATGAAGTGAGCAAAACCACTTTTTACGTGGTTTTCACCACAACATCAAACACCATCACAAGACTTATTTTCAATGATTCTGCATAATTGTACATCAACACGGATGCTTGTGCATCAAAATAACACCACTTTCACTGCACAAAATCCACTCTGTAACAATTTTTGAATTAGTGAAAATAAATGTGACTGACACCACAAAACGCGCCAAACACTCCCGGCTTGCATGCGACTTTACATTGATTTTTTTTTAATTTTTGTACTGCACAAACAAAACTTCCCTGGTGTGGCCGCACCTTATCCCGCTTATATCGGATTGTGTAAAGACTTGAGTTCGAATGGAGTAATTGCTATTCTAATTAGTATCTCTGCTGTTTTAAGCTAGAGATCCGAGGCTCATAACGATTGCTGCAGGAGGCCCGTTCGTTCACCGATAATACATTCCGAAGAACAAAGCTAAATTTACTAATTTGTTCAAATAGGGGAAGGCCTAACTCTCGTGTGTAAAAAATTTTTGGCTATTTTCTATACGCCTCGTTGGGTATAAAAAAGGCAAATGGGAATTGTAATATATAAATAAAAATAAAAAAATAAAATTTCTACCTATCGGTTTTGGCAGGTTTTTGCTGTAAAATATTTATTTTGAAAAAAATGCCATAATACTCGAGTACCAATTCTAGGCGATATACCTGTATACAGCTGTCTTTACTACAGAAAAAGAGATCAGAAAATGTTTGATTTTTTTTTGTTCTGATGCGGTAATAGAACCTACGCCTTCCGCAATAAGGGCGGCTGCCTATACTCCTCGCCAAACCAGGACTAACATGCTGTTAACTTGCCATTTCTCTAACCTTTTAACTTCACGTTGTTCCGCATCGGAATGTAAAATATACTTCTTTCTTTTCTTATTTCAGGTATTTTTACACACATCAAGCATTCGGCTAAGCTTGGGTTTGCTATTTCATTATTATTTCGAATTACTGTCGCACTCAGAGACGTCAATTAACTTTAATGAGTATTTAATGTCAAAAATTTTCATTCAAATCTAGACCATAGATAGACCCGGCAAGAATAGCGACTAGTTTTGAATTGTTATTTTTTGACGTTAAGTACTTATTAACGTTATTTGGCGTTTCTGAGTGCGGCAGTTAGAGTGGAATAGTAATTAAACGTTAGGAAAATATACTTGTAATTTTCTGACCTATTTTCGTTGTGACATTGAATAAAACGTTCAAATAAATACTGTTGACAAAAGCCTGTATTTATATTATTATGTCGTTGACAATTCGTTGAATTGGGCGTTTTTAGTAAAAGTTAAAAAAACTGAGAATCTCTTTACCTACTACGACTTTCTGCTTATTATAAATAATTTTCTTCAACTGCCGCAGAGTAGTGGAGATCACAAGTTACTAATTCATCATCATCATCATCACCAGTCCACACTGCTGAGGCACAGTCCTTCCCAGTGTGTAGAAGAATTTATGCAGCATATTAAAATCTCTCCCGTGGGTGTCGTACAAGGCGACCAAGGATAAATCAGCGATGAGGAATGGGCAGCAGCGTTCCTCTTATACCACCTAGCAATAGTACTGCGACTTTTGTGCCCGATAAATGGCAATAGGCTCGCCACCTATTACATGGGACCTGACATAATTGGCGAAACGTGGGTCTACCCCGTCGGGGATATAGGCGTGATTTATGTATGTATTATTTAATTATTTCATTTTACAATGGATGCATGGTGTGAGGTATGAAGGTATTTTTTTTTATGCTAGACAGGGAAGCTCTTGCATTTCATCTCACCTGATGTAAGTGACGATAAGGGCCGCAGATGGAATCGAGCTTCACCTGGAACCCTCAACCACAGAGGTCCCTCTGTGGTTGAGGGTACTTATCGCATATTGCCAAAACACAATAATGCTGTTAACATTATTATTATGGCGACAGATTTTTGATAAGATGGTGGTAGCTACTAGCCAGGTGGACTTAAAAGAAGTCCTACCACCAACCAAACCAAGTACAAATTTATACTCCCCTGGGGATCGAACTCGGGACCTCTGGACCTTAATTCCGGTGGGTGACCAACTAGATCGCGGAGGATACTGTGAAAGAAGAAGACGGACCCCGAATAGGATGCGATAGGTGATGATGATTTTACAATTTTGATGAAAACTAATACAGTGCTTTGATAAAGTATACTGAATTAATAAATTAGCTATGCAATTTCAAGTTTTCACATATTATATTTGCAAAAAAATAATTGTTATCAAATCGGCTGTTATGTATCTTACCAGCCTTGCGTAGCGAACATTGATGGATTTTTCGAAAAATTTTGTCTAGTTTTCGCAATCACAGGCCGTGCGTGTAAACCCCTGCGTTAAATCAAAGTATGCAAAGCATTACTATGATGTTTAACAGATTAAACTAATCATTTTATCGTAATATTAGGAGTGAAACGCTGCTACATACAACACAATGTTGCTTCTTTTTTCTACAACGGTTTTATAATGGAGGGTCGTAGAAGTCATAGTCACTTTGACAGTAAAATGGTGAAATTATGAATTCGGCGAATTATCCACAACATATAAAAACCCTAAGATATTTGAGGACGATGAAAAGAATAAAGCGGATCTTTTCGTCTCTCTATATATCTTTTAGATTAATGGAAAGAAGCCATTGTAATTTTAACATATCGAAAATTTTAGTTTCAGTACCAATTCTGAGCAGATGAGAAATAAACTAAAATATTCAGCTTACAATGCCAATCTAGATTTAGGTATTTGATAGTATTACAATGTGACATTTTAATATAGAAATAAGAAATAAATAATTTTCTCAACATTATTTTGTATAATATAAAATCATGGCTTTTTCTCAAAAGGGGTAAGGGTCAAAGGATAATTTCAATTACTTTTAATTGTTATAATTGGAGTTACCAGTTTTATATTTAAATAACGAATTTAATGAGCACCCTCATCTTTCCACTCTTATTACTGCCGCACTCAGAGTCGTTCATTAAATTAGTGATAATGGGTATTTTACAAATTATCATTAAAACATCTAATTGACCGTTCCTCTCAGAGTCGAAAATAATTGATTGATTAGTTATGTGACAATTTTAAGTCAGGTTAGTGCAGTGCGTGTGTAATCCAGTGTTATCGGTAAGTGCGGAATTGCCACATGCAAAAAGCCATTAAACAATATTATTAGTTACACTAGTTTTTATATCACAAAAGTATTTTTTTCCATAAGAATTAGTTATTAATATCTATTTAATATACTATTTACGTAAAAATCCATAATAATAATTTAATTTAATCAAACTTGAACGGTAAATGCCATGACTTTTTAGATTTGGCCACACCGCACCGGACCAAAAGTCATTTATTATAAAATTAAAAAGTCAATGTCAACAACAAACAAGAAATAGGTACCCCAAATAATTCCATGGAAATACCAAACAAAAACATATAAATATCAAATTATTTATTTTGTGATCAAAATTGATTAAATAGATATTAAGCTACTGCAAGTGGAGTCAGCCTGGGAAATCATTAACATACAAAAGTCTCAGCGGCATACTCAATATTGGCGAAATCATATCATATAGGAAACGCCATAGAAAAAAGAAGAAAAAGCCACACGAACCCTATCTTCATTGAAATAATTGATTAGTACTGTGATTGTCTTGGTAAGTATTGATGATTTCTTTGTTACATGCATGGGGTTCGATAGTTCCGGGAGTGGAATGACTGAGGAATTTAATTGTAATGCATATGTGCACAGTAATTAGTATTTTCTTATATTGTTTTGTGCTTAGATTATAGAATTATCCTGTATTAAAAAGTATCTAATATTTCTTTGCAATTTGCAGTGTGATACAATAACACCATAACCTGTAAAACTACAGAGCTAGGGAGTTAATCTGGAAGTGTTCCATAAAATCCACCACTTTCCCCACTGCAAGGAGCTATCCATAAGCAGTAGAGGAGGTAACATTTATTTTCCACTAATTAAACTTATGAAAGTATAACAATTTATATAAATTATCTGTAATCTATATGTAACCTATTCTTATTATCTTTAATAATTATTATTCAGGCTGCACCTTCAATTATATGTGAAGTGCAGAACCCATTTGATAATGATGGTATTGCGCTGTCCATATAGACAATAATCAAAATAAAACAGTATAAAATATTTGGGACAATGAGTTTGACCTAGACTTTGCTATGGGTACCTATTATATTTCATAAATTTTTATATAAAATGGCCACTTGTTTAAAAACTTGTTAATATGAATCAAGTTGTTTTTATGTTACTTTAAGGAAAATTGTAAAACTTGGTGCAACTGGCTATTAATGTATATAGTTCAATCATAACATGCAATTAGAAAAATGATTTAAATTAATGATATTATACTTATCTTTTTTTCAGATCACATAGATATATTATCAAACAAATCTAAAGACTGACAATTACACACCAAGTCAATTTTGAATAAATATTTTATTACCCGGAGATTCAAGTTAAAAAGAAATGTGCTGCTGAAATGGAGGAAGAGAGGAGTAAAACTCTTTTGGAAATTTTCAAATTACAGTTCAAGGAATTAAAAAGAAATTGGAACTCAAAATAAAATATTTCTTTTAAATCTACTAGTTTTATTCAAAAAACAAAATAAAACCTCACGCAATGAAAATGAATTAGCAGTAAAATAAACAGATTAGGGTTATAAAAGAATTTCACTATATTATTTTAATTTTACAATTAGTAGTTATATTTATTGTGACATTGCTTGATTAAATTTTGCTTTATTCTGTTTGTGTCCTCGTCGGTAAAAGGCAATTTTGCAAAGTCTTTCATTGTTCTTGCTTGGATAGACACTTTGGTGACAATTTGTGATACTGACTGTTGACCTAATATTTATCCATATTCCATCACATCACCACCTAGTTTCTGAAATAAATATATAGACAATGACAGATATTGAAAGTACATGCATACATACATAAATCATGCCTATATCCCGAAAGGGTAGGCAAAGGTGAATTAAACACCCACTATTCGCCAATTAAGTTGGTCCCGTGTAATACGTGGCGAGCCTATTGCCATCTATCGAGCACGTAAATCGCAGTATATTGCTAGGTTGTAGAGGATTGCTGCTACCCATTACTCATCGCTGTTTACCTTCAGTTGTCTTGTACGACACCCATGGGAGAAATGGGGATGGTAACAATTATATTCTGCTCTGTCTGAATGTAAAGTAATATTTAACTAACCTGAAAAATCCCAGTTGCTAAATACCGCAATTTTATTACTTCAGGGGCATTGGTAAGCCTGTCCTGTTTCGGTGCTTTTTAAATCAGGTTCCAAACATGGGAGTAAAGTATTATTTACTGCCTGGAGTGTAAATCTGTACCTTGCATGAAATTCAAGCACATAGTGAAAGTATCAGAATAGTCGCGTAAATAGAATCTAGGTTGTGATTGTCTGAACCTTCTTACGTAATCTGTAAACTCCACAACGTAATTTATTATAAATTATTATTGAAAATATCACTATGAATGCACTGAAATATAATTACAAGCTTTACAACAAAAGATAACCCTACTCTTGAAATGTCAAATAGACGTCACATAAGACCTAAGTAAGGGTCATCGGTTACTCAAAATTTAAGTTTCATTAGCGTCACTATTGACCCATTATCTGACTCTGAGAGGGAATTTTATTTTAAGTTTACTTAAATGTCATTTAATGATCATTAAGTCGACTCTGAGTGCGGCAGTTACTGGCGCAGAGACGTCAATTAACTTTAAAGAGTATTTAATGCCAAAAAATTTCATTTCAATCTAGACCATAGAGATAGAATAGTGGAAATTTAAATTATATTTTTTTTGTATTAAGTTCTCATAAACATTAATTAACGTCTCGGAGTGCGGCAGTTAGCGATAAGACTGTTATATATAATACCTACCCAGAATTAACTACCGTTTTTAATTGTTTTTCTTGAGATATATCTGGAACTGTGTGTTTTCCTAAAATTAAATTTCTAAGTTATAAATAGTTTGCGAGTAACGAATTAAATAAAGGTCAAATCTTTTTATGTAGTATTCTAGCTTAAACGTATCGTATTTTCTTTAAGGGAAAATGACAGAATCCACTTTTGAGCATCCTGCAACAAAGTTTGTTTACAGATCCTAAATAAATAATGGTGTTTTGTAAGAGGACAATTTGAAGGGTTTATATGAGTAGTATGGACACAGTGAACACTTCAGGCAGTAGGTCAGTGTTGCTGAGTCTTTTGTTCTGTAATAATTAATCCAGGAGTCCCACAAATTAATCAACATTCATACATACATACATATATATCCTATAACCCCGAAGGGGTAGGCAGAGGTGAACTAGCAAATTAATTAAGCAGCAATTAATAGACTCGTGACGTCAACCGCAACAATGAAGTATAGTTAACACAAATGAAATAGAAAAATAAGTCATTGAAATGAACTATTCGATTTTAATTTTAACATTATATAAATGTTAGAAAAATTAGTACAATGATTTTGGTGGTTAGAAAAATGAATTTCGAATTTAGCAGCGGACACGGGTTCGATTCCCGCCTCAAGATCATAATCTTTGTACTAATCATTGAAATGAGGTTAATATTTAATAAGGTATATATATATATATATTTTAAACTAATGTATTTTACTACTATTTATTTACCTTACCTTGCCCCTACCCTATCCCTTTGAGTGAAGGGATAGGGTAGATGCGAGGCGATCCTGATTTATGACATAGAAGGACCACTAGGTGCTATTAATTTTCGGGGGTTATAATAGGTCTATAGCGTGGGTGCTAGTTCACCTCTGCCTACTCCTTCGGGGATATAGGCGTGATTTATGTATGTATGTATGTATTATAGGTCTATAATATTAATTAAATAATTCACTTTACTGTAACCGCTTACAGTAAAGTAAATTATCTTCATACAATCTTACATCGAAAACTTATATATTTTCGAGGAAGAGTGGAAAGTGTGTGTGTTTTAGTGCTGACGTCTACAAACGGCATGATTTTAGATCCAACGGGTCTGAAAAATTTCGCATTTCGTTTGTTTTTTCATTTTTCTAACATGTATAAGTATTGTGTTCAATTTAAAAATCAAATAATATTGTTTTTAGTTATTTTAATTTTTGTGATAAAACATTCAAAAACACCCGAGATTGTTAAATGAAATAACTCCAATCTGTGTGTGTTAAAGGGAGAAAGAGAGTATATGCGAAATTAATTTTGTATGGGTTCGTTAATGGGCACATGTTGTGTATAAGAAGCATAGGAGCGGTAACTCAATTTACAAGCATAAAATTGTCGAACTCATGTTAAAAGAAATCCTGTATCTTTGTAATTCAAGGGGTGTTTCAAGACGAGTTTTATTGTACCGTAAAATTTATCATACTGCGCTATTTCCACTGTCCCCAGGTAAGTCGTCTCTGGTTACTTTTAAAAGGGGCGCTGCTTATATTTTTACGAAATTGAAAAAGTTTGGAGTACTCGTGTGGAGATTAATGAGGAGACTAAGACGAAGGTAACTTGGGGACATCGGCTCTTCTTACTGAAGGTTCAGTTGAAGTATGTAAGGAGCACTTTCCTTTGGACGTTTCGGTAAAACGCCCTGAATTTTATAACAAAACGGCAAGAGACGGAATTTTAATTTCACCTATCTTTTCTTCTTCTTGAGGAGCTCGCTAGCGAGGCGGCATAGAGCGCTAAGCCTGCGATTGCGTAAACTAAGCGATGCCATTGGATGAGTGACCAAAAATGTATTCTCTCGAGTTCCTCCGTGCTTTGGAAGGCACGTTAAGCCGTTGTTCCCGGCTGCATCTGCAGTCGTTAATACCCTCGCTAGCCCGCACTGGGCCAGCGTGCTGGGTTATGGCCCAATCTCCCTATAGCCATAGGGAAGGCCGTGCACCAGCTGTAGGGACAATAAAAGGGCTGGTGATAATGATCTTTTCTTCCGGAACTTGGAAGAAACATGATATTAAGTCCCACATTTGCGGTAGCTCGAGTCCGGAACAGGCGGCATTTGTTTTGAGGCGTTTTTTCGAAATGCGATCGTAAATCACACAACTTCGATGCTGTGCGCGATACGAGAGAAAATGTTTTCATTTATCAAAGTTCCTTTCGCACGTAAACCAAATGGCTTACGAAGTTCCGTGTCTATATTTTGAGTGAGGAATATTCTTCTAGCGCGGCTCAGGTTTCAATTATTGTTTTTGCGTACTGTGCTTGTTACTTGGATGATCGTTGTCAGCGACTGGCTGGCAATCTAACCTTTTTCATTGTATTTTGTATTTTTATAATTCCTTGTATTTGTCACTTTGATATTGTTCGTTGTCATTATTATTATTGCGTTGTCTACCGTTTTTGTGTTGTTGCTCTGTTTTACCGAAATTACATCAATTCATTGGATTTACTACGTGTTTCCTTCATCAGCCTTCATCATTATAAAGTCCACTGCACGGTTCGCTATCAATCGTGTTGTTTCTTCCAAATAGAAAATAAATAAAATTACGCAAAGACAAAAAAGTTACTTGCTAGTCGTAAAATAATTCGCCAATAGTTACACGTCCTCTTCTCTTGCCATCCATTCCATACTACTATCTACCCAAACATACAGACATAAATCACGATTTTTATCTGGCATATTATTTAGCAGAGGTGACTTAACAGTTTTCGCCAATTATGTTAGGTCCTATATAGGGGGCGAGTCTATTGCCATCTAACGTGTACGTAAATTGCAGTATATTGCTAGGTAATATAAAATGATATCTGTACGTCGGGCTTCACCCTTAGGCAGGGGGCGACGCAGAACCCCCACAATATGGATTTTTTTACCACATATAATTTTTCATCTTTTTGAAAGATTGTAAAAAATGTCAAATTGTAAATTTATTTTCCCTTATATTGGAGAGAAGACCCTAGAAAATTGTCCGTTTTTTTGCGTCCAGTCCTATTAAAATTTAAGCAAGAAGGAATAATTCATATAGAAAATTTCACAGTACTCAGTCATATATTTGAGAAACATGCAAGCGCATAATTGAGACAGGACTGAGTAATTGCAACAAAAGAAAGAGAACATTTCTGGACTCATCTTTGTTCACGATCTTTCGAAACAATAAAAACCTCATAAGTCCTGTTTTAATGCATATTCTAGTCAATAGAACATCGTGTACATTCCATATTCCACTGGAATACACTGATGGATCAATCAATAATTTCCCTTCCACTGCATCTACGGAGTTTCGGGAAGCATTTGCGAACTTCTGACCCGAAATTAGTTTATTGGATGTAATATTGATATCAGCAAAAGGGCACAGTCTTTGACCCGTGAACTATGAAAGGAGAACATCGCCTATAGTCAACTGTTACATTCGGTAGACTCATACGGTGATATATTAATACACCAATAATTTATATGATGTGATTGGTTAACAATGAGCTATGATTGGATTTTTATTTGAATAACATATTATTCTATAGAAAATGTCCGTGTGGTGACGGCAGAGGAGAATATAATTGTCACCACCCCCATCTCTCCCGCGGGTGTCGCACAAGGCGACTAAAGGTTAAAACAGCAATGAGTAGCGTTCCTCTTAGACCACCTAGCAATGTACTGCGATTACAATGTCCCATAAATGACAATAGGCTCGTCACCTATTTACATGGTACCTAGAACTATGTAGGTAGCAGAATACAATTGGGCTTTTTTATATTATAGAAACATTAGTCTAATAATTTTTATGGCTAGTTATATTATAGAAATGTTGGACCTATTGGGCAATAGCATTATTAGAGCTTTTCTGGAGAATGTTATAATGTAATAAATAAGAGCGTTTTGTCATAAATTAATTCAGGTGCAAAAAAGAGACGAAATTAGCATTCCGTGCATTCAACGTGCGGGTGCCGGGCCCATAGTGGAGCAGAGAGGGGAGTCAGTGGCAGCACCTAGAACTTTTGACCCATGTCTAGGTTTGTCATATAGTCAACTCTTGGAGCAACTTATCAACGTAACAAATCCAGTCCAAGTTCTTTATATTACTGTTGTAACGTGAACTATGTTTAAACGGTATCGGGCAAACTAATTGGATAACTATTATCAATAACTTCTGTGGATGTTCTTCGCTCGTTATGGCAGAAGCCGCAAGATATTTCGGTTTGTTACCTATAACTAAATAAATATCTCTCTGTTTATTCAGGGAATATAACTTTTGCTATGTAATGTTATTGGCGAAACTAACAGAACTTTAAGTTATACTGATAATATCCTTACTTTAGTTACTCACTTCGGTGATCGTCTTATATGACTGCAGTAGCAGTAGTAGTTGATTTAAATAAATCATTGTTGATTATCATACGTTTTAATAGCAGTTGGGATCTTGTTGGTCAGAAGAGACCTAACCTACTAACCAATGTACTAACTACTACTAACCTACTACCCACTTACTTGTAAGCAGCTTGATTTAGCTCCCTTGTTCGCGTCATGAGCAGGCAGATTATGAAATGGCGAAATACGACAATCTCTCCCCACACATACCCCGGAAAAATATCGAAAAATATTTCCCAGGAATCTTTGGATGTTTTATGTATTTAAGGCTCTCTGCTGATGCTTTTAAGGGATTAAATCGAGCAAATCGAGGCGAACGCGTCCAATAGTCCTTACACGTCAGATTAACAGTATCTCCTTTGATACGACGTGGGCTTTAAGTGCGGAATGGGAGTTTACGAGGCTCACCATGTTGAGTTACCTTGTGACATTTACTGTATCTGCTTTTAACACATAGATGCTTACAAAAATCACGCTCTTTTTCCTCCGAAGGGTAGGCAGAGGTCCAATGGTCACCGAACCGAATTAACATCCACGTTTCGCCAATAAATGTCTTCCATGCTGGGAGCGAAAAAGTATGTAAAGGGTCTCTCAGTAAGAGTGCACTTTTTCATTTTAAAATAAAAACATGTATTTTATGAGAAAGTTGTGATATTTTTATTGAATTGTAAATAAGACATATTCCGATTAAGTATGGAATAAAATTTCGGGCAAATGGCCCCCACGGCTCTTATGGCAGGCCATTACTCTTCATGAAATTTTCCATCACTTTTACACAGAGATGTGGCTGTATCTCACCAATGACGCGTTGGATCTCTGATTTCAGCTCAGAAATTGTTTCTGGTTTATTCGCATAAAAGCGAGATTTCACACAACCCCAAAGAAAAAAGTGCACTCTTACTGAGACACCCTATATAAAGTGCCCACCCCGCCGGATTCTAGCCCGCCCAGCATGACTACCGAAACACGATATGATGTAGTCATTTATCACGTTGGACTGTTAAAAATCATCGGATTTTAACACTTGAATAAGCCTGAATTGAATAATTGGTTATGCCTTTAAGGCATACCAAATAGATATAGCAATTTATCGCTTAGACCTGTCAAAATTCCAATGATTTTTATAAGTTTAACGCAATATCATATCGTGTTTCGGTGGTCATGCTAGCCGGGCAGGGGTGGCGTAAAATTCGACTAAGGGAGATCGCCTGGTGTAGACCAATAAGCATGGGCCTCCGAATGGTGGAGGGCAAACCTCCAACAACAGCATACCCAAAGAGGGTTGGTGTCAGGCAGGCGGCCGGCTGTAAAACCTCAGCAAAAACTTTGAACAGTATCGATTTCAATCGAAACTGTTCATAGTTTAAATATTGTCATCAAAATCACTCTCTCTCAATCATAATCTCTCTACATGGTCCATTCTCTCTCTCATCTACATATTCAATTATCACTAGCACCTTTACGGTGTGATGGATGATATGAATCAAAAGGGAGTGGATGGCTTGATGACGTATGACCGATATAAATGGAAGAGGACATATACTCCGATCCCAGATAAACTGAGAACAGGGCAGGAGGAAGAAGAACATGTAAGCTTTAGTGTAAAAATGTTGGAAACGTTTGACCGCTTAAATTCTTAATGCTTAATTCAATCCACAAAGGCCTTATAGAAGATCTGGTAATGGTAATTAAGCGCTTGGTTGTGGCTACCATCGGGCTGAATCTTAATGAACGGCGCAGCACTGAGCACCTAATACCGCAGCCTCTTGTGCTGCCGGAAAATTGCTAATGAGCGAAATCGGTATTATATTAGAATGGGGGCGCTAAGGTGTTGCTTGTGCCTGTAACGTGATATAATCTCTTGATTCTAAGGATGGTTTATTACAACATTCTGCTGAAAAATTATAATTTTGTGTATAAATATTCTTTAAACCTGCTGAAAAATTTTAATATTGTTTTTAAATATTATTCATATTAAAATTTATGTATCCAGTATCCATAACACAGGTCATAATGTTACTTTGGGCTAGATGATAGGCACGAGTGCAAGAAATATTATATATTTCTTTTGTTAAAAATTTACCTCATTTTACAGTAACAGTTTTAAGGAAGGTATTTGACATGGTTTGGTCGAATGGTCAGATCACTGGCTATCGGCCAAGAGGTTCCGGGTTTGAGTTCCGGTAGAGGCGAATGATTATTACTTACTGACTTTCCTCTCTGCCATACTATAGTCCCGGAACCTCACGTGGAAACCATAGAATGCTAATAGTTTTCGTCTCTATATTAAAAATCTGTCCGTCATCTGGTATCAATAACACAAAATTACTTACTTTGGGTCAAGTCACCTGACCTGACTTAAGTATGAATGTAAGAAATATACAAATAAAAATATAATAGTATTTAAAAAAATATCAGTATAATCCATCTAACAATATTCACCTGCGAAGCGCCATCTTACCGCCCCCGCCATTAAAGCCATACCTTTGGACAAAGCGGGCGCTATTGTGCGCCGCAAACCTGATCTTATTATAGATTGAAAGCCTTAGCAATCGATCTCCCCCCACTGATAATGTCTTATGATTCCATGACTGCCTTTGTCCTTTTTAAACTTCTGCCAGGGACATCTTGGCGAATTATGATTACAGATATCATCCCAGGAAATGTTCAAGAGAATTGTGGCTCGAATATGCCGCTTGCGGTATGATATTTTACAGGATTATTTTTTAATTTTTACTCGAAATCGGAAATAATCATCCCGGGCACCTTTCCGGTGTGATGGATAATATGAATCGAAAGGGAGTGGATGGATTGATGACGTCTGCCAGATATGAATAGAAGAGGAAACATACTGCGTCGACCCCAGATAGACTGGGGACAGGACAGGTAGAAGAAGATTCTGAATCGAAAATAAGCAAAATTAAGGTCCTATCATTACCAGCCTATGGAGGGATCAATACAAGAGTGTGGACCATAGCCCACCATGGTGGCCCAGCTTTGGCTTACAACGTAAAGTTGAAAGGTTAGAGAAATGTTTAGGCACCTGCCCGAATTCTATTGTTGACGCGGGTTCATTTCCCGCACCAGCTTAGTACCACCGTAACACGATAAGATATAACCATCGTTTTGAATTGTCAAAAATACAATGATTTTTACAGTTCAAAGCGATTAATAGCTTTCTCATATCGTGTTTCGGTGATTATGCTAGCTGGGGAGGATAATCATTTTTCTAAGTATTTCTGGCTTTGTTTTCTTTGCAAACAATAGTATGTTGATTGGAGGTATGTTGTGGCCTTGTAGTGGCACTTAAGCCTTAATCTATCCCGCCGGGGTCATTCAGGGGTCCCTGGGAAGCAGTTTAAATTTCATCTCATTACGCGCTAGCGAACAGAATGTTGTTGTTCTGGCATAGAGGTGTTCTCTATGTTTTTACCAGTAACGACTGCGGAGTAATAAACTTACAGCCCTTATGACTTACAGCCCTACACAGAGACGTCAATTAACGTTAATGTTGAGGTACTTAATACAAAAAAAGTGAATTACTAGTTGGTATCCTTGCCGGCGCTATGGTCTATTGAATGATTTTTTTTTGTATTAAGTACCCCTGCTTACACCTTCGGGGATAAATGGGCGAAATTCATGTATGTAGGAATATATTAATGTCACCCAACCAATGGCCCTCCATAACCAACATTGCTTTGCTTACGCAATAGCAGACCGAGCTTTTCCTCAACATTGCATTATCGAGTTTCCGAAGTGTGAACGCAAAAACGTAGAATACCCAGTCGACTGGAATAAAATCTTAGCCTTTCGGAGCTCTTTTATTACAAAAATCTGCTTATCTGTGCGATATTCTGATATCGGAGCCAATAGCCTGTATTGTGGCGAACATGTGTTTGATGTTACAAACGAATTGCCTAGATAAAGGTCTTTACGTAATTTCGCTATTAGTAGGGTGGCCATATCTAGTTAAGACTAACATATACAGGGTAGAAAAAAAGTTCCGTAGTTGGAGGAAAAGTACCCATTTTTCACATTTCGCCGGTTCGATTCCTGGCTCAAGCAGATGATTTTCATAAATCTATGAATGCAGTTTTAATTATTGCCCTACATATAATAACGCTATTGGCATTGCCATCGCTATTGCCTATTGCCTTAAATCGGGCACATAAATCGCAGTATATTGCTAGGTGGTATTAGAGGAATGCTGCTGCCCATTGCTCATCGCTTTCTTTACCCTTAGTCGCCTTGTACGACACCCAAAGACCGCTGTGGTGACAACTGTATTCTTTTCCGCCGTCGACACACGGCATTTAGTATATATAAATGTCATATAATAGTTATTTGTTGTACGTGAGTGCAAAGTTGTTTTTTAACCGCGTGCTCAATTTTGATGACCGAGCTAGCGAAGGATTCTAAAATTGAATCACGAGCGTAGCGAGTGATTCAAAAATTAGAATCCTGAGCGATAGCGAGGGAATCAAAAGAGCACAAGGTGAAAAATCTTTGCACTCGAGTGCAACACGTAACTTTTCATCCCCCCCAACGAGGAAATTGCAAAATACAAAAAAAAAATACAATCACAGCAGTTTCTGTTTTCACCCAGAAACTTCCACAACACCCACAACATTCACACCCGCAATACACACCCATCCACTCAGACACACCCAAAAAACACCCATTCACCCAGAAACACCCACAAAACACCCATTCACCCAGAAAAACCCACAAAACACCCATTCACCCAGAAACACCCATAAAACACCCATTTACCCAGAAACACCCAAAAAACACCCATTCACCCAGAAACACACACAAAACATCCATTCACCCAGAAACACCCAAAAAACACCCATTCACTCAGAAACACCCACAAAACACCCATTCACCCAGAAACACCCACAAAACACCCATTCACCGAGAAACACCCACAAAACACCGATTAACCCAGCAACACCCAAAAAACACCCATTCACCGAGAAACACCCACAAAACACCGATTAACCCAGAAACACCCAAAAAACACCCATTCACCCAGAAACACCTACAAAACACCCAAAAAACACTCAATCACCCAGACACACCCACAATTCTCACCCATCCATTCAGACACACCCACAAAAACCCATTCACCCAGACACGCCCACAAAACACCCATTCACCTAGACACACCTCCAACAGCCACCCATCCACCCAGCCACACCCGCAACATTCATCCAGACACACTTGTAAGTACCTAATAAAAATTACTCCGAGACGGTCAATCAGCTTGAGTCAAGCACGTTGATTTTCTGTATGTTTTTGTTCCGTTGCTAGCGTAAACAAATCAAACAGACCTAAAAAGCTTTTAAATGCTTGACTCAAGCATCAAGCAAGCGTTGTCGACGATCAAAATGTTTAAAGCAAGATTGACGCCAAGCTGATTGACCGTCACGGAACTCCTAGGTTTTAACAAATTTATGACGTGAAAAGAAAATAGCGCGCGCAAAGCAAATTACAAAAAAAGTACACCAAGAAGGTTCCGAGTCTGAGTTCTTAACAAATTAAAATAGGTTGCATGACAATTTCGGCACCATAGAGGTAGAAATAAATATGTATAATGATGTTTTGAATTCACAAACTCATTGCACACGATGTTCTAAATTCAAATTTACTTTAACCTCTAGAGGATAAAAACGGCTTTTGCACTCAGATATCGAAGAGCAAAAATGCCTTTTCCGAGATGGTGGGATGAAAAACGTATTTAGCCGCTGTATATGACAGTGGCATAGTGAAGTGTGGTCATCGTAGAAAGGCAGTTAGCGCAAATTCCCGCTAATGCCATCGTTGTGTTGAATAGCGTAGGCACCGTTTTAACGATACTGCCCCTCGACCGTGTTTAGTTGGCGACACACATTTGCAAATCCGGACGGGCACGCTACTGTTCTTTTACGAACTGCCCTTATACTTCTCTAAGTACGACACAACCATAAGTCTTCGCCTTCCACTGTCAGACATGAGCTAAGCATCTTCAACTTACCTCTAGTCATTCCTCCTCATCACATGCCCGTACCACGCTAGCCAAGGTGCCAGTAGCAACAAACTATTATGTATTAAGATGTCGGAGGGGTGGCCTAAAACGTTGAATACTGCCTAAAGAAGGCATCTTAGGGACTCGTACCGCCTCCGTCTAGTGGTTCGCCCAACGAAATCAAGATCCAGAGGTCCCGGGTTCGATCCCCAGGGGGGTACAAAATTTGTACTCGGTTTGGTTGGTGGTAGGACTTCTTTCAAGTCGTTTCGCCTGGCTAACAACCACCATCTTATCAAAATCTGTCGCCATAATAATAATGTTCACAGCATTATTGTGTTCCGACAATGTGTGATAAGATAGCCAGTCCCTCTATGGTTGAGGGTTCCAGGTGAAGCTTGATTCCATCAATGGCCCTTATCGTCACTTACCATCAGGTGTGATGAAGGGCAAGACCTTCCCTGTCTAGCATAAAAAAAAACTCTTTTGTATAAAATAATTTTCATTCACTCTAGTGGACGTAGTGCAAGTATAGTTTTCTTTTCACCTATGATAGAGCAGAAAAAAAATTAAGATGATTTTATAGATTTTATTTGTTACTTTGACAATATCCGGCTTATGCAGAACCCCGTTTTTAAATGCTCTACATTTCATATATTATACGTTGTAATTTAATGTCGGTGGCCCCGTGTGTAGATTAAACCCGTATGTTTCCAATGAGGAGCCAAGATTGCCAGAACATTATACTCGAAATTCCCTACAATTGCCGACCGACCGAAATAATTGCATCCTAGAACTAGTTTCTGATAATATTTCAAAGTCAGTGCAGCAAGAGTTACCGTCTAGTTCCTGTTGCGTCTCAAGTGAGGTCTTGTAATTAAAATGTGAATAATTAAAAATATTTACATTTTAATAACAAGATGCTGGCACTCTTTTTAAAACATTTTTAATTGTTTTTATACATATAATACCAGGGGAGTTTGCAGGAAACAAGTAGGGGAAGACAGTGTCTTCGATGCTGACATATAGGCCTAGCACGGGACGTGGACTAAATTCCTCTCCACCAGTTGATAGTGTTTTGTGTCGGCATTTAGTGCGAGTTAGTGCAAGAGGATAATATTTACTTCTCCCCGAGGAGATTTTGTCCACGTCCCATGCTACGGGGGCTGAGAGCGAACAAAATAACGTAGAATGTGCCAGCACTGACTCACCCTAAAGGTGTCGTAAAAGTCGACTAAGTGTGAATGAGCGGTGAAGACCAATAAGAACATGGGCATCTGAATGGTGGAGGACAATTCACCAACAGCATACCCAAAAAGGGCTGGTGTCAGGCAGGCGACCAGCAGTAAAACCTAAGCCAAAACCTTGAGTAGTATGGATTGGAATGATGTTATCCCAATATTCCCAATCGCTCTCTCTGTTCATTGACTGTACACGTTTGTATACACCCACGACTGCGGAGCTGGGTCGCGTGGTGGCACATATATTCTGCGATACTTTTCGTTCTCAGTCCAGCATAGCAGACATTATTTTCTAGCCCTCTTGTCAATTAATATTTCATTAAATTTATTAAAGCTTTAGACGTAAAACTTCTACTTGTATTAAGATTGCAAATTCGTTGGGTTCAAATTAATATGTCGTAGACTGTACAACACGAATGTTTCTTTAATAGGCCCATGCAAGCAGAGTTCGGCAATAAATCTGCACGAGATAGGCGATCCGCCGATTCTATTACGATACGTGGTGTTTACTGTAACTCGGCCACTTCATATCTGTCACTTGTGTTTTAATTTTTATTTATTATTTTCCAATACGGGCTTTTTTTAGCTTTCAATTTGAACTAGTGACATATTTTATGATAAATCACGCGTCTTAACAGATCGGGGTAGGCATTCACCATCCCCATCTACATTTCATCGCCTATGTTATTTATAATAAAAAAATACCTACCTTTTGGCACCTAGTGAAGTCGGGTCTAATCTTTAGCAGCCGTGAAGAAGAGCATTTGACGCAACTAACCGTATCCTAATGGTAGTGAAAATTGCTTAACTTTCGCGCCGTTTTGAGCGCAAGTCTCTGCGATATTGTTCTACTCCAATATCAAGGTATACGTGTATTTGTTAAATTGTACTGAATAGGGGTCACTAAAAACTCGATATCTTCTCAAATATTGGATCTAGTATAGCGAAATAAAAACTGACAATAATAACAGGCAGGTAACTAATTGAAACTGAATTGTGGGGAAAAAAAGGTCCAAAGCGGGCATGCTGCCTAAAGTTCTTGGGTGTACAATTGTTTTTACACCCAATAAGACAAATGGGAATTTCACTGTCCACATGCCCCTTTATTTGTAACAACTTAATAAGGCAGGAATTATTGGTTATGAAAATTATTTTTTACACGAGAGTAGCCGTTTTAGGCAGCCTTTGCTCTACCTATATGTTATCACAGAACGCGTTCACATAAAAAATGTAAGATTAAGATGAGCAGGAAGAGGCTTTCAACAACCTACTACTATCAACTACTGTATCAATTTTGAAAACACAAAATTGAAATAGGTATATCGAATAAGAAATACATACATACATAAATCACACCTATGTCCCCGAAGGGGCAGGCAGAGGTGAATTAGCACCAACGTTTCGACAGTTATGTTAGGTCCCATGTAGGTGGCGAGCCTATTGCCATTTATCGGGCACAAAAGTCGCAGTAGTAGTCGCTTTGCTAGGTGGTTTAAGAGGAATGCTGCTGCCCATTCCTCATCACTGATTTATCCTTAGTCGCCTTGTACGACACCCACGGGAGAGATTTGGGGTGGTGACAATTGTATTCTACTCTGCCGTCAACCACACGGCACGAATAAGAAATGAGATGACGTAAAACATTTTAATTTCATCATCAAACTTTTAAATTTTTTTAAGCATTGCTAAAAATAAACGCATGGCACGTAATTTTAAGAACATTTTCTTACTTACCTATTGTTTTACATTTGGACGCGCGATGAATTTGAAGTGGCCGCGTTATAGGAAGCAGGAAAAGAATTAGCAACACACCAATAAATTAGGTGCGAATCAAACAACAATGGGATATTATGCGCTTTAAATAGAACCTTTGTGTACATCGTTTTATTGCGTAGGCTCTTTATACAAGCACTACTTGAGTATTATAATAATACTAAGTTATTTTTTACCGTGTGCCGACAGCAAAGCAGAATGCCAGAAATTGTCACCACCCCCTATCTTTCTCTGGATGTCGTAAATGGCGACTAAGGGTGAAGACATCGATGAGTAATCGACAGCAGCATTCCTCTTATACCAGTCTAATTTTTGATCACCCATCCGATGACCGGCCTTAAAGAACATTGCTTAGTTTACGCAATCGCAGGCCAAGCGCGCTAAGCCATTGCGCTAGCGAGCTCCTCCAATAAAGGGTCAGAAGTAGTAAGAACTCATTCCTTAAGTTCTTAAATCTCAAGATCTAACTTGTCTTGCAGTGCAGCTTGCGTCAAGACATCGCATCACACCGTATTTTCTCTTTATGAGACAGAATTCTCCAAAGTATTCCTGTTCGAAGCAAACGCTAAGCTACGTAGGGTATTAGAGCAGTGAAATAAGGAGCAGTAAGTCATGTTTGTACACAAAACATTAGACAGTATTAACAAGTAAATAATTTAAGAAATTGGAAACAATAAAATGACCCACAAAGAAAAGCGACTAACTGCCGCGAACAGAGACGTTAATTAACTTTAATAAGTATTTGATGTCAAAAAATTTCATTCAAATCTAGACCATAGACCCGGCAAGAATAGCGACTAGTTTTGAATTGTAATTTTTTGACGTTAAGTACTCAACGTTATTTGACGTCTCTGAGTGCGACAGTAAGGGTTAAAAGACAGCGATGAGTAATGAGCAACAGCGTCCCTCTTACACCACTCATTGATGAATTATTTTAACTAATAACACACGAACATGGATTAATGAAGGCGTATGACGAATGACAGAACAGAGTGAAGAAACAGGAGATACTACGCCGACCCCAAATAGGATGGCAGGGTGATGATTTCGATATTAATTGACCATAGATATAACCTATTTTTCTGCGTTTTTACTTTAATATTCCTAATTACCATTTTGTTTATTAGGATGGAAGTGTGACAGAAGTGCGCTAACTATCTTCAGTTCTATGTATCAGGGGGAGCGAGCCTATCCCCGATTCCCATTTCCATTGATATTTATATGTAGATGGCCGCCTTGGTCGCATGCTCAGATTGCTGGGTATTGGCCAAGAGGTCCCGGGTTCGAATCCTGGTAGGGGCAAACTTTGTGACGACCACAAATGTTTGTTTCCGAGTCATGGTTGTGTGTATATGTTTACGTAGTATATTTTCAACATTTATATACATAATTATATTAAAAATATTTCCGTCATCTAGTATCCATAACACAAGTGCTTAGGCTACTTACTTTGGGCTAGATGATAGGTGTGAGTGTAAAAATATTTATTTATATTTATTTATTTGTAGAGTTTTTAAGGCAAGCGACCTACTCCAGCTTCCCATTGACTATGGCATCAGTCGATGAGTGCGGCTCAACTCTTCAAACGTGGAGACAGTACCTAACGAGAAAAGTTTTGATCAGCGGTAATCATAAGTTCGACCAATCGAGTTATGCGACTTACTCGCCCACAAATTTACGTTCACCAGGCCGCGGCTCTGACTTGAGTCGGCAGGCGTCAGGAAGTACTCAATTATCTTGTAATTACGTATTACGTGCCGTGTGGTGATAGCAGAGCAGAATACAATTGTCACCACCCCCATCTCTCCCGTGGGCAGTGCTGGAATAAGCCCGTTCGGGGTCTGTATCAAATTCTATCGAGGGGCCGTTAGATATCGTTGGGAGGTCAAGAAAATTTACATTTACATTTTCAGATTACATTGGTGTGCGAGGCCCCAACAAGCGTGGAGCCCCAAAAACTTTTTTATTTATTTTTAAGGACAGCGATAAGTAAAGCAGCAGCATTCCTCTTGATTTTTGTGCCCGATAGATGGCAATAGGGACATATTACAGAGGACCTAACCTAATTTGCGAAGCGTGGGTGTTAATTCACCTCTGCCTACCCCTTCGGGGATTAATGGGCGTGATCGTGATTTATGTAGATATGTATGTACAGATCAATATGAATGGAAGACAAAACATATTGCGCGAAATAAACTGGGAACAGGCCAGGATGAAATCGATATTGATTGAGGACAAGGTCTTCGCAATCCCCAAAAAACTCGGTAGGTGCTGTAAAGGCCAACATGATCTACCGAATTTTGTTTCTCGGCCAATAATTTAGGTCCAAAAGAAATCTGGGGTGCGGTATATTTTATAGCCTGCTTTAAGAAACGTTAAAAATTCTTGCTTCGTCTTCATTCGTGCTTCAACAAACATTAATGTAGTGCAAAATAGCCGCCGTGTGGTGATGATAGAGCAGAATACAATTGTCACCACCCCCATCACTCACGTGGATGTCGTACAAAACGACTAAGGGTGAAGAGCGATGCGATGAGCATCAGTTTCGCCAAATATACTAGGTCCCATGTAATTGGTGGCGAGCCTATTGCCATTTATCGGGCACAAAAGTCGCAGTACATTGCTAGGTGGTATAAGAGGAACGCTGCTGCCCATTCCTCATCACTGATTTATCCTTAGTCGCCTTGTACGACACCCACGGGAGAGATTTGTGCTGGCGACAATTGTATTCTACTCTGCCGTCACCACACTGCACTTAAAATATAATGTTATGCAGTTATAATATAATGTTCATATTAAAATCAAAATAGTGATTTAAGAATGTATGTAGTGCAAAATAGTTAACAATATTTACGTAGCGGAGCGCGTCGCATCTGCGCCAACTCCAAATATAATTCGGATTCAATTAAAGCCATAACAATGAAGCAAACAGCGCCCCGGTAAATAAGACGCCTTGTAATTATAACACGATTTGATATAGTCGTTCTCTCACATCCGATGTGTTGTTAACCATTCAACACGGCGCGCGTTTCCATTGAGATACGGCACGACTTTAAAATTTTATTTCGGCGGAAAAATATGCTCATCTGCATATCCCTGTTTTGTTTTCATTTTATCTGGCGCAGTATGTATGTTTCCTCTTCTATTCTTATCGGTCAGACGCCATCAAGCCCTTCACTCCCTTTTGCATTATATCATCCATTACACCGGAAAGGTGTCAATGATGAATGAATGTTTAGACAACGTGGAAAGGACAATGTCAAGAAGTGATTGAGATATGAACATTCCAATCCGTACTGCTCAACGTTTTGGCTCAGGTTTTACAGTCGGCCGCCTGCCTGAATCCAACGTCCTTGGGTTGGGTACAAAAAATATGCTCCTAAGCTTGATTTTTCAAACTTGACATGTTGTTATATTTTCAGTACTCCCCGTGTGGCTTTAAAATGTGCAAACGTAACTATGAGTTCGCGTTTTGGCGTTTCAATTTCTCGACCTTATTTATTTACCGATATAATATGAAGATTTTGGTGGTTAGAAAAAGAATTTCGAAAAATTATGATCTTGAGGCGGGAAACGATCATAATTTTTCCCGCCTCAAGATCATAATTTTTCGAAATTCTTTTTCTAACTACCAAAATCTTTGTACTAATTTTTCTAACATTTATATAATGTTAAAATTAAAATCGAATACGATATAATATGTTTCTATAAAATGTTATTCAGTAACACGATAGCAATAATGTTTGCACATTTTGAACTTAAAACTTAAACTGTCAAAATTACACTGCAATTACTGTGTGGAACGGATGCTGATAATGTGCGGTAGCGTAAGGAAATCATATTCGAATAGTAGGTTAGAAGATATATATCTACACACAATTCAGACATTTATTTCAATTGTCGTGATAATAAACAACTTTTACTTCCATACATAATGCATTATAATGTATGGGAGTGAAAGTTGGGTATGGGAAAAAAAGCATTAAAGTAAAATAAATGCACTAGAAATGGGAGCGTTTAGGAGCATGTGGCTGGGGTAATGACAAGATTTGAGAAAGGAAGAACGAAAGGAGAATGACTAAAACTATTTTCAAGGCGCAAGTGAATGGAGACATGGGATGGGGAAGGCCTTTTCGGATCTTTCAAAATCAAATTGAAAGACTATTAAAGGGCCAGATCAAGAGTACCTACCCGAAACCGACAGACACACATGAAGACATAAATTATACTGAATGAAGCGAAAGAAGTATGTAAGGATCGAAACAAGCGGAAAGAAATTATCTCTGCCTACCCCTGTGGGAAAGGCGTGATGTATGTGTTTATGTATTGTATCCAAAAAGTAAAACTTGGTAGATACCTTTATGATTGACAACGTAACTCAACACGAATATCCCAAAAAAAATTGAAAATCTGGCCTTTTCATTTGTTTAAAGACTTTTTTTAAGAGGAGCTCGCTAGCGCAGTGGCATAGCGCGCTTGGCCTGCGATTGCGTAAACTAAGAAATGTACGCTAAGGCCAGACATAGGATGGGTGACCAAAAAATTATTATCTAGAGTTCCTACGTGCTTCGGAGGGCATGTTAAGACGGTGGTCCCGGCTGCATCTGCAGTCAGTGCAGATGCAGCCGGGACCAATGAGCACCGAACCGAGATTGGCCCATAACCCCGCACTGGGTCAGCGTGGTGGGTTATGGCTCAATCTCCCTATATTCTTCCATCCATAGGGAAGGTCCATGCACCAGCAGTGGGGACATTAAAGGGCTGGTGATGATAAAAGACTTTTTAATTTTAATAAATAATATTTTCATCCCACCATCTCGGAAAAAGCGTTTTTGCTCTTCGATATCTGAGTGCAAAAGCCGTTTTTATCCTCTAGAGGTTAAAGTAAATTTGAATTTAGAACATCGTGTGCAATGAGTTTGTGAATTCAAAACATCATTATACCTATTTATTTCTACCTCCATGGTGCCGAAATTATCATGCAACCTATTTTAATTTGTTAAAAACTCAGACTCGGAACCTTCTTGGTGTACTTTTTTTGTAATTTGCTTTGCGCGCGCCATTTTCTTTTCACGTCACAAATTTGTTAAAACCTAGGAGTTCCGTGACGGTCAATCAGCTTGGCGTCAATCTTGCTTTAAATATTTTGATCGTCTACAACGCTTGCTGGATGCTTGAGTCAAGCATTTAAAAGCTTTTTAGGTCTGTTTGATTTGTTTACGCTAGCAACGGAACAAAAACATACAGAAAATCAACGTGCTTGACTCAAGCTGATTGACCGTCTCGGAACTCCATTATGGACGGTAATTTTTATTAGGGACTTACAGGTGTGTCTGGATGAATGTTGCGGGTGTGGCTGGGTGGATGGGTGGCTGTTGGAGGTGTGTCTGGGTGAATGGGTGTTTTGAGGGTGTGTCTAGGTGAATGGGTGTTTTGTTGGTATGTCTGGGTGAATGGGTTTTTGTGGGTGTGTCTGAATGGATAGGTGAGTATTGTGGGTGTTACTGGGTGATTGGGTTTTTTTGGTGTGATTAGGTGTTTTGTGGGTGTTTCTGGGTGATTGGGTTTTTTTGGTGTGATTAGGTGTTTTGTGGGTGTTTCTGGGTGATTGAGTGTTTTTTGGGTGTGATTGGGTGTTTTGTAGGTGTTTCTGGGTGAATGGGTGTTTCTGGGTTAATTGGTGTTTTGTGGGTGTTTCTGGGTGAATGGGTGTTTTGTGGGTGTTTCTGGGTGAATGGGTGTTTCTGGGTGATTGGGTTGTTTTTTTGGCGTGATTAGGTGTTTTGTGGGTGTTTCTGGGCGATTGAGTGTTTATGGGTATGATTGGGTGTTTTGTAGGTGTTTCTGGGTGAATGGGTGTTTTGTGGGTGTTTCTGGGTGAATGGGTGTTTTGTGGGTGTTTCTGGGTGAATGGGTATTTTGTGGGTGTTTCTGGGTGAATGGGTGTTTTGTGGGTGTTTCTGGGTGAATGAGTGTTTTGTGTGAGTTTCTGGGTGAATGGGTGTTTCTGGGTGAATGGGTGTTTTGTGGGTGTTTCTAGGTGAATGGGTGTTTTTTGGGTGTGTCTGAGTGGATGGGTGTGAATGTTGTGGGTGTTTCTGGGTGGGTGTTGAGAGTGTGTTTGGGTTAATGGGAGGGTGTTTTGGAAGTTTCTAAGTGAAAACAGAAACTGTTGTGATTGCATTTTTTTTTTTGTATTTTGCAATTTCCTCGTTGGGGGGGGATGAAAAGTTACGTGTTGCACTCGAGTGCAAAGATTTTTCACCTTGTGCTCTTTTGATTCCCTCGCTATCGCTCAGGATTCTAGTTTTAGAATCCTTCAAAGATTTTAGTGGTTCTAACCACAAAAGAATTTCGAAAAATTATGATCTTGAGGCGGGAATCGAACTTTTTCTAACCACTAAAATCTTTGTACTAATTTTTCTAACATTTATATAATGTTAAAATTAAAATCAAATAGTTTAGAATTCTTCGTTAGCTCGGTCATCAAATTGAGCACGCGGTTAAAAAACAACTTTGCACTCACGTACAACAAATAACTATCATCTATAGACTTTCTATTTTTTCCAAACGCAGTTATAATTTCATATATTTTTTCAACAACGTCATATTTCGGATTTTCCCACGGTTTTTCTAACGTGTCGTAAAATTATGGAAACCCGTCGACTCCGATTATTTCCTCAACCGTCTCCGGCACTCGACTCTGTATACACAGCGCTTAGCGGAGCGCAGTATATGTTTATGGTACGTTCTTGCTTAAGCCTATGTAACCTAGTCTGTTACTTTGTACGCTCTTCAACAATTTGTGCCTCAATATTTACTGGAAGTAAGCCTATTGTTATTTGGTTTACTTACTTTCTCCTACGCTGCTCTGGGAGGAAAAAAATAACGTGAATGTGCCACCCCCACTCACCTCAGGGGTGTCGTAAAAGTCTACTCTGGGAGATTCATCATCTTCCAGCCCTTTTGAGTCTCATTACCTATCAAAAGAGATGGTACAGACCATTTCTAGAGACTGATGAACGGAGAGAGTGGTTGAGATGACAACACTCTAATCCGTACTGCAAGGTTTTGGCAGTACGGATTTAAAGCCGGCCACTGTAGATTATACAGTTTAAAACAATAATCCTCCTCAACTCAAATGCCGTGTGAATACGGCAAAGCAGAATAGAATTGTCACCTACATATGTAACGCCTTTCTCCCACAGGGGTAGGCAGAGATCACTTCTTTCCACTTGCTACGATCCTTAAATACTTCTTTTGCTTCATCCAATCTCTTCATACATGCCCGTCGGTTTCGGGTACTCTTGACCACTTATATTTTTGTCTCTTGTATATATTCAAGAAGCGATATTAATTTTGCTCTTCTAGCTTGCTTCCGACGCACGGCGTGGAAAAAGATTATGGTCACCCATCCGATGTCCAGCCTCTGAAATAATATCTTGACTTTCGCAATCCGAAGCGACGTGTGATATCACACGCTATTCGTTTACAGAGCAATATTCAGGAGTACAATAATTTACATCCAAAACAATACACGACGAACAATACCGCGGAAGGTTCCGCATAATATTATTATTTTGTATTACGAGTGAGTCGTGTTACATATGTGGCCAGGAATACTAAGGTGATTCGAATCACTTATTGTTTAATTACAACGTCTGTTTATTTCCTTATAGGTGATCAGGTTCCTGTTGTCTTGTGTTGCTGGTCTTGTAACGGATTGACAGGTCTCTTAACCGTAAATTTGTCCCATAAGGAGTAGGCAGAGGTATTAACACCACGTTCCGCTAAATATCAGTCTCATCATGGAATAGGGCCCGAGCAAATTGCCATATGTCGGGCATCTAAACCGCAGTATATTGTTGGTAGTATACAATAGGAACGCTGTTGCCCATTCCTCATCACCGTTTTAACCCTTAGTCGTCACACGTCACACTTTAGTAGACACACACTGTGGTGACAGTAATTGACGTTCGGCTAAGATCCACCATCACAAGGAGTTTGCTAGCGCAGTGTCATAGCGCGCTCGGCCTGTGATTGTGTAAACTAAGCAACGTCGTTAAGGCCGGTCATTATGGATGGGTGACCAAAAATGGATTATCTCGAGTTCCTCCGTGCTACCGAAGGCACGTTAAAGCGGTGGTCCCGGCTGCATCTGCAGTCGTTAATACTGACCAAGCCACACTTGGCCAGCATGGTGGGATATGTTCCAATCTCCCTATATTTTTCCATCCATAAGGAATTATCCTCTGCCTACCCCTTCGGGGATATAGGCGTGATTTATGTGTGTATGTAAAAGGAAGGCCCGTCCCCAGCAGCGGTGACATTAAAGGGCTGGTCATGATGATGATGATGAATAGTGTAATTAGCTAAAACAGTTCGGCTAAGACCACGACAAGGCGGAAGGAGTTTCCCCTGCCAACTTACAGATGGCGGCACGCACGCAGATGCGCGTGCGCCGCATTTCAATTGTCTAACTGCAACGGACAAAGACAACGTTACCGGGTTCAAAAATTGAGGCAAAGAATTGTCTTTATTAATATAAATATAAAGCTGAAGAGTTTGGTTGGTTGGATAAACGCGCCGATCTCTGAAACTACTGGTTCAAATTGAAAAATTATATTTGGGTTGGTTAGTCCATTTATCGAGGAAGGCTATAGGCTATATAACAACCGACATTAACGCGAGCAAAGCCGCGGGCGACCACTAGTGTTCTATATTTGTGATAAAAACAAAATTAATAGCTGACATTTTTGTCTGTAGAAAGTTGAATAAGGCACGAACGAGTTCACCACAACGTAAAACAAGCGATTATTATTAAACCGTCGACATTTTTTATATTATTTTAACAATAATTTTATTTATTCGATTTTTATTTTAACATTATATAAATGTTAGAAAAATTTTACACAAGACACTGTGTCTTGGGTGGCCGAGCGGTCAGGCACCTGCCCGGATAGCAGCGGACGCGGGTTCGATTCCCCCCTCAAGATCATAATTTTTCGAAATTCTTTTTCTAACCCCAAAATCTTTGTACTAATTTTTCTAACATTTATATAATGTTAAAATTAAATCGAATAAAATATACCTTTTAAGTTTGCATAGTTATATCAGCCGCTGGACTTGGAAGAACTGAATAAAAAATAATCTTTTCATCCCACCATCTCGGAAAAAGCGTTTTTGCTCTTCGATATCTGAGTGCAAAAGCCGTTTTTATCCTCTAGAGGGTAAAGTAAATTTGAATATAGAACATCGTGTGCAATGAGTTTGTGAATTCAAAACTACATTAAACCTATTTATTTCTACCTCCATGGTGCCGAAATTATCATGCAACCTATTTTAATTTGTTAAAAACTCAGACTCAGAACCTTCTTGGTGTACTTTTTTTGTAATTTGCTTTGCGCGCGCCATTTTCTTTTCACGTCATAAATTTGTTAAAACCTTAGAGTTCCGTGACGGTCAATCAGCTTGGCGACAATCTTGCTTTAAACATTTTGATCGTCTACAATGCTTGCTTGATGTTTGAGTCAAGCATTGAAAAGCTTTTTAGGTTTGTTTGATATGTTTACGCTAGAAACGGAACAAAAACATACAGAAAATCAACGTGCTTGACTCAAGCTGATTGACCGTCTCGGAACTCCATTAGGGACGGTAATTTTTATTAGGTACTTACAGGTGTGTCTGGATAAATTTTGCGGGTGTGGCTGGGTGGATGGGTGGGTGTTGGAGGTGTGTCTAGGTGAATGGGTGTGACTGGGTGATTCGATATTATGTGGGTGTTTCTGGGTGAATGGGTGTTTTGTGGGTTTTTCTGGGTGAATGGGTGTTTTGTGGGTGTTTCTGGGTGAATGGGTGTTTCTGGGTAAATGGGTGTTTTGTGGGTGTTTCTGGGTGAATGGGTGTTGGAGGTGTGTCTAGGTGAATGGGTGTTTTGTGGGTGTGTCTGGGTGAATGGGTGTTTTGTGGGTGTGTCTGAATGGATAGGTGAGTATTGAGGGTGTGACTGGGTGATTCGATATTTTGTGGGTGTTTCTGGGTGTATGGGTGTTTTGTGAGTGTTTCTGGGTGAATGGGTGTTTTGTGGGTGTTTCTGGGTGAATGGGTGTTTTGAGGGTGTTTCTGGGTGAATGGATGTTTTGTGTGTGTTTCTGGGTGAATGGGTGTTTTTTGGGTGTTTCTGGGTAAATGGGTGTTTCTGGGTGAATAGGTGTTTTGTGGGTGTTTCTAGGTGAATGGGTGTTTTTTGGGTGTGTCTGAGTGGATGGGTGTGTATTGTGGGTGTTTCTGGGTGGGTGTTGAGAGTGTGTTTGGGTTAATGGGAGGGTGTTGTGGAAGTTTTTGGGTGAAAACAGAAACTGTTGTGATTGTATTTTTTTTTTTGTATTTTGCAATTTCCTCGTTGGGGGGGATGAAAAGTTACGTGTTGCACTCGAGTGCAAAGATTTTTCACCTTGTGCTCTTTTGATTCCCTCGCTATCGCTCAGGATTCTAATTTATGAATCACTCGCTATGCTCGTGATTCAATTTTAGAATCCTTCGCTAGCTCGGTCATCAAAATTGAGCACGCGGTTAAAAAACAACTTTGCACACACGTACAACAAATAACTAATTTTACCACTACAGTAAAATGAACTATACATATACATTATCATTATAAATAATAATAAATAATAAATATTTTTACACTCACACCTATCATCTAGCTCAAAGTAAGTAGCCTAAGCACTTGTGTTATGGATACTAGATGACGGACATATTTTTAATATAATTATGTATATAAATGTTGAAAATATACTACATACACATATACACAACCATGACTCGGAAACAAGCATTTGTGGTCATCACAAAGTTTGCCCCACCAGGATTCGAACCCGGGACCTCTTGGCCAATACCCAGCAATCTGAGCATTCGACCAAGGCGGCCGTCAAGTCAATTATCATTGAACAGTAGTATTGACTATTGCATACACAGTGGGAGAAATCATTAGTTGTGTTTTTGTAATGTCAGGTTTTATAGGATTCATGACAGGGTCCAACTTAGCTACTATAATTTTTTCTATTTATTATTTACTAGCTTTTACCCGCGGCTTCGTTTGCGTTGATGTATTTATTATAAAAAATGAAAGGATTAAGAAAGGGAAGGGAGAGGAATTGGGGATTTGGAGCGTTTTCTAAAAAAAGGTTGTGCTTACCTAATACTACTTGCTTAAGGCGTTCACAACTTACACAGTTACAACGTAACTTTTTTTTTAATGTTACAAGTAAACCTTGAATTACATTTTGGCGATTTTCATAGGGAGCTCTAATTAAAAAAAAAGTACTATCTCGTATATTGCTCGCTCAAAATGTACCTTTATACTACCTTTATATCTATTGGTGAAAATATTTTTTAAAATCGGTTTGGTTGATTAGGCTTTCATGCCAGTAACGAACAAACAAACTTACTTTCGCATTTATAATAAATTAGTTAGGATAACTTCGTAACGAGTTACGAGACAAATCGACAATATAAGATATGAAACTTAAGCATTGTTAAATATTTGAGACTTCCGCTGGTTACGTAACTTTGTATCTAATCGTAAATTATAATTTTATTACATACATACATACATAAATCACGCCTATATCCTCGAAGGGGTAGGCAGAGGTAACTAGCACCCACGTTTCGCCAATTATGTTAGGTCCCATGTAACAGGTGGCGAGCCTATTGCCAGTTATCGGGCACAAAAGTCGCAGTATATTGCTATTGCTAGGTGGTATAATTTTATTATAATGTAATTATAATTTTATAAACCAAGGGCGATTAAACGAGGAATGTCCCAAATCGCAAGTATTTGGCGACACATTTATCGTATCATTTTTTATTTGATTTTAATTTTAACATTATATAAATGATAGAAAAATTAGTACAAAGATTTTAGTGGTTAGAAAAAGAATTTCGAAAAATTATGATCTTGATGCGGGAATCGAACCCGCGTCCGCTGCTATCCGAGCGGTCAGGCACCTGCCCGGATAGCAGCGGACGCGGGTTCGATTCCCGCCTCAAGATCATAATTTTTCGAAATTCTTTTTCTAACCACTAAAATCTTTGTATCATTTTTTTCTTTTTTATCGCACGAGGTAAGTTAATAGTTTAATGTCACCCCCTGATCAGGAAGTGGGATTTTTACACTCGGGTCACAAGTCCCAAACGCTGCCTTCTCCCCCTGCCACACAATAAACCCGGGGGCCTACCGCCTAACTCGATTGCTAATGACAGCTTTAAATCAATGCACTGCTTACGGCTATAGCAGCCTTCTTCTTCTTGCCCTGTTCCCAGTCTATCTGGGGTCGGCGCAGTACGTTTCCTCTTCCATTCACATGTCAGACGTCATCTAGCCATCCCTTTTGATTCATATCATCCATCCCACCGTTAAGGTGCTAGTGATGAATGAATGTATAGAAAAGAGACGGAACGGACCATGTCGAGAGATCTATGAATGGAGAGAGTGATTAGAATGACAACATTCCAATCCATACTGCACAAGGTTTTGGCTTATGTTTTACAGCCGGCCGCCTGCCTGACACCAACCCTCTTTGGGCACGCTGTTGTTGGTGGTTTGCCCTCCACCAGTCGGGTGCCCCGAGGTGCTTATTGGTCTACACCGGGCAATCTCCCTTAGTCGATTTTTACGACACCCATTGGGATGAGTTGGGGCTGGCCTATTCTACGTTATTTGTTCGCTCCCAGGCCAGCATAGAAGGCGGCTATGCGGCTTACGGCTATAGCAGCCATCCTGAATTTTTAGGCGGTACGGATTTTGTGCCAAATTCATACAAAATCATTCGGTGATCATTCGTTCAAAGCTATCGCTAATAGTTTAGGTACATTTGGTGCGAAATGACAGCATGACGTCATAAACTATAGCTTTTCCTTTAGCAATCGAGTTAGGCGGTAGGCCCCCCGGTACCAGCACGGCGAATCCATGGAATGCTAAGAGATTTGGTCTATCATCTCTTCCTATTAAAGTATCGAATACTTAGCCCTTTTCATAATAACAAAACAAAACATTTATAGACGCTTAGAGCTGATTTAAACGGTCCTTTTTTTATTTACCTCAATAAATTATCGCTAGGTGTGTATATTGTGTTGCATTGCGTGATATTTCCAACGATTGCGTGTTACCGGACCAATGAACTGACGATATTGAATAACTGCGCGTTCGCTATGAAGATAATTTTTATTTTGTCCGACCATTGGAGTATTTGGTGCGGGTTTTAATACTTTTTTTATCTATTTCACGGCTAAAGAAGTCTTTATTGTTAGATACTCTTTAGTTGTTTGTTTTTTTTTTGTTTCGTGTCAGTGTTTAGTGCACAAAAAGGTTAGATTACTAAGTGACAGTAAAGAGGTTATGTTCGATTTGAATTGAAGTGGTAAGTTTTTAATGTAAACTAATTTAAATAATATAAGTTAGTAGATGAAGAACGCAGCTGCTTTGTATGTATTTGTGTTAATTGATTTGGTGGTTTACTTGAAAAATATTGTTAGCGAAAATGGCTTCCTCTACGGTTAATTTATGCAGTACAATCTGGTGCGAGAGGCGTATCAGCCAAATATCTCTATACCCACTTACGTACCTTGAGCTCGATTCCATCTTCGGACCTTATCGTCACTTACCATCAGGTGAGATGAAGCTTCCTGTCTAGCATCGAAAAAACAAAAAAAAAAACACAATTAAATAATATTAACATAAGGTGAAACTCGTCCACGTGTTATCTCTTTACAATTTGACAACATTTCAAAAATGGCAAGATTTGGCGCTTACTTAATTTTAATCATGATTTTTTTCAATGATATTTTAAATATAATATCATTGATTGCATGAAAACGACTGGATTCAAAAGAAGTCTTCATTTTCGGTTTAATTTCATATTCATAATAAAGGTATGTTGAAAAAAATGAAATGTTGTCAATTTAAGCGTCTCTTTTATCTTCAACTTGCCCCATTGTTTGACCCCATAAATCCTCCCACATGAAGAAAAAACAGCACAAGAATTTAGACCTAGTTACATTATGCGGGCTGCTAACACTATCTATGCAATGCGCTCCAAATTCTTCTGATTGCTATAACATATTCAAATCAGTGAAAGCTTCATAGGACCACTAGATCATAAAACAACGTGGAACGTTGCTTCTTTAATACAAAAGGGACATAACTTAAGAAAAACATTCAAATTAAAATAAAAGAAAGAATGTTTTATTGTCTTTTGTTCAATAACAATAAACATTTACATGTAGAATGTAATGTATTGAAAATTAGTTTCGATATTTCAACCGCATAAACTGCTCTGCGCATATCTCATGTTACGCACATTTTGCTAAATGATTAATTAATAATTACAAAACTGGAATTATACGTACAAAAATCACGCCATAGGCTCCTCCATTTATATTATGGGTATAATAATGAAAAAAAATTAATACAGAAAATTGGGATGACTCCATTTTATTTCTCACCGGTAATAATTCCGAAAATGTGTAAATTTAAGTTAATCTAAACTACACGTCTTTTAGTAGGTACTGAAGCACTATTTTTATTAGAAATAATAAAATGAAACTTGACCATACTTAAGTTTTTTTTTATTTCTCCGTATCATGCCAGAGCTATGTCTAGCAAATATATAAATCCAATTGCTCTCTAAAGCTATTTGACGGTGTAGCAAATGCCAAAGCAACGAAACCACAATTCGTGTGCCTTGCTAACAAGGACGTGCCAAAATGCAATACTCACATGTAATACTAATGCGGGCCCTTGAATGGTTTTCCTGGACAACACTATTGTGCTAGCATTAGTATCGGGAGGGCCTGCGCTCAGGCAGTGCGTACGCGCAGACTTCTAACAGGGTGCGTTGTTCTTATTTTAATTAAAAAAAAACGGCCAATCTTATATATAATCTAACAGTGTTTATAAACGATAAGCTAATTTTAGTGATCCCAATGTTAGCTTATTCGCCACCAACGTGTTCCAATTTTAAAAACTAACCCCGCGAAAGATGTGCTATGTGATTCCGTGGCTCAAAGGACCCGGCATCTGCGCCAGAAAGTAGCGGGTGCCTTTTTAAAATTCAAAAAATAGAGCGCCAGAACAAAAGCGCACGGATTCTAATTTCAAATTTGAATTGAAAAGGAACGTGGCACTGTAAGCAATCTCGTCGCGATCGTTGGTTGCAGCGCGAAAAAATGTGAGCATTCAAAATTGGAACTTTGTTGTTTAAACAGATATTTTACCGTTGTGACCCTTCGCGAATCGAAAGCGTCGAGGGGCGAGCGTTATTGCTTGTCGCTAATAACGTTTTGAACTCTAACGTTGTCGTTTTACGACCTGAGAGGTTCTGTGCAACTGTTTTTGCTCCGAGTGCATTTATGTCACGTTCCCGAGGCCAATGACTTTGAAAACAAAGGTATTTAGTACGTCTGTATATTATAGGTATTTAGTTAGCACTGCGGGAAATTAATGGACCAAAATAAACTGCGCTATATAACCGTTAAGTTAAAATGTGATCGATATGTGACATTACGTTAACAGTTACCCACATTCGCGCTGCGTTGGTCGCGATTAGTGGAACGAGTTATGCAGTGCGATTGCAAAGGTCATTACACATTGGTGCTACGAAAATAATACACCCTGTCAAGGAAATATAAATATCTTTTCTAACCTATTTTTCTTTTCATACATACATAAATCACGCCTATATCTCCGAAGGGGCAGGCAGAGGTGAACTAGCACCCACTTTTCGCAAATTATGTTAAGTCCCATATCGGGCACAAAAAGTCGCAGTACATTGCTAGGTGGCATAAGAGTAACGCTGCAGCCCATTCCTCATCCTTTTTCTTTTCAAATATACAAAAATTAAGAATGTCCTTAGCAAAATTTATTATCACTAACACCTTTGTGGTGGATTTAAAGAATCAAAAGGGAGTGTATGGCTTGATGACGTCTGACCAGAAATATACTGCCCCAACGCCAGATAAAGGAAGAAGAGGAAGTTTTGTTTATTGCAAACTTAATTTTGAGATTTTCATATGTGCCATTTTCGTTTCTGTGCTATTAAAATTTCACGAGTGTGTAATTCATTTTGCACTTACAAATTTAAATTTTATACTATGCCGTCAAAAACGTTCACATTAGACATTGTTTACATTAGAATAATAAAATGTATGAAGCTAATAGTAATATTTTGCAAATTACAGCAATAACAAAGACAGCTATTTTGTGAGTGTTTGTCAAACAAATCAAAGAGGATAGAGTTGTATTTGTCAACAAATACGGCCTCATTACGTCTCCGGCTGAACGCGGCCTAGCCTTCGCCTTGCATCGTTTGCGACCCGAATCGCGGGGTCAACGAACCGAACTTGAAAAAGTCTCCCGCCCACACAGCATTGTATGCAAATCGTAGGTGTATTCATTCGTTCGAAATTTAATTATGTCAGTAGGTTCTGTCATCAGTTCGCTCTATTGTTCGACGATTCGAATTTGGAACATTCTTTTTTTCTTTTACGTCGTCTAGGACTGTGTTTAATCAAATATTTTATTGCTCTGAAAATGTAGCGGAGGCAAACGAATTACAGTCTGAAGCCGACAAATATTTTCAAGGACTCTTCGACATAATATATTAATGTCTTGTGGGACATATACCTACCACAAAAATGTTTGTCAGACTAAACCAACTCGGGTGGTTAAAGAAGGGAAAAGTAGGAAATAGCGTCGAATCTTTATTTTTATTTAATTTAATTAAATAAAAGTACACCAACAGAAAAGCTTAAAAAACATTAAATACAATGTTATGACAAAATTAAGTTAAAAATAAATTAAAACTGAATTATAATCAAAAACTAAAGAACGCCGTTATATGCCCAAAGTGGGTCGAGAGGGTGTTAATGATCCAGTAACTTTCGCTTGAAGGTTCTAGCAGTCTTTGGAGATGTCAAAATCGGTTCAGGATTTCATTGTATTTTTTGGCGGGTGGTGACGGCAGAGCATAATACAATTGTCGCAACCCCCATCTCTCCCGCGGGTGTCGCCCTGTACAGGCGACCGAGGATAAAGACTCTAAAATACCAACTAGCAATATACTGCGATTTCATATGGGACCTAACATAATTGGCAAATAGTTGGTGTTTAATTTAACCTCTGATTACCCCTTCGGAGATAAAGGCGTGGTTTATGTATGTATGTATAAGAGAAATGCTGCAGCCCATTTTATAAGGACTTTTAAAATTTGATTAACTAGAATATTGTGGTTAGATAGTCTTGATGTGGGAATCGAACCCGCGTCCTTTGCTCTCCGGGCAGCCTATACTACTCGGCCAACCAAGACGTTCATTCTTTGTACTAATTTTTCTAACATTTATAATTATAATGTTTATATTAAAAACAAAATATTGATTAACTACGTTCCGAGGAGTCTTGGCGCACACGGGTTGCGATAGCGTAAACAAAGCAATTTTCGCAGAGGCCGGTCTTTGGATAGGTGACTAAAAATGTACTATCTTAAGTCCCTCCGTGCTACGGAAGGCACGTTAAACCGGTAATACCTACCAATCTGCACTGGCCCATAAAACCCTTGGTGGGTTCGGCACCGGGCCAGCGTGATGTGTTATAGGCCACTCTCCCTATATTATTTCATCTCTCATCCATAGAGAAAGCCTGAGCCTCAACAGTGGGCACATTAAAGACACACAAAACAGCGATGCGACGTCGCATCGTTAAAAATCTACGAAGCAGCGCAAGAACTTGCGAATTGATTCACGCATTATTTCATATTCATTCTTCTTTGTTCCCCGCCTTGCCGCACCAAATCGCATCGTATCAATTTTGTAGTAGTTGTAGTTTTCTGCGTTGCGAATTCGCATCGCGCCAATTCGCAGTTTTGTCTACAAGCCCTTAGGCCGTTTTGAGCAACCTTCCCCTAGGTTTGTTTTTGGGATATCGCTTCTTAAATATGATACAGACACAAATGAAAAACTTTCCATTCCTAAAGTAAGTCCTAAGACTAAACATTTTGAATAAACAATCTTTCAAAGCATTTTTTGAGTTGTGCCACTACTTTATTAAATGAGCGTAATATAGATTCATCCACCCCTTTCGCCCCTGTTCTGGGTATATTCTTGTTTAAACATATACATATGACATATTCAATTAAACACGCGATGACTAATCGCATGTCAAAGTACCTAATAAAGTCACACTGCACAATGGCCGATTGTTAACGAAATGTAAATTAGGTAAATGTACCTTATTTTGACTCAATACCGGGGACATAAATGATAACTTCCCGTGGCGGGTCGAGCAAAAACAATCCTTGTTGCGTTCATGTTAAAGTTCACGTCAGTCGAACCTGTAGCAAGCCGCAATATATCAAACTCTGCGGTTAGCTCGTGAGTGCGCAGGAACCTAATTGTTGTTTTGAGCTTTGTCATTTCTGAATCACCGTTCGTCGTATCTTGATCGGATTACTTAAGTCTGGTTTGGATAATTACTTCACGTATGGGAATAGGATGATAGAGAAGAATACAACAGCCGCAAGGAAAGAAGGAAATACATCCGGTTTGAAAATGTATTTTTTTTTACACGACCACTTTAGGCCTAGTTTGGGCCAACTTCCCCTACATAATTGGCGAAACGTGAGTAGGTACACTTCGGAGATATAAAGGCGTGATTTACGCATGTATGTCGCAAGGAAAATGATGAAAATGGGTATTTGTTCAAATCTCTAAGGAATGTGTTCAAAATAAAATCCCAGCAGTATGTTAAAATTATTTTTAAAATTATTTGATTTAAAATCCCTGAACTGCTTTAGTGATATGACAAATAAGGTAAAAAATATCTTAATTTGTTATTAATCGTACCTACTATTAACCGACATGAAAGTAAGCTGTTGTGCTTTCATAGAATTATTTAACAATTCTGTAGGGATTTCATCATATTCCTTAGGGATTTAATCAAATCCCTATTTTTATCATTTCACTGCGACATGTACATTGTATGCTATATAGGCGCGGGAAATTCAGAATGATTGCGGTATACATTGGTTCTATTTCCGCTTCAGGACATAATATTTCGTAATATTACTACACTATCCTCATTCTCTTTGTAAAACAATTAAATATACATACTTATTATTATCCCAAGGTTCGGAAACACATTTCCTAGTTGCCGTGTAATCAAGACGTTATGTTTATTTCATTGTCAATCGTGATACAGACTTCTCGGCTTTTACCTAATCAGTTCTGGCTGATCAAAACTAATAATAATTATTGACAATGATCATACGTGATCGTGTTACAAATGCAGATAATTTCTTATATTTATATCATACGTTACACTTAAATACACGTACAGTTTTAGAAATAAAAATGATAAGGTAAAACAAAAGTTCGAATATATTATGTTCATTTAATTTATGTTCGTTCAATAGATTATGTTCACTGATTCTTCAGCAAATATTTAAATAACGAACGAGTTATGAGTGATGATTATTGGAAAAACAATTTTCGGAAAAGGAAAGTAGTACCTTTACAGACCGCCGCCAGACACCAACCTCATTTCCCAATAAGGTATCATATCATTTAAGAAAAAATATTTGGTATACTTTTAAATCAAACGCCGTCCATGTTGTAACAATGTAATACTAATATACAGTCTTAAATAATAAATGCCGTGGTGAAGACGGAGAAGAATACAATAAATTGTCACTACCCATATCTCTCTCGAGGGTATAGTATAAGGCGTCGAAGAGCTATAATATAAGGAATGGACAGCATCTAGCAAATTACTGCGACTAAATTTCTTCGTGAATAGCAACTATTACATGGGATGTGAATTTTTTTTATGCTAGCCAGGGAAGCTCATGCCCTTCATCTCACCTGATGGTAAGTGACGATAAGGGCCGCAGATGGAATCGAGCTTCACCTGGAACGGTTGGTTTGGTTGGTGGTAGGACTTCTTTGAAGTCCGCCTGGCCAGCTACCACCATCTTATCAAAATCTTTCGCCATAATAATAATGTTAACAGCATTATTGTGTTCCGACAATGTGTGATAAGATGGCCAGCCCCTCTGTGGTTGAGGGTTCCAGTTCCAGGTGAAGCTGGATTCCATCTTCGGCACTTATCGTCTCTTACCATCAGGTGAGATGAAGGGCAAGAGCTTCCCTGACTAACATAAAAAATAGAAAATCTTCTTATTCATTCTTTGGGAAAAGTATCGATTGTATACATCTATCGTTAATTAAGAGGACATCGCAATGTTTGTCCGTAGCGGTATGTTTGTCCCATACGGCGGGTGAACGGTCCTGGGAACCGGTTAAGTCGGCTTTTGGAAGCTCTGACGTCAGATTCCTAAATACCTACGCACTACTATAAATTGACACATACATACATAAATCACGCCTGTTTAGGGGTGAATTAACGTAATATACGTTTCGCTAATTTTCTTAGGTCCCATGTACGATATCCTATATGGGACCTAACAAAATTAGCGTCGGATGTATGTCCATGTAGGATGCCTACCCCCTATTAAGTTCTTATAGATTTCACTTACGTTCGCCAACTAATAAGTAGTCAGTCCCCCGTAATGTTTGTTTTTAGTGTGAAACTGTGAACCAACGTTTGGCCAACTATTGCCAGTTCCATGTAATAGCGGGTGAGCTTATTGCCATATAACAGGTACCTCAACCGCAGTACATTGCTACGTGGTACAATAGGAACGCTGCTGCCCATCACTGTTTTAACCCTCAGTTCACCAACACATAGAACAAGCGGACAGCACAGGGCATACATTGATAATTATAATTTTTTTTGTTACTAAGGAAGGACTAGTTACCTTCATAAATACCTGAGATTGCCCTCGCAAGCATCTCTGGGCACCCGAATGGTTGCGAGCATACCACAAAAACAGCATATCCAAAGAGGGTTGATGTAAGGTAGCACTGGCCTCTTGACCCCGAGTCCTACATACCCTTGTGGCGGAGTACCCGCCGATGCGAGGGGACGGGTACTTGGATTAGACCCCAGGCAAAAAAAGGTAGGCCTCGCCTAAGTCAAAACCTTGAGCTGTATGGATTTAGATTGAAATAAAAACGATATTGTCTTCGTAGTGGCACTCTAAGTTTTTCTCGCCTTTTAAGAAACATACATTTAACCTGCTCAGTTTTCAAAAATGGTTGAACCTGAATGGGACTGTTTTGTGATCGGAACCATTGGAGAAACGGCTGCCATATCGCTTGGCAGGGGCCTCTTCCAGACCACCCATACACATTTGAAGCTTGTTTTACGAAATATGTATGCTATTCACTTTGCACTGTGATTGATTCTGATAAGCAAACTAAGCAGCCCACCTAGTCAACTGGCTAATCTATCAAACGCATAGAATACAAAATGTATGAAACTGACGTATTACAGAGAAAACAAAACGTCACTTTTATAATTTTGTTTTCCATGCGTTCGAATAGATAAGCCACTTGCCTAGGCCCTCAGATGCGCCTCAGTGACTCATACGGGCGTCGCTCTAAAAGCATCTAAACAAATCATTAAAAAACAATAAAATCATCCGTCACCTTGACCGTCTATCGTGACCGGGATAAGAAACTGTGCTAACGATTTTATTAAGCACTCGAAATAATTCCAGTATCGGCATACCTACAACAATACATACGGGCTCCCCGATGCTAGCGGTTGGCCTACAATACCAGCGATATATAAAAGATACCTTCGAGATCAGCTCCAGTACACAGGCGGCGCTCACATGTGAGCGACGCAGTTTATTTATATTATTTTTTATTTATTTTTTAGAACCGGTCATGGGTGTAATGAGGGCATTAGTCGTCGCGGCATTCCTCGTCGCGGCTGAATGCGCACCGCCCGGCAAGCCTACGTTGGGCTGGGGCGAACGCACCTTCGCCATCGTCGAAGTCAACCAGGCAGCCACCGCATACAACCAGCTCGTCACCAAGAAGGACGCGGCAGACGTCTCCGTCACGTGGAATGTCTGGTCCGGAGACCCAGCTGATAAGGCGAGGGTGCTTCTCAGCGGGCAGGAGTACTGGACTGGTGCAGCCGCCGCGTCAGGAGCCGCCACCTTCAAAGTGAAGAAGGGTGGCAGGTACCAAATGGTCGTCGAACTCTGCAACGCCGACGGATGCAGCTCAAGCGACCCCACTGAAATTATCGTAGCCGACACAGACGGCAGCCACTTACCTCCACTAGACTATAGCATAGGAGAACGCAACAAACCCTATAAGCAAACATCAGGGAAAGTCCTCGGAGCTTACTTTGTGGAATGGGGAGTGTACCCGAGAAAGTTCCCGGTCGATCGAGTGCCGATTCCCAATCTCACCCACTTACTCTACGGTTTCATCCCGATCTGTGGCGGTGACGGCATCAATGACAGCTTGAAGGAAATCGAAGGCAGTTTCCAGGCCCTACAAAGATCCTGTAGCGGACGGGAAGACTTCAAAGTTTCTATTCACGACCCGTGGGCCGCTCTCCAAAAGCCACAGAAGGGCCTATCCTCGTGGAATGAACCTTACAAAGGCAACTTCGGTCAGCTCATGATGCTGAAACAGGCCAAGCCAGACTTGAAGATTCTTCCTTCCATTGGCGGGTGGACCCTCGCCGATCCCTTCTTCTTCTTCACTGACAAAACCAAGAGGGACCGCTTCGTAGCCTCCGTAAAAGACTTCCTTCAGACCTGGAAGTTCTTCGATGGTGTCGATATCGATTGGGAGTTCCCTGGAGGCAAAGGCGCCAACCCTAACCTCGGCAGTCCCAAGGATGGCGAAATATACGTTCTCTTGATGAAGGAACTCAGAGAAATGCTCACAGAGCTGTCTGCTGACACTGGAAGGAAATACGAGTTGACTTCAGCCATCAGTGCCGGCTGGGACAAGATACAAGTTGTAGATTACCGCGCTGCTCAAAATTACATGGACCACATCTTTTTCATGAGTTACGACTTCAAGGGAGCATGGTCCAACGACACCTTGGGTCACCAGACCTCTTTGTACGCGCCTGAATGGCAGCCAAAGGAAACTTACACGACCGACTTCGGCGTCAAGTACTTGTTAGCGCAAGGTGTGAACCCAAAGAAGATTGTTGTGGGCGTGGCTATGTACGGACGGGGTTGGACCGGCGTGAATGGCTACAAAGACAATATTCCGTTCACGGGGAACGCGACCGGGCCCGTCAAAGGAACATGGCAGGACGGCGTTGTGGACTACAGAGAGATAGCCAACGACATAGCCGCAGGGAAATGGGAGTATCACTACGACAATGTCGCTCAGGCGCCGTACGTCTTCAGGCCTGCGACCGGTGACCTTATTACTTACGACGACGCGAGATCAGTTATCGAGAAAGGTAAATACGTTAGGAACAATAAGTTAGGAGGATTGTTCGCGTGGGAAATCGATGCCGACAATGGTGACATATTGAATGCCATGAACATGGGACTCGGTAACAGTGCGTGAATCAGGACGCTTGGCCGCGATTGTGATATTGATTAGTCTGTTGATGACATCAGATTAAGAGTTTGCTTAGGTAGGTAGTGTTAAGATGAAATGTGTTCGACTGTTTTATTTTCATAAAATAAAATGATTATTTAAGTGTAAAAATTAAATAAGAACTAAAAGTGACGTGGTTGTTTCAATTAAATCCTGTGCTTGATGGTTAAGATTGATATAGTTCTATTAATATAGCATTAATTAAGGGTAAAATATGGTCACAACAAAATATCGACCCCAATTATAAAGTGACAGTGGCAAAGTCACCATAATATATTGCTTTGTAGAATGCTAAATATCCGCCTTGTCAACCAGTGGTCCAACTTGATCGCTCTTCTTTTAAATTTAATAAAATTATCAAATTGAATTTGAATAAGTAGAGTATGAAATTTCCCTGGAATATTTGCCTACAATGGATTTTATTAATATTGAAAATACAAAAAAAAATCTAAATATAAGCCACGTAATATTACTAAAACATTATTACATCAGAACAATTTATCTTCAATACATTACCGTACTAACGTGACAATGACATGTTGTAAAAACAAAAGTTGACACAGGAATCTTGCCTAATCGGTGTCACAGGCTAATTTAAACTTTACCCTCTTGAGGTTAGAGTTTAGTATTTAAAAAAAAGACTGTAAAATGAATAAAAATATTGCTATTGATACGATGTACCTAAATATACATTTATCAATGTCAATTGATTCTTTTTCTTTTTTGTCAAGAGTTTAATTCTTGCTATAGACTTGCTTGACAGAAATTAATATGATTTTTTAATTATATTCATTTATGTTAGAGAGATCGATGACACAGTGGCTAGTGCCTTCCTATTCAGTTCTAGTCACAGTTTCCCCCCGTTTTAGGCTGCTGTTCAACCAAAGCTGTGCGAGGTGCTGAGCGGTGCGCTAGGAATAATTCACCAATAGAATAGTTATGGTTGTTAACTCGTCGTGGTTTAATTAAATCACTGATAATAAAGAAAAGAAGAATAGGTTGGTGTTATTGAAAGACAGACCCACGAATACAGAAACGTTACTCAAAGTGTGAGCCCTGCTTAACATTTAAGTATTGTCAAAATTGATGTTTTTCATACAAATTCCGATAGATATAATCTGACAAATCTGTGGGTATAATTGTCCACTTAACTTCATAAGCAGTGCTCCATATGTGAGTACCTGGCGTTTCTGTATTCGGGGGTAACTGCCGCACTCAGAGACGTCAACTAACGTTAGTGAGTACTTAATACAAAAAAATGACAATCCAAAACTGTCGCTATTCTTGCCGGGTCTGTGGTATCGATTTTTTTTTAATATTAAGTACTCATTAATGTTAACTGACATCTCTGAGTGTGGCAGATCTAAAATATAATCTCTTCTCACAACAACAACTTTAGACCATCACACAGTCATCTTTGTGACTATTTTAGTATATATATAGCTACTTGATGAAGGAACTATAGGGTTTATTCAAGAAAGTGCCCTTATTTAGCTAGTACGCGCCGGCTTTAGACTCGCCTTCCCTTCATAATTTACTAAACATATAATTAACCTTATTACCTAATGTTGCCACCTGGGCAATGCGAAATTCTTAGGCTGCTAATTACGTTAAAACAGTCCCGACAATTGAAATAATGGGCAGTCAGGATAAGTGGCGATATAAGGTACCCACTCAGTGGAGGGTTTCTCACAGTGATAGGTGGTACACTTGCAGTACCTAGGTACTAGGTACTCTAACTTTCGGAGATCTCTGCTAATAATATAATAAGACGAGATAGAGATTGGGAGACGCTTAGAATTATTGCGAGTAAGTATTATGTATAATATTATCGTAAATATATGACTTTTGTGCCCGATAAATGGCAATAGGCTCGCCACCTATTACATGGGACCTAGCATAATTGGCGAAGTGTGGGTGCTAGTTCACCTCTGCCTACCCCTTCGGGCGTCAATTATGTATATATGTGTGTATGTAAATATATGAACCGTGTGATGACGGCAGAGTAGAATACAATTGTCACCACCCCAAATCTCTCCCGTGGGTGTCGTACAAGGCGACTACGGATAAACAGTGATGAGGAATGGGCAGCAGTGTTCCTGTTTTACCACCAATGTACTACGAATTTTGTGCCCGATAAATGTCAATAGACTCGCCACCTATTACATGAGACCTAACATAATTGGCGAAACGTGGGTGGGTGCTAGTTCACCTCTGCCTACCCCTTCGGGGATATAGACGTGATTTGTGTATGTATGTATACATATACATTTGTATTAATAGATTGGTTTCGTTGAAACTGATGAAAATTATTGAAAGTTATTTTGTTTATCACTGATAACTGTAGGCATTCAAAAAGAAACAAAGCCTCTGATTATTTAAAACGCTATTAAAAGCACAAAAGTTTAAATATTGGTTAAGGGGATTTGTAGACTTGTAGATAAAGAGTTTGTACACGAAAAGTCGACATATCCCCTGGGCTGGTAATCTACACAGGGGATATTGGAATACGCCTTTTCCAGCGAAGATAAAGACGCGCCGCGAGCGGTCAAAAGGCGAAACTACAATGCGATTATAACTTGCACTGATTTATCTAGATGGCGCTAGTGTTAAGGATCCATGGTGATGGGAAGTTTGGAAGGGTCGAAGAAGAGGAAGATTATCGATCCCCTTAAAAGATGGATGGATTGTGCGAAGTGTGATATGAAGGTGTGGATGACGAGTTGATGAGTGCTAGAAGAGAGTGGCGAAAGAGGACATACCGGTCCGATCCCTAATGATAAGGTCTGGGTGATGTTGATGGGATGGGAAGTTTGGAAACGGATCTGAGGAAAAGAAATCGGTTTATTAATACAAAAAGACGCTACTGGAAAATTGCTTGCAAATATTTGTGTTCTAAGTTTATGACAGTAAGTATAATTTTGCCATGAATGCAATTTTGTTTTGTGTCTGGTTTGTATTTAAGAAGTGACTTAGAAAAGCACAAACAACACTTTGAAATACGAATAAAGCTTGCATATTATTTTGTAAGTCTTACCAAAATGAGTCGACAAGATGGCCTCATCAAAGTAAAACGTATTATTCATATTCTGACAACATTTAATGTAGATAATTATTATAACGAGGAATCAGATGGCGCTACTGCACCATCTAGCTCTCTCTCACTCTCTCTCACACTCGCCTCTGTTTAATGCTTAATGTCACTCCGTGATTGTGTAAACCATGAAATGTTCGCTAAGGCCAGTCATTGGATAGGTGAACGAAAGGATACTATCTCGAATTCTCCTTCGTGCTTCGGAGGCACGTTAAGCTGTTGGTCCTGACTGCACCCACCAATCTGCATTGGCCCATTCTCTTTCATAGAGAAGACCTGTGCCCTAGCTGTGGGGACATTAATGGGGTGTTGGTATTGATAATATTGTTGAACGCCCGTGTTCACCAACACATAAACAGTCGATTATTATTTAATCGTCTGTTCTCGACATTTTATCGTATGTACGAACTGTAAAAAACTAGCGATTATCATAAATTCGCTTGATTTACGCATTGGTGAACTCGAGCCTAAAGAAAGAGTGGATTAATTCTTAAACAGTTTGCCTTTGAAAATTGTCATAGCAATTGTATTAAAGTGTAAATATTGCTTTTGCTTTTTTAAGAGGCGATATTATTTAGTTCTTAGGGTTCCGTATCCAAATGGTAAAACGTTTTATATGCAACTCCCTATATTCACTCCAGTAGAGGTGAGAGAGGCTCAAAATGCTGGTGATGATGAAAGAAAATTGGAACATACATCATCTATCCATACGTCACGCCTTTCTCCCGCAGGGGTAGGCAGAGATCACATCTTTCCACTTGCTACAATCTCATTAATGTTTTCATACATGCCCGTCGGTTTCGGGTACTTTTGACCTGGCCCTAGGTAAGTCCTTGAATAAAATACTTATGCAACTTCTGATGCCGTCACGTTTAATTGAACAAATAAGATATTCTGGTAGGAAGGACTAGGTTATGATTCCTTTCAGCTACTCCTTTTTAGGACACTGATCCAATTGAACGCATTTCTTGGATGCGGTATCTCTGACGGTGGGCGCGTCGCAATAGCAGGCGGAGTAGTCACAAAGGATGCCTTCCTCTAGAACTGGGTTGGGCTGGTCACACGTCGCTTCCGGCATCTTTCTGCCGCATCCAGTCGTGTATGCGTGCGTTCCCTCTTCGCACTCTCTGTAACCTGGAACAAGTGAGTGATTGAATTGAAAGAAAGAAAGAAACATTTATGATGATTGGTTAAATTCGTCAATTGATACGATTCCGAATTCTGAGTTGCTTATCGCGTTAAATATTAGAGTAACCTGTTTATAGTAAAGCCACCTATACAATAAGCAGGTTACTCTAATATAGCTATACTGCGATTTAACGTACCTAATAGATGGCAATAGGTTCGCCCCCTTATTACATGGGACCTAACATAGCTGGTGAAACGTGGGTGTTAAATACTTTTGTGGTTGGTGGTAAGACGTTTTTCAAATTCACCTGGCTAGCTACCACCATCATATCAAAATAGACGCCATAGTAGGTAATAATGCTAACACCAATATTGGTTTTTGACAAATTATGATAATATTAAGACAGCCAACTCCTCTGTGGTAGAGGATTTCCGGTGAAGCTCGATCCTGTCTTCGGCTTCACTTACCATCTGGAGGCGTGAAGAGCAAGAGCTTTCCAGTATAGCATAAAAAAAATACTTCCAACAATGTCCGAGTTCGTCACACAAACATTAATCCAACCTACCAGGATTCGAACCCGATAACTCTTGCCCGATAGCCAGTGGGCCAGTGACCAGTCGAAAAAACCGGCCTTCGAAATTTGTTTACAATAAATGTTACCAGTTCTCATCTTATCGTCGCCGTGAACTAATAACACTGTAACCATGACAGGTCACGTTGATATTCAACATTTTAACTGTTATGTTATTTCCAAACAGTTTTTTTGATAAAAGAGGTCAGTACACAGTGTTTATCAGCCAGTAATATTGCCTACATTTTGAGCTAAAAGATCATATAAAACTCAAAACGTTAACAAATGAAATACATACCTAGATAAATCACGCCTATATCCCCCAAGCCCAAGGGGTAGGTAGAGGTGAATCAACACCTACTTTTTGCCGATTAGTTAAGGTTCCATGTAGTAACTAATAACAAAAAAAGTACGCCGCGTAGTGACGGTCGAGCAGAATACAATTGTCAAAAAAAATCTTCCCTCGGGGGTCGTACAAGACGATTAAGGGAAAGCAGCGACACAGTATAGAACCAGGACCCTTAGCCATGTCGAAGTTCAACAATTACATGTCGAAGTTCGTCACGATCGGCTATATTACTTTGGTATCTACATCGTCTTAGCTTGCGCTACCAACATAACTAGGAACTTTCGAAGACGATTTTGGTCACGTGATTTCACGACGACTTACGTCAAATCCCATATATTTTGCTTTATCGAACTGCGTTATCTTTGTCGGTATGTTGCTTTGTCTAGGCCCCCTGTAGTTTGTCTGCGGCCTGTCGGCGAGTTATTAGCCTACTCTGCGTTGACGCTAGGGTTGTAACTAAAGCGGCGGCAGCGAGCGCGAATGTGCGGTCAGGAACGAGAGCGAGCTAAAGTGCAATCACCATGTACACGCGCGATCACACCGAACCCATAGGCCCATATTCCCCCGTATTTTATGTCAATGTGCGCGTTACAGTGCGTGCCTACACGGCGCCGAGTACGAAAGCACACATTCTAATGGGCAGCAGCTAGTTTGTATGAAGACATATTACTGTTTATTCTGTGGCAGCGATGAGTAATGGGCAGCGCTTCAGCAGCATTTTCTCATACCCTCTAGCTAACTGCAATTCATGTGCCTGATAGATGGGAATACATCTCTGCTGGAGTAGGCTTAGGGATAGGGGATAAATAGGTATGATTTATGTTGTATATAAAAACGTATGAGCTGCTAGGTGGAACGCTGTATGAGAGGAACGCTGAGTCGCTGATGCCCAGTACGGTACCCGAAGGAGAGACGGGGGGTGGTGATAATAATTGTATTCAGCCGTCACCACACGGCACTCAATCAAAATAACATGACTTGTATTATTATTTTGATTATTGTCTAAGCATCATAATTCTATTTTTTAAGTTTAAAGGCTAGGTTAAAATTTGCCGTTGTATAAGCTGCCGCCCGGATTGCATTGATTGCATAACTTTTGATTTTTTTGTGTGGTTAGGTACCTAATAGTGTTACTGTGCGATACGATTTTTGTGACAGTCAGTCAGACAGTCGGTCGGGCAGCAGCGTTGCTCTTAGACCACCTAGCAATGTGCATACTGCAATTATATTACATGGTATTACATGGGACCAAACCCAATTGTCGAAAAGTGGGTGATATTTTAGTATAGTGAGATTTATGTATGTATGTATGCTGACATTGGTCTTCATTAGAAAACCCATGTGTACAGACAACAGCGCGTGCGGCTACTATAAAATGTCAAAGAACAATGCAACCGATTGACCCAAAAATATGAACAAAATGTAAGTACTTCATTGAATCCTACGCCAAACGTAACTACTTATTAGTTAGTTACCAAATAAATATATCGTAGGAAAAAAAATACAAGGTAACAAATGTTTGAAAAATGTGTCGATTTTTATATGACTTAATTTATAGGTTTTGTTTATTTAGTTGTCATGGATGAAATACTAACTTATGTCATATCAAGTTTAATTTTTTTCCCATTCAACCTCCATTACCTCAAACAAGTAATGGAGGTCAATCTATTCAATTACATTAATTTTACTATTAATTTGACAGTTTTGGGTAGTCTCAAGTAAGAGCGTACCTTAAGCAATCAAAATACTCCTATTCCTAAAAAATACTTACATTTGCCATTTATATAGATGCAGCCTCTAGGATATGCACTCCTGCCAGCCATCGCCAACCCAACGAAGGCCAAGACACACACCAACAATAAAACCTTCATGTTGATTGTTGACTTCTAAATTTATCCGGCTACCACAAGTTTTCTGTTCGACTTATTTCTATGTACTAAGGTCTGCCGCTCGTTGGCCGTCTTATGTATCTTTGGTTTAGGTATTATATATTTGATTGTTTATCGAGCGCTAATTTGTTAATAAATGGACATGTTATGTAATCATTAGCCGGTAATGACCGTCTAGTTGTATAGGAATTTACGATCATCGCATCAGTCCAATGTCGTGTTTTGATAATGATGATAAAAGCCAGTCCTTGCCAGCAAAAAGTGTTAGTGATGATAAATAAATGTCATTAGTGCTTCCAGTATTGTCAAAAATAGACGGTTAACCTTTAATCGCTTGTTTTACGTGTTGGTTAACTCGAGCCTCGTGTAATTTCCTGTACGATGCGGTTTCTGTAAAATGACAGTCATGTCAGACAGTCTACATTTCAAAACCCTTTATAGCCCTTTAGGAATAGGAATAAAAATATTCCTAAAGTATACTCACATCTGCCCATTATATAGATGCAGCCTCTAGGATAGGTACTACCAGCCATCGCCAACCCAACGAAGCCCAAAACACATAACAATAATAAAACCTTCATGTTGATTGTTGACTTCTAAATTTATCCGGTTACCACGAGTTTTCTGTTCGACTTATTTCCATGTACTAAGGTCTGCCGTTCGTTGGCTGTCTTATGTATCTTTGGTTTAGGTGTTATTTGATTGTTTATCGTTATGCGTTAATTTGTTAGTAACTGGATATGTAATGTACCTAATCATTAGCCGGTATGGCCGTCTAGTTGTGCTTGTGTAGGAATTTACGATCATCGCCTCAGTCAATGAAGAGGAATGGGCAGCAAAAAATCATTGATGAGGAATGGGCAGCAGCGTTCCTCTTATACCACCTAGCAATAACAATGTACTGCGAATTTTGTGCCCGATAAATAACAATAGGCTCGCCACATGGGACCTAACATAATTGGCGAAACATGGGTGCTAGTTCACCTCTGCCTATCCCTTCGGGGATATAGGCGTGATTTATCTATGTATGTATCAGTCCAATGTCGCGTTTTGTTATTGATGATACAAGTTAGTTCTTGCCAGCAAAAAATTGTTAGTGATGAGAAATAAATGTCATTATTACATATAATTATTATGAAGATTACCGTGCAGTGTCAGGCTGCTCCCAAGCGTGATTTTATAATGTTCGCGCTCGGTTCGGGTTGTGATTGTGTAAACCATACAATATTCGAATTGGCCAGTCATTGGACGGGTGACGAAAATATACTATTTCGAGTTCTCCGTGTTTCGAAGGATGCAGTGCCTCCGAAACACGGAGACCTACAGTAGTGAAGGTTGTTCAGTTTGATGGCCCCTTTGATGGCCCCTTTAATATATTACTGCACATGTCTGTTACACCTAGTATAAGAGTTGAACAATTTTCCTTTGAAAAGTTTTATAGCAAATGCATAAAAGTGTTAAGAATTGCTGTTGCTTTTATAAAGGCGATGTTATATAGTTTTTAGGGCTCCGTACACAAAGGGTAAAACTTTTTATTAGGTAACGTTCCTCCCTACATTCTTGCACTCATAGAAAAGGCCGGTACTCCAGCAGAACCTCAAAAGCCTGGTGATGATAAAAAAGAGGAGGTCGCTAGCGCAGTGGCATAGTCCGCTTGGTCTGCGATTGCGTAGTTTACGCAATGTTCGCTAAGGCGTGTCATTGGATGGGTGACCAAAAATTTATTATCTCGAGTTACTCCGTGTTTCGGAAGGCTCGGCAAGCATCTGCAGTCGTTAATACCCACTAACCCGCACTGGGCCAGGATGGTGGGTTAGGGCCCAATCTCCCTATAATATAGGGAAGGCCCGTGCCCCAGCTAAGGTTCGATTATCACATTAAGAAATTTTCTTTTTGAAATTTCACAATTTGTCTTACTTTTTACAATGTCAAATTCACATTGACAAATATTAAAATTAAAAAACGAACTAATAGAATAAAATACTAACTGCCGCACTCAGAGGCGTGTATAACTTTCCAAGAAAATGCCGAAAAATTTCAGTTTGCAATCTAGACCTTTAGCGACTAGTTTTGAATTTTCATTTATCCACCATCACTGACCACTTTGAGTGCGTCAGTTTGTGTTATTCTGTATGATACGGTTTCTGTAAAGTGACAGTCAACAGTCGGCTTATAGACTGCGAGGTACCTACTGAACGTTCCGAGTAACGGTCTTTCTGTAAGGCTAGAAATTTGTAGAATGATGATTTATGGCACCCTAAGGGCAAAAACCATGACCTGGCAGCCATCAGTGTTGCACGTCATCATCATTTTTACTTTTGAAATTGTAAAAAGAATAAAAATAAACTTCCAGTAAGCTTAAAAAATTTATATGATTTAGTTTATTTAATGCAAATTATGAAAACAAATAGACAGACGATTACAGTCACGCAGAAGTACCTGCCAGGCGAATCGACAGGTGATAGTTTAGGCGGTAAAATAAACTTTTCATCACCCCATCTCGGAAAAAAGCGTTTTTGCTCTTCGATATCTGAGTGCAAAAGCCGTTTTTATCCTTTAGAGGATCACATCACATCACTCTAGAGACTCACATCTTGAGTCAAGCATTTAAAAGCTTTTTAGGTCTGTATGGTTTGTTTGACCTAGCAACGCAACAAAACACAGAAAATCAACGTGTTTGACTCAAGCTGATTGGCAGTCTCGGAATCTCAATTTTTATTAGTACCTACTCACATGTTTTAGGCAAGTAGAAAATAATATTGTGGTGAGTGTGTCTGGGTGGATGTCGTGGGTGTGTCTGGGTTAATGGGTGTTTTGTGGGTGTGTCTGGGTGATTGGGTGTTTTGTGGGTGTGAATGGGTGTTTTGTGGGTGTGTCTGAGTGGATGTATGTGTATTGTAGGTATGTCTGGGTTATAGGGTGTTTCTGGGTGGATGGGTGTTTATGGGTGAATGGGTGTTTTGTGGGTGTGGCTGGGGGTGAATGGGTGTTTTGTGGGTGTGTCTGAGTGGATGGTGGGTGTTGTGGGTGTTTCTGAGTGGATGTTGTAGGTGTGTCTGGGTGGATTTTGTGGGTGTGTCTGGGTGGATGTTGTGGGTGTGTTTGGGTGGGTGGGTGTTGTGGTTCTGCCTAGGTATATGCTGTGGATGTGTTTGGGTGGATGGGCGTGTGTTGTGGATGTTGTGGGTGTTTCTGGGTGGGAGTTGTGGGTGTGTCTGAGTGGATGTTCTGGGTGTGAAACAAACAAAAAAATATAACAATCAGAACAGAAACTGTTCTGATTGTAATATATTTTTTTTGTATTTTACCATTTCCCGGCTGAGGGGGGATGAAAAGTTACGTGTTGCACTCGAGTGCAAAGATTTTTCACCTTGTGCTCTTTTGATTTCCTCGCTAACGCTCGTGATTCAATTTTAGAATCCTTCGCTAGCTCGGTCATCAAAATTGAGCACGCGGTTAAAAAGCAACTTTGCACTCACGTATAACAAATAACTATTCTTCTGTATGGTCGAAATTTGAATAAGTTTTGACGGCTGCCTTGGTCGAATGCTCAGATTGCTGGGTATTGGCCAAGAGGTCCCGGGTTCTAATCCTGGTAGGGGCAAACTTTGTGATGACCACAAATATTTGTTTCTGAGTCATGGTTGTGTATATGTTTATGTAGTATATTTTCAACATTTATATACATAATTATATTAAAAATATGTCCGTCATCTAGTATCCATAACACACTTACTTTGGGCTAGCTGATAGGTGTGAGTGTAAAAAAAAAATATTGACTAGCTTTTTGCCCGCAACTTCGTTCCGTTAACTAAACTTATCCTTTCTTATTATTACTTGAATGAATATGGTGAGAATCTGACTACAAACTTCTGAAGGACTTTCTCTGTAATAATCTCATATGTGGATCCGATCGAAACATTGATTGAAAAACTGTAAATAAACATTTTGTCTCTTTGGCAGAACTTCATTTTCACGGAATGTGACTATCGTAAAAGGACATTTTCTCACAATGTCACTTTTTTTCGCAAAGTGTCACTTCCGCATAACGACCTTTTCACACAATGTGACTATAGTATATCGTCACTCGCAAACCGCTATTTTGTTTTTTTCCTAATTTTATTTTTTTGAATTTCAAAAGTACAAATGATGATGACGTGCAGGGCTGATGCCTGCCAGGTCATGGTTTTAGCCCTTAGGGTGCTATAAATCATCATTCTACAAATTTCTAGTCTTACAGGAAGACTCTGAGGGTTCACTAGCTCTCCAGCTATCACATTTTTTGGAAACCGATTGTGTATCTTACGCAATCAAAATACTCCTATTTCTAAAGAATACTCACATCTGCCATTTATATAGATGCAGCCTCTAGGATAGGTACTACCAGCCATCGCCAACCCAACAAAGGCCAAGACACACACCAACAATAAAATCTTCATGTTGATTGTTGACTTCTAAATTTATCCGGCTACCACGAGTTTTCTGTTCGACTTATTTCCTTGTACTAAGGTCTGTCGTTCGTTGGCTGTCTTATGTATCTTTGGTTTAGGTATTATTTGATTGTTTATCGTTATGCGTTAATATGTTAGTAACAGGAGGTCTACTCTGAAACTCCGAACGATTAACTCACATATATCCGTGTTAAAATAAGAGCCACAAAGACGCAAAGACTCGATTGAACGAAATAATCTTCCAGGGTAACCCCTCTGGACATGTAATGTAATAATTACTCGGTGATGGCCATCTTGTTGTGCTTGTGTAGGAATTTACGATCATGGCATCAGTCAAATGTCCTGTTTTGATTCGAGCCATAGTACCTTGTCAGCAAAAAATTGATAGTTTTTTTTTCGTACTTCTTGTTAATTATTGCTTTATTAATTATTGTTAATTAGAATAATTGTTGCTTGACAATTATGATTTGTACCTATTTTCCGTTATTTTAGAACACAGATAATATAAGTATAAAAATAAATTAGGCAAAGGAGTTTGCATACTTTTTAACTGACACAAGACATTTTTATAAGGAGGAAACTGGAGGAAACGCAAGTAGATACGCTACCTATGCCATAACTCAGCTCCATCGATTCTTATCACATATAGCGCTATATCATCAACCCTTCAACATCCCCACTGCTGGGGCACAATCCTTCCTAAGTGTGTGAAACCTAGAGTGAAAAGATCAGACACACACACAAATCACTCCTATTTATCCCCGAAGGAGTTCTATTAACATCGTTGATTATGTTAACTCTCATGTAAAAGGGGGCGAGCCTATTGCCATCTAATATCGCTAAATCCAAGACACACATTTATCTAATATCGCATTTATCTAATATCGCTAAATCGCAATAAAATTGCTAGATGGAATAAGAGGAACGCTGCTGCCTTACTCATCGTCTTAAAGGTACGAAGAAAAGATAAGGGGGGTGCCCCAAGGCTATGTGAGCCTGGATGTGGTTTTGCGCCGCCACTGTTCGGCGTGGAAGTTTGGAGAGGATATTGGTATAGGATTGGGTTAAGGGTTTTTGAGGTACGGCCAGAGGTTTCTGTTATACTAATTGCATAAGCATTTAGCCAATAACGGGCGGCAACCTCGTGAAGGATAGTCCACTGGCCTTGCTTAGGGGATCTTCGCGACCTGCGCTCCTCCCTAAACCGTTTACCAAACCCAGCATCGGACAGACGCTGGGAGTAGGGAGGTTGTCAATCAACCAAACAATATAACATTGATTGACCCCGTCCCTGTGAGAGAGATAAGGGGGGTGGTGACAATTGCTGCTCCTCCGTCACCACGAGGCTTCAAAATCAGACAGTTTGCAATAATATAACGCTTTGTTGTCTGTACAACTAGAAGGCATAATGTGATTAGGTAAGTACGCTAGCGTGAGGTAATTTTTTGCTTTTGAGACGGGAATCCTTGTTAAACCGGTCCAAGCAACACAAATAGTGGCGAAGATCACAACTGAACGACCTCTATTTCAATCAGGCCAATGTCAATAGGGAAACGTGTTCCGATATTTATATTTTAAACTAGCTGACCCCACATACGTTGTTATGCCATAAACATTATCCGATTTACGATATGGTGCTGTCATGACCAAACAGGACAATACTCGAGTGGACCCGACTCTACCGTACCGAACGGACGAACTTCAAATGTTCAGGAAAGCAGTTTATATGGGAAAATTAACTATTGATGTTTTTACTATTTTACTTGCAATTTTTCCATATTTTCTCACCTTTTATGCCTTGCCTGGCCCAAGACAATCATTTCAATACCAAAATCAGACAAATCGGCCCAGCCGTTCCAGAGTTTTAACGAGACTAACGAACAGCAATTAATTCTTATATAAATAGAACACACATAGAAAAATAGTGCTCTCCCCAAAGGGGTAGATAGAGATGTATCAACACTCATATTTTGCCAACTAATAGTAGCCAGTAATGCCTTTATACTTCGTTCTTGTCAAAATTATAATACCTAAGCACCACCCCAAATCTCTACCGTGGGTGTCGTACAAGGCGACTAAGGATAAATCAGTGATGAGGAATGGGCAGCAGCGTTCCTCTTATACCACCTAGCAATAGTACTGCGGCTTTTGTGCCCGATAAATGGCAATAGGCTCGCCACCTATTACATGAGATCTAACATAATTGGCGAAACGTGGGTGCTAGTTCACCTCTGCCTACCCCTTCGGGGATATAGGCGTGATTTATGTATGTATGTATGTATTTAATTTGTCGATAGGAATATAATAGGTTGGGGAAAAAGTTTCTTCGCATTTTTTAAGAAAATTCAAAACATTTTTTAATATAGTTTATTTACATTTAACTAAAGTATGTAGGTACCATTTTGTTCCATAACTTTTTGCCATCTTGTAGGTAGGGTCATGATCCCATTGCTATATAAATTTTGGGACTTCTGGTCAAAATACCGCGACAAGTGGTTTTGGCAGTCCTGTCGTGATGTTAACCTGACACTGCCTAAAGAATTCTGAAGAGACCGAAACAGGTGGAAATCTGAAGGTGCAAGGTCAGGACACCTCCCAGCCAAACTCTCTTAATTTTTGCTGAGTGGCTAAAGATGTGTGAGGTCTAGCGTTATCATGATGAAAAACCACACCCCTTCTGTTGATTAATTCCGGCCGCTTTCTCTCAACTTCTTGCTTTAATCTCATCAGTTGTTCGCAGTAGAGTTCAGAATCGATGGTCCTGCCTGGTGGTAACAGCTCATAATGAATAATACCCTTCCAACAGCGTCACCACACACACAGCATCACCTTGTTGGGAGTTAACCTGGATTTCGCCACAGTCTGTGAAGCCGTCAGGCTTCACAGACTGGCCTTTGACCACGACCTTTTTCGCACGTTCTTGTCGTACGTGATCCACTTTTCATCACCAGTTATCAGCTTCTTCAAAAATGGTTCGGTTTCATTACGTCGTAATAAAGAATCACAAATGAGTACACGGTTCATTAGGTTTCTTTCAGTGAGCTCGTGAGGTACCCAAATGTCGAGCTTTTTTGTGTACCCAGTTTTTTTCAAATGCGCCAAAACTGTTTTGTGGTCAATTCCCAGTTCTTCAGCTACGTCGTAACTACTGACATGCCGATCTTGCTCCACTTTTTCAAAAATGGCATCCATTTTATCTGTAATAGGGCGACCAGAGCGACGTGCATCTTTGACATCAAAATTTCCGGATTGAAAACGCTTAAACCAAATTTGTGCTACTCTCACAGACACTGCACTAGGTCCATAAACATCGCAAATTTTTTTCGCGGCTTGCGTTGCATTTTTACCTTTTTTGTAGCAAAATTTTAAAATGTATCGAATTTCTTCATTAGATTCACTCATCTTGGCGGTACGAAAAACAAATGAAAATCACACATTTTCCTAATTTGAATTTGGAATTATGTTCTTTAAAATTTAAACTTTCAATGATACCAAAACCAGCCAGATACAAATAGTATAGCCAAAGAGATTTTATTACAAGTTTATACATACTATAATGCGAAAAGACTTTTTCCCCAACCTAATATAAAAAGGCTATTAGGGAGTCTTTTAATTGATCTGATTTTAACTTGTTATTTGCGTTAATTATTTGTTTAGTATTTCATGTAGGTATCTTTTTGTTACACTTAATTATTAAAGCTCAAGCACTGTTGTTTTCTTGTTGACAATTTATATAATACTTATAAGTGGAAACTTTGCTGGATTGTGTAATATCTTTAAAATTTTATATGTATGTATATCGTATCTGTATGTTTCATTAAAATAAAGAAATAAATAAATATAAATAAAACAAATAAACTATTTCAGTATTAGATCCCATGTGAGGGGAAGGGGCCCAAAACTGATATGCTGCTGAAAGCGAGCACATACTCTCGTATTCTTTCTCTCTCTTCCTTATTTAATACATACATACATAAATCACGTCTATATCCCCGAAGGGGTAGGCAGAGGTGAACTAGCACCCACGATTCGCCAATTATGTTAGGTTCCATGTAATAGGTGGCGAGCCTATTGCTATATATCGGGCACAAAAGTCGCAGTACCGTGCTATTGTTAGGTGGTATTAGAGGACCGCTGCTGCCCATTCCTCATCATTGATTTATCCTTAGTCACCTTGTACGACACCCACAGGAGAGATTTGGGGTGGTGACAATTGTATTCTACTCTGCCGTCACCACACGGCTTGATCTTACCTGGTGGTAAGTGACTATAAGGGCTGAAAATGGAATCTAACTTCACACGAATCCCTCAACCACAGAGGGGCTGGCTATCTTACCATAAATTGTCGGAATACAATAAAATTGTTGTCATTAACATCATGGCGACAATTTTGATAACGGTGGTAGCACGGCGGACTTGAAAAAAGTCTTACCACCAACTAAACGGAGTATAAGTTTATACTTCCCTGGGCATCGAACCTGGGACCTCGGGATCTTAATTCCGGTAACGAACCACTCATAGACCACGGTGGCTCTTAAAGACTATGTTTAGAATAATCCAAGATCCTGTTTTGCTACAGGGAAAATATTACGAGTGGAATGTTGCCATCTATTTCATCAACATCAACTGCTCTGTGGTATATTAAGAGGTGACGTCATCAATCAGATTTCCAATTTAATGTCAGCTTGGGAGAGTTGGCATCTAAAGCAATATCCAGCCCCTGTAGCACGGGCCGTGGACACATCTCCTTTGAGGGAAAGAAAATCTTTTCCTCTCGCTCTAACTCCCACTAAATCTCGAGAAAAAACACTGTCAAGTGGTGGAGAGAGATTTGTCCACGTTCCCGTGCTAGGCCCGCAGTGGACTTTATAATACCCTGTCACTCTTACAAACCCCATTTTGAGTCGTAATGAAAAAAATATAGGATTGTTTCAACGTCGCTATTATTATTTTGTGTTAAAAATACCAGCCCGGCTAACATAACTACCGAAATACGATATGCTATAGCCGTTTATTGCTTTCTTATTATGTTAATATGCATGTAAACTGACATAAATAAATAAATACTGGGTACTTGTGTTATCGTAGTGTGACAGAAGATTGTACTCGACAGAATTTGAATATATTTTTATGTTATAAACAAACAAACACACACTTACACGCGCGCATGCATACACACAAACACACCAACACGCAGACACACACACACACACACAAAGTTGTCGTTCAACATGTTTGGTAATTTGTATAATGATTTTAAATATTTTTTTGCATTTATTTGCAAAATGGAATAAGTACATACCTACCTACATACCTACCTGTTTTTAAGTTCATATTATTTGTGATCATAATGTCTTCTAAAATTGGTTTATGTTTAATTAACATCAACTATTGTTATTTGAGTGTTATTAATGCTGTTGAAACATTGTTAAATATATAAATAAATAAAAACAAAATAAATTGCTTTCAACTGTCAGAGATCCATAGGTTTTTGGCAGTTCCAAAGGAATATACCCTTAAAATATTGTGTTTTGGTGGTCATACTAGCCTGGCAAAATCTTGAAGTGGATAATAATGATCTTAAAATAATACCAAGGTCACGTCACGGCATTTAGCTCGTCTAAAAAGTCTGAATGCAAGATGTCGTTCAACTAATGTTAAGAGCCCTATTACGACTGTAAGTTTTGCGTAAAATAGCCAATTTTGGCGTTCTTGATCCCAGAAACAAAAATACATTGACAATTTTGACTTAGTGAATAGTGTAGAATAGATATTGGCATAATTCGTAGCGGTCTCGGTTTTTGTAAATGTTGCTTAACTTTTTAATTGAACCCAAAATTGTAGAGAAAGAATTTAAAAAAAATCCGCGAATGCCCTTTTTGTCATGCCAGAACCTCATCTGGATAGAACTAGTGTTCTACGCAAATGAAATAAAAAAATAGTCGAAAAGTCGTAGCGGCCTCGGAATTTTAAAACATCATTGATTAAATATAGAAAAATCTAAACAAAAAAAACTTTAAAAGTTAAGTTAACTGTGCATATATCTCCTTTCTGAAATAATATTTTTGAGCAAAATGTATACAAGAATAATTGTTACTTTATGAGGAATAAAGATTTTCCTCAATAAACACAATAAACGTGACTGCAAAATTACTACGAAATGCGATGTACCGGCCGTCTAAGTATGAGAGGACTGACATTTATAATAGGGCTCTTTAACAAAAATGTTGTCTAATAAAGTTAAATAATTAAGTAGCCCTGTAGAAATAGTTGCCTTTACGTATCTGTATTTACGATTTTACAGTTTTAGTTGTTATATAATATAACACAGTGTGAGGCGGTGTGAAAAACTACCCAATCGTAAATATAATAATAATTCATTTAATTTAGGTACGTCATCAGGTAGGAACCATTTACAAAATAGGACCCTCAGGAAAATTAAAAGCAAACAAATTTGTTACAAAAAACATTGCGCTTATCAGAATTGCATCTGCATTATGGACTTGGAGAATTAAACTTAATGGAAAGTTGATGTTGCGCCTACGCATAAGGCTACAGCAATAAAGCTATCTTCCAGCATTGTGCTCAAAGGAAGGTCAGTATACGCTAGCGTCATTAATATACACACTGACTTGCTCGTCAACCATTGTCGCAGAAGCACATATTTCTACTAAAGAAAATATTTTCCTATTGTTCTAACTAAATCCCGAGACAGAACACTGTCAAATGGTGGAGAGAGATTTTGTCCACGTCTCCCGTGCTAGGCCTACATGATTCCAAACCATAACCCATCGATGTGACGTTTCAACCAAATATTAATAAACAATATAACCAATTATTTCCATGATTTTGGGGGTAGATGTACAAGAAAACCAGAAATCTCTTCCGTTGCAAAACAGCTTTAACTCAGTCATAGATGTTACGGTTTAGGTTCCGCTCGCCGCTTGAATCTTGTCCTTGAAGTGTACCTATCCGCCCTTGAATATTAGATATCCCAAATTGCCCTCGAATATTACCTAACTGTTTAGCACTATAAGTTTCAAACCCACCAACCCGCACTGGGCCAGCTTGGTGAGTTATGGCTCATTCTCTTTAAATTCTTCCATTCATAGGGAAGACCTGTACCCCAGCAGTGAGGTCATTAAAAGGCTGATGATGACTCAAAGTTTTTAAATATTCATTTATTCCTGGTATTTAATACAACTGCATCAGTTATCAGAAAAATTCCGCTCCGGTCCTCGTCTTCAACCTAACATCCTTCGTTCCCTTCTTCTTCATTCTCTTCTTCTTCGTGCTCTTCTTCTTCTGGCTTCCTTCCAGGGCACTGGTCTAGAGGAACGCACTTTCCTGACACAGTATCTCTGACAGTAGGCGCGTCGCAGTAACAAGCCGAGTAGTCACAAAGGATTCCTTGTTCTTTCACTGGGTTTGGATTATCGCAGGTTGCTTCAGGCATTTTCTGGGAGCATCCCGTCGAATACGCATGTGTTCCCGGTTCGCATTCCCTGGCACCTGCAAAAGAAATAAAACCTTTAATAGGGATTCAAACTTAGATTCATTATCATGTTTCTGCCCTGTTCCCAGTTTATCTGGGGTCGGCGCAATTGTTCCCTACGTCTACTCGAAGTCTTCAATTTCTCTGAGTTTTTCGACTTTCGTTTGATACGTTTACGACACCTTTGAGATCAGTTGGAACCTGGCATACTCAACGTTATTTTTTCCCTCTCTGCCCAGCATGTAAAGAAAATCAGAAAGATTTAGATTTTAAAATAAATTCCACTCAGTATATTATTACTGTTGTTGTATTTCAATATAGGATTTAGTTGTGTCTTTTTATTTGACTGCGTAAACTAAGCAATATTCGCTAAAGCCAGTAATTTTAAAGATAACTGATAGCATAATAGTACTAATAGTCACGAAGTCGTTAATGTCCACCAAATTGCATTGGGCCAGTGTTGTGAGTTATGGCCAATGCCCCAGACACAATTGCTTGAACTGGTTAATATGTAAAAATACATACATACATAAATCACGCCTATATCCCCGAAGGGGTAGGCAGAGGTGAACTAGCACTCACGTTTTCGCCAATTATGTTGGGTCCCATGTAATAGGTGGCGAGCCTATTCCCATTTATTATCGGGCACAAAAGTCATTGCTGGGTGGTATAAAAGGAACGCTGCTGCCCATTCCTCATCACTGATTTAGACTTTACTTTACTTTTTAACTAGAATTGTATTCTACTCTGCCGTCACCACACGGCTGCAGGTGAAAATAGTTGTAAAAAAGGGTGTATAAAACATACTTACATCTGCCCATGATATAAATGCAGCCTCTAGGGTAAGTTTGAGCTAACGAGAACCCGACTAGGGACAAAATGCACAGTGCAATGGCAACCTTCATATTGTTAGTTTACTTCTCTACGTGTCAGCACTATACGTGTCGTTGCGTCGACGAGTATGTGGGGACTGCTTTGTGTTCGTAGGTTACTTCAGGTTTCAGTGTTAATTCTTTAACCAGACGTGTTTAAACAGCTGGTGTTACAATATTTGCAACGTCTTTCGAGTAGCGGTCTAATTGTTACATTAATTGTGAAAATTATTTTGAACGTTTTGAAAATTTTCCGATTTGCGTACTTCCATTACACCCTTATTATTAACCACCTGTTTATCCAGAGGTAGTTTATGTAGGCAGAGGTGAATTAACACCCACGTTTCGCGTCCAATGTAATAGGGATGAGTTTATTGCTATATAACGGATACGATAATCGAAGTATTTCTTTCTACGTTGTATAAGAGAAACTCTATAAGAGGAACTCATCCATGCCTTGTACGACACCTCCGGGAGAGATGGGGGTTGGTGACAGTTATTGAAAGAGCTCTGCCTCGTGAAAGAAATAAAGACGTGATGTGTGTATGCACGTATGTAAAAGAATATATGGAGAACAGAGCATAAAAACCCTAAAAATAAAATGGAAAGTTATAAATATTGTGCATCAAGTTTACGCTAAACAGCCTGTGCAAATACATCGCTATTGTTTACATTGGGCAAGCAATGACGTAGCCTTATGGTAATTTGAGTACAATATAGTTACGAATGTTTGTGAATTAAAATTTAGTTTTAATCACATAATTACCTACAATAAAATGGCAACAAAAGCGAGGGATGAAAGAAAAATGCATGCAGCGGAATTAAGATGGATGTGTATGATGGGATGACTAGGACTAGTTGAAAATTATATTATATATAATTTTCAACACAATTGCTTGTAAATTATTACACCGTTTTAAGGTCCATAATGCAGCATATTATGCACTCGTTCATAATTTTTATTTTATGTTTTTTAATTCTTCCTATATTTTAGGGAAGGCAAAGGGTCTAGCCCATACAGCCAAGTCTTAAGTGTATATTTTATCTGTAGTCTTATGAAATAATGAGTGGGTGAAAAGTATGAATGAAATATGGGTGCCACATATTTTAACGCATCTAGGGAGTGCTTGGCGCGAATTGAATGGTAACAAAGTTAATGATGGTGCTTGATGAAATGGATAAAACCACTTTTTATAGTGATCTTCACCACAACATCAAAGACATCATGAGACTTATTTTCGATGATTCTGCATAATTGCACATCAACACGGATGCTTGTGCATCAAAATAACACCACTTTCACTGCACAAAATCCACTCTGTAACAATTTTTGAATTAGTGAAAATAAATCTGACTGACACCACGAAACGCGCCAAACACTCCCATTTTTTATTTTATTTTCCCTATATTTTAGGGCACGCAAAGGGTCTAGCCCATACAGCCATGTCTTTAGTGTATATTTTATCTGTAGTCATATGAGATAATGAGTGGGTGAAATGTATGAATAAAATGAATTTTACGTGAAAATATGGGTGCCACATATTTTAACGCATCTAGGGAGTGCTTGGCGCGAATTGAATGGTAACAGAGTTCATTGTGGTGCTTGATGAAATGGATAAAACCACTTTTTATAGTGATCTTCACCACAACATCAAACACATCATAAGACTTATTTTCGATGATTCTGCATGATTGCATATCAACACGGATGCTTAGGCATCAAATTAACACCATTTTCACTGCACAAAAACCACTCTGTAACAATTTTGAATTAGTGAAAATAAATCAGACTGACACCACGAAACGCGCCAAACAGTCTTCTCAAAATATATTACGTATTAATGCGTAATCGTATATTTTTTAATTCATTTTTTTTCTCCCTATATTTTTAGGGAAACTTAGGGTCTGTATTCATGTGTGTGAAATGAATAAAAATAAAAATTTTACGTTAAAAGAGGGATTATTTTCAATAATTTCTCATATTTGAACGTCAACACAGATCCTTAAGCATCAAAATCCACTTTGTAACAATTTTTAATTAATGAAAAAAATCTGACTGTCATCATTGAAACGCGCCAAACACTTCAAAGTTTATGTTTATTGAATTTGTCTATGGACATTGAATATTTTTACGAATACTAAATTATTTTAGAGTTATGATGATAAATAAACATTTTATTCCATGTTTATAAACACAAATTAACTATCGTATTAAGAAACACTATTTATTTTATTTTTTTATTTTGCTGCTGCTTCGGATGCACAGCCGGTTTTTCTGTGCCTTTTGAAAGTTGCCATATTTGTTTTATTAAATTAATATTATGTCTGCGTGATGTTTATTGTTAAAAAAATGTGTAGTATTGTGTAATGTAGTGTCTACGGCGATGAACAATATAAAGATTTAGTGAAACAAAAGTGCATTTGATGAGAAAAGCGATGAGCATTTTCGTGGTCGATCTACCTCGTCAGTTTCCATCAATAGACTGTTAGTGTAAATTTGCCGCCAAACTCTCCCAAAATGAACTAAAGAAAGTAGATTACATCTGATGAGGCTGTATGTGCTGGTTCCCTTGCCGTCCCTAGTTATAAGGAGAATTAAAAAAGAACAAAAACCAAACTTGTAGGCGCCGGAGTATTTGGCGCGATTCGTGGTGTCAGTCAGATTTTTTTTCGATAATTCTAAAATTGGTTCAGAGTGGATTTTGTGCAGTGAAAGTGGTGTTATTTTGATGCACAAGCATCCGTGTTGATGTGCAATTATGCAGAATTATTGAAAATTAGTCTTGTGATGTGTTTCATGTTGTGGTGAAACCACTGTAAAAAGTGGGTTTGTCCACCTCATCAGTCACCATCATATTTTGTTATCATTCGCGCCGAGCACTCCCTAGATGCGATAAAATATGTGACACCCATATTTTAACGTAAAACACATTTTATTCATACATTTCACCCACTCATTCTTTCTTAAAATTACAGATAAAATAATGATAATAAAGACATAGCTGTGTAGGATAGACCCTTTGCCTTCCCTAAAATACAGGGAGAATTAGAGTTCTTGGCGGGCTTTCAATGGCGTCAGTCAAATTTTTATTTTAATCATTCAAAAATTGTTTCAGAGTGGACTTTGTGTAGTGAAAGTGGTGTTGTTTTGATGCATAAGGATCCGTGTTGATGTTCAATTATGAAGAATCATTGAAATAAAAGTGTTGTGCCGTGTTTGACGTTGAGAATTTTATAGTGGTTTTCACCACCTCATCGGCCACCGCCATGAACTCTGTTACCATTCGACTCGCACCAAGCACAAGCCTAGATGCGTTAAAATGTGTTTCACCCACATTTTAAAGTAAAATTCATTTCATCCATTAAATTCATATATTCATTTCATGCATTAATTTCATTCATTCATTCAAAATTAAGAAAAGTAAATGAAAATATATTGAAGGAAGTTCCAAAAGGACTAGTTGACAACATTTAATTTTTTCAACATACCTTTATTATGATGTTATATGAAATTAAACCGAAAATGAAGACACCCATATTTTTTATGTCTTCTGAATTCCGTCGTTTTCATACAAAAAATCTTGATTGAAATACCGGTCATTCTAAACAGACGTAAGTGCCAAATGACGTCACTGGCGTAGACGAATGGCTAAATCACTCTTGACTCGAAAAATAAAAATATCACTAGTCAAAATTGACGAACTGGCGTTTCCGGTGTCGAAAATAAAAACATTATATCTGAAATGTTTGAAATTAATTTCAAAGTCAAATACGTTTTAAATTAAAGTTTATGAAGGATTTTGTTTTATTGCTACTCTAATATTGTTAATTTCGACGATGACAATTAATAAAATTGGATTTGATTTATGACTGACGTCTGTCATCATGTTTATGATAACTTTTTTATTCTTCCATCTAGGAAGGCAAACGTTTTAAATCATACATCCCCGCCCGTGACGTCATCGCATGATTTTTACATTTTATTTTTTTCTCTATTAAGTAATAAAAAAAATTTACAAAAATATTTTCGAAGTCAGGATTGGAAAATAAAGAAACGGTATTTTTATTTTGGGAGGTTGTCATTTTTGAAATGTTGTCAGTTTCCAGGAACGTTAAACCTATTAATAAAAAAATAAATAAACAGGGACTTATTAGAAAAATTATATTATATTATTTAATTATACGACTCTTGTCCTGAAATCCCGTGATACACAACAAAAATTGTGTTCTTTTGTCATATCATACATACATACATAAATCACGCCTATATCCCCGAAGGGGTAGGCAGAGGTGAACTTGTCATATCATATGACCTCATATTCTATAGAACAAATTAACGGGAACTATATAAATGTAATTATTACTTAATTCGATAATTAATTTATAGCTCCATATTTAATATAAACCTTAGTGGTGAAATGTGTAAAAGTGAATAATTACATAAATAAAATATTCATTTGCTACAACTTGTTTTTATTTGCTTAGCCATCCTAGAAAACGGAATCAACATTCACAAAAATCAAAGCTTAAGTTTTTCAATTACATATTTTGTGAAAATACAAAATTCACAAAATATGAAATTGAAAAACTTAAGTTTGTATTTATAGGAATAAAAATAACCGCACACATATGCAGCTATAATAGCAGATACACACATATGCAGCTATAATAGCAGATGCACACATACGTAGGTATAAAGCATACGCACACATACACAGCTATAGTGCCACAGTTTAGTTCAATTAGGGACTACCAGGGCGGCGGTGCTGTCGTCAGGCGCATAAAAAAAGGCGAAGTCGGCTCTCTATTTCTGTATATACATTGTACTCTTTGTTACACACTCAGCTTCCTAACTGCAATAATGCCTCGTATGTAATGACCAACGTAGCATATTCATAGGTTAATATACTATTTCTAAATCGATTGGAGGTATTTGACAGTTTTGTATTGTCTGCCGTGTATGTAATTTCTTCAAGTATTTTCAAGGGAGCAGTGCAAATGGATGGTTAGTCATTAACGTTTTTGAAAATGATTGATCGTATAAAACAATAATATTTCTTACACTCACACCTATCATATAGTCCAAGGTAAGAAGCACAAGCACTTGTGTCAAGAATACTAAATGTCGGACCAATCATTTACTTTACATAAGTAATAGTAGATTTTCCATCAAGTGCACAAAATGGTTTTGTGGACGAGTTAGAAACTCTGCTTTTCACTTCGATTGCGAGGAAATAAAGCAGTAGTTTATCACAACATTCCTTAAAATTCAAACTAAAATTAGTACAGTTTTGAATACTGAAGGAAAATGTTTTTCCCATTGATATTAGGCTTGGGCTGCAGACCTATAAAGCTAAGTATTAAATTAATTTTGAAATAATAATTTTCTTAAATTAATTTAATAACCCACCGTACCTACTTGAATTAAAATTTTAGTATCTTTTACGTCTTAAAAAACACACTAGGGAAATAAATGTCAGTAAATAATAAAATAACAAATTCTATCTCTAAATTTCTTATTGTGTTTGGCCGCATGGCTCATTTTCTTTGCCTTAATATAGACTCATTTATGAGTAGATACGTTAATGCTCTAGAGCACAAAATTCGATTTTGAGCAGCCTATATCCTGCACAAATAAGCACTTTCAGAGCATGAAAAATATTATACACCGCAATAGGTAATTCAACCTAAACATGACTACAGATAAATAATTAGGTATCTGTATACATCACCCAAACATTTGCCGCTACCAGGATTCGAACCCAGGACCCTAATTGCCCAAGTGTGTAAAATGATTGTCAGCACTCTAGTTTTGAATAATTCATTTATTCCTGGGATTTAATACAACTGCATTAGTTATCAGAAAAATTCCACCTCTGTCCTCTTCTTCAACCTAACATCCTCCGTTCTCTTCTTCCTCATGCTCTTCTTCTTCATGCTCTTCTTCTTCATTCTCTTCTTCTTCTGGTTTCCTTCCAGGGCACTGGTCTAGTGGAACGCACTTTCCTGACACAGTGTCTCTGACTGTTGGCGCGTCGCAGTAACAAGCCGAGTAGTCACAAAGGATTCCTTGTTCTTTCACTGGGTTTGGATTATCGCAGGTTGCCTCAGGCATTTTCTGGGAGCATCCCGTTGAATACACATGTGTTCCCGGTTCGCAATTCCTGGGACCTGCAAACGAAGTATAAGCTTTTATTGGACATTCGACCAGAAACTTAGATTCATGTTTCTACCCTGTTCCCAGTTCGTCGGCGCAGTATGTTCCCTACGTCTACTCGAGTCTATATACTTCGTCTCTATGTTGTATATTATATGTATGTTGTATGTTGTATTACCATTGTTGTATTTTAATATAGGATTTAGTTAACTTAATAAGCTCGAACGTTTGCAGAACCTAGCGATCCGATTTATTTATGGCCTTCGCAAGTACGACCATGTATCTGCATTTCGTTCTGAGCTAAAGCGGCTTCCAGTTCGAGATCGGCGTAATGTGCACATCCTTTCCACCCTTTACAAAATTCTTTTTGACCCCATTCCAGTTGTATGAACCTTCCACTCGCTCCAGACGCCCTTGTTTGACGAAAATGTTGGAGCTTCCCAGGGGTAACACCAACTTTCTGTCACACTCATACTCCTTTCGCGCAGCACAGCTGTGGAACAACCACCTTCATCCAAGTTAGTCCGTCCATCGCCAGTTTCAAATATAGATTAAAACAGTATTATTTGTCACAAGTATCTAGATGTTAATGTTTGCAAGTTCATGTTTTTTCCAGTATTTAAGTAATATTTATTGTATTTATTATATTGTATTTATTTAGTATGTATTAAAAGAAATATTGTATTTATGTATACATTATAGTATTTATAATTATGTTATATAAAAAGTATATATAGATTTTTTTAGTCACCTTGACTACAGCTTAAATTTATACTAGCTTTCGTGGGTTGACTGGAAGAAATCTCTTTTAGAGACAAGTCCGCCCCTGCCATCTATGTATTTATTGTGTGTGCTATTGATGTCTTTTTTATTTGCAATAAAGACTATTTATTAGTTATGTGTTTTTTGTTTGACTACGTAAACTAAGCAATATTTGCTAAAGCCGGTAATTTTATAGATAACTCTTCTTCTCCCAGCCCTGTTCCTAGTCTATCAGTCTACCTTCCATTCATATCGGTCAGACGTCATCAAGCCATCCACTCCCATTTGATTTTATCATCCATCACACCGTAAAAATGCTAGTGTTGAATGAATGTATAGAAAAGAGACGGAACGGACCATGCAGACCGATGAACGGAGAGAGTGATTGTTTTACAGCTGGCCGCCTGCCTGATGACCAACCCTCTTTGGGTATGCTGTTGTTGGGGGTTTGTCCTCCACCATTCGGGTGCCCTAAGGTGCGCATTGGTCTACACCGGGCAATCTCCCTTAGTCGACTTTTACGACACTCATGGGATGATTCAGGGCTGGCCTATTCTACGTTATTTTTTCGCTCCCAGGCCAGCATAGAAGACATTTTATAGATAACGAATAGTGCATAATAGTACTAATAACTAAATTGCACTGGGTCAGCGTTGTGAGTTATGGCCAATGTTCAAAACACAATTGCTTGAACTGGGTACTAGGTAAACGATAGGTGTAAAAAAAGGTGTATAAACATACTTACATATGCCCAAAACGCAGCCTCTGGTTTGAGCTAACGAAAACCCGACTAGGGACAAAATACACAGAGAAATGGCAAACTTCATCTTGATAGTTCACTGCTCTACGTGTCAGCACTATACGTATTGTTGCGTCGACGAGTATGTGGGGACTGCTTTGTTTTCGTATGTACTTCAGGTTTCAGTGGTAATTATTTACGTGTTTAAACAGTTGTTACAATGTTTGCAACGTCTTTCGAGTAGCGATCTTGTTAATATATTAATAATGACAATTATTTTGAAATAGTTTTGAAAAATTTCCGATTTGCGTATTCCCATTACACCCTTATATCCACCGTACGGGTAGGCAAAGATGCATCATACATAAAGGCCTACTTATCCAGAGGTAGATGAGGTAGAAGTGAAGTAACACCCACGTTTCGCGTGCCATATAATAGGGGCGAGTTAATTGCTATATAACGGATACGATAATCGAAGTAGTATTTCTACGTTGTATAAATAAGAGAAACTCATCCACGCCTTGTACGACACCTCCGGGAGAGATGTGGGTTGGTGACAGGTATTGAAACAGCTCTGCCTCGTGAAAGATGTGATGTGTGTATGTATGTATGTAAAAGAATATGTGGAGAACATAGCATAAAAACCCTAAAAATAAAATGGAACCTTAAAAATATTGTGCATCAAGTTTACGTTGAACAGCTGTACAAATACATCGGTATTGTTTACATTGGGCAAGCAATGACGTAGCCTTATGGTAATTTGAGTACAATATAGTTACGAATGTTTGTGAATTAAAATTTACTTTTGATCACATAATTGCCTATTCGATTTTAATTTTAACATTACATAAATGTTAGAAAAAATAGTTAAAAGATTTCTCAAGATCATAATTTTTCGAAATTCTTTTTCTAACCACCAAAATCTGTGTAGGTACTAACTTTTCTAACATTTATATAATGTTAAAATTAAAATCGAATAGTTTATAAAGCAAACCCAAGCTTAACCGAACGCACGGTATTTGTAAAAATGTCTGCTTTGGAATGTTCGAAATTTATTTCCACATTGCGAGGGTACCCGTTGGCTTACAACGTGAAGAGTAAAGGTTAGAAGAATTTCGGCAAGTTAGTTAGTGTTTTGGTTGGCCGAGCGGTCAGGCACCTGCCCGGATAGCAGCGGACGCGGGTTCGATTCCCGCCTCAAGATCATAATTTTTCGAAATTATTTTTCTAACCACCAAAATCCCATAATTACCTACAATAAAATGGCAACGGAAGCGAGGGATGAAAGAAAAATGCATGCAGCGGAATTAAGATGGATGTGTGTGATGGGATGACTAGGACTATAATATAATTTTCTTAATCGATTTGAGATATTTGACAGTTTTGTATAGTCTGACGTGTATGTAATTTCTTCAAGTACTTTCAAGGTGCAAATGGTTAGTCATTATCGTTTTTGAAAATGATTTCGCTTACACGAGTGAGTGCCGTTTAGACAGAATACCGTCAATGAGCTCTACATACCTAAATCTCCGAAGGGTAAGCAGTGTATCAACCAACTTCACCATTTTTCCGTAGAATATTTCGTATCAAAGTGTTACATACTCAGTTTTACAAGTGTCGTCTGGACGTAACGAAACAATCAGCGTTAGACGCCGCGCCGAGCTTACGCTTCGTGTTAAAGATACGACTTTGTTCTTGGGACCCGTCGATAAACACACTTACTGCCGCACTCAGAGACGTCAATTAACTTTAATGAGTTTTTTATGTCAAAAAATTTCATTCAAATCTAGACCATAGACCCGGCAAGAATAGCGACTAGTTTTGAATTGTCATTTTTTGACGTTAAGTACTCAGTAACGTTATTTGACGTCTCTGAGTGCGGCAGTTACACTGACTTGCTCATAAACTATGGTCGCAGTAGCACATATTTCTGCAACTGAATATTGCCAAATCTCTAATTATTCGCGTAGAACCCGTAAACAATTGTATTTAAAATAATGTGCTCGTATAAAATAATAATATTTCTTACACTCACACCTATCATCTAGCCCAAAGTAAGTAGCACAAGCACTTGTGTCAAGGATACTAACTGCCGCACTCAGAGACGTCAATTAACTTTAATGAGTATTTAATGTCAAAAATATTCATTCAAATCTAGACCATAGACCCGGCAAGAATAGCGACTAGTTTTGAATTGTCATTTTTTGACGATAAGTACTCATTAACGTTATTTGATATCTCTGAGTGCGGCAGTAAGTGACGAACTAATAATTAACTATACATAAAGAAAATATTATATAACACTATAGGTAATTCAACCTAAACATGACTCAAGATCAATAATTAGGTATCTGTATAAACACCCAAACATTTGCCGCTACCAGGATTCAAACCCAGATTGCCCTAGACCCTAATTGCCCAAGTGTGTAAAATGATTGTCAGCACTCTAGTTTTGAAATATTCATTTATTCCTGGGATTTAATACAACTGCATTAGTTATCAGAAAAATTCCACCTCTGTCCTCGTCTTCAACCTAACATCCTCCGTTCTCTTCTTCTTCATGCTCTTCTTCTTCGGTCTCTTCTTCTTCTTCTGGTTTCCTTCCACGGCACTGGTCTAGTGGAACGCACTTTCCTGACACAGTGTCTCTGACTGTTGGCGCGATGCAGTAGCAAGCCGAGTAGTCACAAATGATTGCTTGTTCTTTCACTGGGTTGGGATTATCGCAGGTTGCCTCGGGTATTAACTGGGAGCATCCCGAATAGTATAAATATGTTCCCGGTTCGCAATTCCTGGGACCTGCAAACGTAATATAAGCCTTTATTGGACATTCGACCAGAAACTTAGATTCATGTTTCTGCTCTGTTCCCCGTTCATCTGGGGTCAGCGCAGTATGTTCCCTACGTCTACTCGAGGTCTTCAATTTCCCTCAGTCGATGTTTACGACACCTTTGAGATTAGTCGAAACCTGCCATAATCAACGTTATTTTGTCGCTCTCAGCCGAGCATGGAAAGAAAATAGTAAAGATTTGGATTTTAAAATAAATTCTACTCAGTATATTATTACTATTTATTGTTGTATTTCAATATAGGATTTAGATATGTGTACTTTTGTTACCTACGTAAACTAAGCAATATTCGCAGTAATTTAATAGATAACTTATGTCGTAAGGTCTTCTATGCTGGCCTAGGAGCGAACAAATAACGTAGAATAGGCCAGCCCCGAATCATCCCATTGGTGTCGTAAAAGTCGACTAAGGGAGATTGCCCGGTGTAGACCATCAGGCACCTTGGGGCACACGAATGGTGGAGGACAAACCACCAACAACAGCATACCCAAAGTGTCAGGTAGGCGGCCAGCTGTAAAACCTAAGCCAAAACTTTGAGCAGTATGGATTGGAATGTTGTCATTCTAATCAATCTCTCCGTTATCGGTCTCTCGACATGGTCCGTTCCGTCTCTTTTCTATACATTTATTCATCACTAGCACCTTTACTGTGTGATGGATGATATGAATCAAAAGGGAGTGGATGGCTTGATGACGTCTGACCGATATGAATGGAAGAGGAAACATACTGCTGCAGATAGACTGGGAACAGGGCAGGGAGAAGATGAGTCACGAAGTCGTTATTATCTTCTAAATTGCACTGGGCCAGCGTTGTGAGTTATGGCCAATGCCCAAGTCACAATTACTTGAACTGGTTACTAGGTAAGCGATAGATGTAAAAAATGGTGTATAAAACATACTTACATATGCCCAAAACGCAGTCTGCAGGGTAAATTTGAGCTAACGAAAACCCGACTAGGGACAAAACGCACAGTGCAATGGCAACCTTCATCTTGTTAGTTTACTTCTCTACGTGTCAGCACTATACGTGTCGTTGCGTCGACGAGTATGTGGGGACTGCTTTCTTTTCGTAGGTACTTCAGGTTTCAGTGTTAATTTTTTAACCAGACGTGTTTAACCCTAGATAGCTAATGTTCGTCAAAATGACGAGCACCCGATAAGTATTACTTTCTTTTCCACTTTTGTTGCTTTACCTACACACCAGCAGTTTCGTGCTAACTCAGGGCCCGCCTTTCTGCATCGCCTGGTGGTCTTTTTCAGTTGATAAGTAATTATATTTTCAAGATACACACTGAATGGTCGTCATTTTGACGAATGATTAGCTTATGTGTGACTTTTCTGTCTTGGTGTTGAACTATTCTTTGTGTTTTTTATTTGATTTTTAAGCTTATTTTGTTTTGTTGCTGCATTGTTTTATTTTAGCTATTACGGTAATTGTGAAAATGTCAATCCTTAAAGATAAAAAAATAGTTTGGGACCTAGATGATGAAGACAGTCCTAATACAGATCATATTTCTGATAGTGAGAACGAAGACGGCTGACTGATTGCTGATTGAGGACGTGGAAATTGAACAAAAAGGGGCTTTAGATAATTCTATAACACCACAAATGGTGGAATGGATACACATAATAAATTGTGTTCACGTATATTCTTTTACATATATTTATTTACGTGGTGGAATTCCGTACAAAATCTTAGATTTTTCTTCATCACACTTTGGTTGTATGGAATACTTGGTTCTTGAGATTGATGTCAGGGGTGTGAAAGTCGCTCTTGGCGTTGTTTACTGTCTGCCCTCCATTACCTATTTCTCAGACCTAGAATCTCTACTAGACAAAATCGGAACGGATCATTCGCACCACATTATTATGGGCGACTTTAACACAGACCTGATAAAGGTATCACCCTAGATACAATGTAACATATGGCGCCCAACCATGTTCTCTGAGGCTTAGGTCTATTTTTGAGTCCGCAGACTTTACGATACTACCGCTTGATGCTACTCACCATAACATATCTAGTGCTGACAGTTGGATAGATATTATTGCTGTATCTGCTACTGATCATGTTATCAAGCACGGACAGTTGCTGGCTCCAGGTTTCTCAAGACATGACCTTATTTTTATAACTTACAAGGTCAAGCCACCCAAACCAAAGCCTATTACTGTACAGTTACGCAATTTAAGTAAAATAAACATGAATTTATTTCTTAGTGACGCATACGCTCAAAACTGGTCTTCCATTATAAATGCTTCCTCGCTGGATAAAATGGTGTGCCTTTTCGATTCAACGGTAATCAATATTTTCGATAGACATGCGCCAGTGAGGAACGTTAGGATTAGGCGACCTCCTGCCTCATGGATTACTCCAGGGTGTGCATATGGCAATGAGAAAGCGTGACAAAGCATTTCGGGTTTTCAAGCGGTGTCGTACTGATAGTCACTGGAACACATTTAAGTCCGCCAGGAACCTTTGCAACTGGATGGTGAGAGCAGCAAAGCGGCAACACATACACGAGAAGGTTCTCAATTCTTCTCCCGCTGGTACTTGGAAGTTCTTGCGATCCCTCGGCATTGGTAAATCACTGGATAAAATCGCACCTTCTGTCAATCCAAATACACTAAACAGGCATTTCTGTTCAGTGAAGCCTTTACCTGAATCTGTTAAAAATAAAACTCTTCTTTCCATATCTTCCAAGGCAGCGGCATCCTATTTTCAAAATCAGTTTCCTTCACTCCTGTCACTGAGAATGAAGTTCATGACATTATTTTCTCTATCAAATCCAAAGCCATTGGCTGCGATAATATCGGAAGGTCTGATTATCTCTATTCTGGACTGCGTGCTCCCTTTTCTGGTTAGTATTATTAATTGCTCTCTTACTTCTGAAGTCTTCCCAACGTTGTGGCGGAAATCGCTCATTATTCCCCTACCCAAAATTTCTAACCCTACTTCTGCCGCTCACTTTAGACCTACTTTACTTACTTAATTAGTATACTTCCCTTTCTATCTAAGATTTTGGAGGCGACTGTTCAAAAGCAAATGGCAATGTACGTCTTGTCGAATCAACTACTGAGCCCTTTTCAGTTGGGGTTTCGACCGGGACATAGCACATCAACAGCCCTCACCAAGGTCTTGGAAAACATTCGAGATGTCATGGAGCACTCTCATTTGACAGTGTTAGTTTTAATTGACTTTTCAAACGCTTTTAACGCTGTCGATCATGATTTGCTTCTTGCCATCCTCTCCTGTTTAGGATTTTCTCAATCGCTGGTCGCGTGGTTTTCTTCTTATCTACGTAGACGCCGACAAGCTGTTTGTGTTAATAAGACCATTTCTGATTGGTGCGATTTAGTTGCTGGTATTCCACAAGGCGGTATACTATCCCCTTTTCTTTTTTCTTTCTTCATAAACAGTATTACGTCATTGCTTCAATGTTCTTATCACCTTTATGCAGATGACCTCCAAATTTATACGCAGTGTGTGTTTAACGACTTAAACAAAGCCATCGAGATGGTGAATGACGATCTCAATAGGATACTGCATTGGTCGCTCAGTTATGGCATAGAAGTCAACCCGGGAAAGTGTCAAGCTGTTATCGTGGGTAGTAGCCGACGAACAGTACATTTAGATTTAAAGTCTGTCACTCCTCTTACGTATAACAGTAAAATCATACCTTTCGAGACTCATGTTAAGAACTTGGGAATCTTAGTTGACGCGTCACTAAGCTGGGATGCTTACATCAGCGATATTAGTCGTAAAGTCAACAAGGCTCTCAGGACTTTGTACTCCCTCAAGAATTTTTTACCACCTTCCACTAAAATTATGCTGATACAAACGCTTGTTCTTCCTATCATAGATTACGCAGATGTCTGCTACACAGACATCAATCAATCCCTGCTCAACAAACTTGATCGTCTGCTCAATGCGTGTGTCCGATTCATATTCGGCGTGCGGAAATACGATCATATCTCTAGCTACCGCAAGCAACTTAATTGGCTGCCCATTCGCGAACGCTGGAACCTGAGAGTTGCTTGCGCGCTTTTTAACATCCTATTTGATCCACGATCCTCCGAATATTTGAAATCGAAATTTAGTTTTTTGCGGTCGACTCACAACCAGAACCTTCGCCCTAAACTCCTTCTCAGTACTCCTGCGCATCGAACCAGTTTCGTATCCAAATCTTTCATGGTCTCTGCAATTCGTATCTGGAATGCTCTGCCTGACAGTGTGAAGAAAGCTTCCAACAAGGTCGCTTTCAAGAGACTAGCACGTGACCACTATCTCAAATTTATTTCTATATGAGTTGGTGTTTTTCGTTTACAATGCTCATATTAATGCTATAGGAAATATTTATGTATTTATTAATATGTATTTATATATGTATGTGTTTATGCTATGCCTCATTTATCTATAATATAAGTCGACAGTAGTAGTAGTTTAATATAGTACTTATAGTAGATAGTTGTTATGTTGTAGTTCATAATTAATTATGCTTTGCCTCCTTATGGTCTCTAACACGTCTTACTGGTTGACTGGTAGAGAATGCCATATGGCATTAAGTCCGCCAATTGTACAGTTGTTTTATATTTGTGCAATAAAGTTTAAAAAAAAAAAAACTTGCAACCGTAAGACCAATGGGTGGCCAATGTGTTTGTTTTATGTCATGTTGAATATATCGAGTATCAACTCTTACATAATATATTTCTATAACGTCCTGGTAGGTATACCAATGTCACAAAGACGTGACATGAACATCTTATTGAACCATGCCTAAAATATTATCGTCTTGAGAAACCTACAATGCCCCGAAGAATAAAGAATAAGATTAGAGACGTTGCTGAAGATGAAGGTCTAATTCATGAGCATCCAAGTTCTGGAGGTTCTACTGCGTCAGAAGAAGCTTCAAATAAGAAAAGGGAGAAGTGCAGTTTTGTCTATAAAAGAAAAGGAGAATGAAGGGAGAACAAAGAACCAATTGCAAAGTTCAGATTTGCGGCGAACATACAGTTGATTTTTGCCTAACTTGTGCCATAATTGATTTATTATATAGCAGATAACAGATATCTTACTTAGTTAGATATTACCAAAAAAAATGTTTATTTGTAAAAAAATTCAAATTTAGTTGTTTAAAGTGTAATGTTCTAAAAAAACGCATGCCATGAAAATTCCTAAACCAGTACTAAAAAATAAAAGTTTATTAATTTTAATTAAAGTAGTATTTAATTAATATCCCGTTTTTTTATAAATAGGATAAAATCAAATAAAATATGAAAAAAAAAATTAAATTGATATTTAAAAATTATCGTCAAAAAGTCGAATGATTAGCTTAACAGGGTAGTTCAGCAACATTAGCTATCTAGGGTTAAACAGGTGTTACAATGTTTGTAACGTCAACCAATTGTAATACATTATTTAGGACAATTATTTAAAAAAATCCAATGTTCTTATACTTCCGCGTCGTTCCATTACGCCCTTTATCCCCATATGGGTAGGCAAAGTTGCATCATATATAAATCACGCCACACCATCCTAAAGCCGTGTGGTGACGGCAGAGTAGAATACAATTGTCAACGCCCCAAGACTCTCCCTTGGGTGTCGTACAAGGCGACTAAGGATAAATCAGCGATGAGGAATGGGCAGCAGCGTTCCTCTTATACCACCTTGCAATAATTCTGCGACATTTGTGCCCGATAAATGGCAATAGGCTCGCCACCTTTTACATGGGACCTAACATAATTGGCGAAACATGGGTGCTAGTTCACCTCTGCCTACCCCTTCGGGGATATAGGCGTGATTTATATGTATGTATGTATTTATCCTGAGATATATTTGTAGGCAGAGGTCAACTAACACCTACATTTCGCCACTTATATCAGGCCCCATGTAATAGGGCGAGTTTATTGCCATCTAACGGATACGATAATTAAAGTATTTTTCTAGGGTGTAGGTATAGGAGAAACGCTATAAGATAAGATCGCTGTGTTTACCCTTACTGCCGCACTCAGAGACGTCAATTAACTTTGATGAGTATTTAATGTCAACAATTTTCATTCAAATCTAGACCATGGACCCGGCAAGAAAATGATAATTTAAAACTAGTCGCTAACTAGTTTTAAATTGTCATTTTTTGACGTTAAGTAACCCATTAACGCTATTTGACGTCTCTGAGACTTGTTGGGTCGTGACAGTTATCAAAATAGCTCTGCCTCGTGAAAGAAAGAAAGATATGATTTATGTATGGAAAAGAATATGTAGAGAACAGAGCGTAAAAACCTTAAAAATAAAACGGAAAGTTAAAAATATTGTGCATCAAGTTTATGTTGAACAGCTGTACAAATACATCGCTATTATTTAAATTGGGTAAACAATGACGTAGCCTTATGGTCATTTTTACAATATTATATTTACGACTGTCTGTGAATTAAAATTTACTTTTAATCACTGATTACCAACAATAAAATAAATGAATAAAACACTAAAATAAAATGGAGGGATAAAGAAAAATGCATTCAGCGGAAATGAGAATGTTAAGATGGATGTGTGGGGTGACTGACAGACAGGATTAGAAATGAGCACGTCAGTGGAGGTTAGAAAGAAGCGCCGATGATCGAAAAATTGAGGAGTAACACAGGTTGGCGTGGTACGGGCTTGTAATAAGGATGAATGTTACGTAACTAGAGGTATGTTAAGTATATGCATGGACCTAGCTAGAATGAGAGGTAGACCGTTATAAAGGCGATGGATGGATTGTGTGAAATATGATATTATTTATGAGGAACAGGGGAGTTCATGCTCACGACTAATAGAGGAGATTGGAAGAAGAAGACATGACGTTGTGCCTGTTGGAGTATAAACTCTATGCCTATGTGTCTTGGTTGCTATGCAACGGTAGTGTGTCCAACAAGATGAAATATACACAGTTCTCAATTTTCTCGCATTTCTTATATTTCTAATATGGTCCAATGTCTTTGAAGACGCTTTCCTTTCAGCTTTCTTAATAGGAAAGAACTTCAGTGAGGATAGCGAGCCTAAAACTAAAACTGTACGCGAGGCTTTGAGTGGACCAGATGCTGCACATTGGACCATATTAGAAATATAAGAAAAACGTACGATTAAATTAAGAACTGCAATGATATTATATTTAAAAAGACGAGAACTGTGTATATTTCATCTTGTTAGACAGACTACCGTTTTTTTAGTATTAATTAAATATTTAAAAAAAACGGTATATTCCAACTAATACTCACTCAGTAGAATAAAGGCAGGGAGAACGATAACCTATAATAGAAGATTTCATGAAGAATATAGGAAGAATGGGCCATGAAGCACTAGGTTGGCCCAGTGCGGATTAGAGGGTTGAGCTCTACATACAATGAGCTCCACCCACCTAAATCCCCGAATGGTAAGGCGTGGCCCAGTTTCTAGAGTTTGCCAGCTATGTTTATCCCTGCTTAATAGGGGACGGACCTATTGCCATCCAGTATGTTCTCAATTCGAGGATGAGCAATGTAAGCCAAGTGGTAAACATACATGTTTGACAATTTTTTTACTCGCATCTGACATGGCGGTCTCCATGGTGTTTTCTCAGTAAAAGTTGACGTACAATATGTAATTCTTTTCATTTGATTGGCAACTTGTTTTGGCCCCGAACTCGAAATCGCTTGGCCGTAGAATATTTCGCATCAAAGTGTTAGATTCTCAGTTTTACAAGTGTCGTCTGGACGTAACGAAACAATCAGCGTTAGACGCCGCGCCGATTTTACGCTTCGGGTCGAGACGCATTGTAGCAGCCCCTACTATTTGTTTTAGTACTAAAATTTTACGATATTTTGTCCACAAAAAAAAGTAATAAAATAAATTTGTTACAATACTGAATGTATCCTGCCTCTTTATCCTCGATGAGGCCAAAATCCCTAAAATGAAAACTCCTAGTGGTCGTTTTGAGTAAGTTAAAAATATCAATTTTTAATGAGTAACCTAACCTAGCCTAGCCTCGTTATTGAAAAATTGCTCAAAATCAGAAACATAATTGTTCACTACATTGTTCTTCTGTTTTCATTTTATTGTATGTACCAATTTGTAAGTTAGATTTAGTGGCCGTGTGCCCCGTGTGGTAACGGTAGAGCAATCTGCTCTACCGTGAATCCAGCGGGTGCCGTAGACAAATGGCACTATCCAATATATCATTATTTTAGTGAAACATGACCACAACCATTCCTTATCACTTACTGCTTCATCACCCGCCTTTTTAATGTACCCACTGCTGGGGCACAGGCCTCCCCTATGAATGAATGAATATATTATGGAGAATGGACCATATCTCACACGCTGGCCCAGTGCGTATTGGTGTATTAACGACTGCAGATGCAGCCGGAACCAACGGCTTAGCGTGCCTTTCGAAGCACAAACTCGAGATAATACATTTTTCACCCATCCAATGATCGGCCTTAGCGAGCATTGCTTAGTTTACGCAATCACAGGCCAAGCGCGCTGAGCCACTGCACTAGCGAGCTCCTCACCTAGTTCCTAGTGGTTTGCTCACCGGAATTTAGATCTAGAGGTCACAGGGTTCGATCCTCAGGGTACATATTTCTACTCGGTTCGATTGGTGGTAGAACTTTTTTCAAGTCCACCAGGCTAGCAACCACCATGTTATCAAAATCTGTCCTCTTGTTATCTACTGCTTAGATTGATTCAAAACAAATGGTAGGGGTCAAAAGTCGTTTATTACCTCCCGCCGTTCCTCACATGGGGTTGTGATTCGATTCGTACTGTGGATTCCTCCGGCTGACGGTTTAATCGTAGAAACGATTTGTTCCAAGGCATACCAACCCTTAATCGCTTCTCTTTCCGATGGACCCGAGTTACTTTGACACGTAATTAGGAATAAAATGTTTGAAGGCGCTAAGGAGTTGCAGTTTGACATGGTGCTTGGCTACGGGAAGTTGATACCTTGTCATTCTACGTTGTACTTTGATACGATTTCGGTTGTCAAATGTGGGCAGCAGCATTACGCTTATTTTAATAATTATTAACTAATCTCATCTAGCAATATACTGCGTTAAAGAGAAAAAGTAACTACATAACAATAATAGTTATTTGTTATACGTCAGTGCAAAGTTGCTTTTTAACCTCGTGCTCAATTTTGATGACTGAGCTAGGAAAGCATTCTAAAATTTTCAAAATTTTCTCTCTAGAGGATAAAAACGGATTTTGCACTCAGATATCGAAGAGCAAAAACGCTTTTTCCGAGATGTTGGGATGAAAAAATTATTAAAAATTATTCAAAATAACAAAAAAGTTACTGTTACCCACCAACCCGCGTCAGCGTGGTGGGTTATGGCCCTATCCTTCTATATTTTTCCATCCATAGGAAAGGCCCGTGCCCCAGCAGTGGGGACATTACAGGGCTGGCGATGATGATGAACAAAAAGTGATAATCAGTCCTAAGCGAGCACTCTAGTGTATATACAACTGGGTAATACTGGTTAGTCTTATTGACTGCTGCCCTGAAGACGCATCTATATCCTTGTGTATAGAAACTTTTATATACAAAAGTCTCCGTTGTGTTCAATATGACGATAAGTGTCTCATTGTCGTAGCACGATATTGACATACGGCGAGTCGAATTCGGAATTTTGACGCACAACATACATACATAAATCACGCCTATATCCCCGAAGGGGTAGGCAGAGGTGAACTAGCACCCACGTTTCGCCAATTATGTTAGGTCCCATGTAATAGGTGGCGAGCCTATTGCCATTTATCGGGCACAAAAGTCGCAGTTCATTGCTATTGCTAGGTGGTATAAGAGGAACGCTGCTGCCCATTCCTCATCGCTAATATATCCTTAGTCGCCTTGTACGACACCCACGGGAGAGATTTGGGGTGGTGACAATTGTATTCTACTCTGCCGTCACCACACGGCACAAAACGTTGACGCACAAACTATCGATAAATGCGACATAACGATGGCAAATTTCAATATTCTACCCAAAGATAAACCTACTACAATTAAGTTTACTTGCAACACCTGTTATTTTTTCAAAATGTAACACAAAATATTGTCGATGCCGTGTGGTGACGGCAGAGCAGAATACAATTGTCACTACCCCCATCTCTCCCGCGGGTGTCGTACAAGACGACTAATGGATAATGCTCGAAACACATTTTTCCCACCCTTCTTATTCTTACTCAGCTCTTCGGTTGACTGGTAGAGAATGCCTTATGGCATTAAGTCCGCCTTTTGTACTATTATTATATGTGTGCAATAAAGTTTAAATAAATACATTTTTGAAACACGACGCGACCCGACGTAACGCGACGCATGTTGAGTCGAATCAAATGTATTCGTTTTCTATGACCAGAAATACACTACCTATATGAACATCCGACGCAACGCCGGTTGTTCGGCGTCTACACGTGGAGTCGCGTCGCGTTTCTATAATGTGCCGGGGTCATATGGGCAGCGCCGTTTCTTTTAAACATACATACATACATACATAAATCACGCCCTTATGCCATCTAGCATTTCTGTGCTTGATAAATGACCTCTCGCCACCTACCATACCATGGTACCATGTAGGTACCTAATCTAATAACTGCCGTGTGGTGAGAGTAGATTACAATTGTCACCACTCCAAATCTCTTCCGTGGGTGTCGTACAAGGCGACTAAGGATAAATCAGTGATGAGGAATGGGCAGCAGCGTTTCTCTTATACCACCTAGCAATATATTGCGTAGGTGGTATAAGAGGAACTCTTGAGAGGTACTTTTGTGCCCGATAAATGGCAATAGGCTGGCCACCTATTACATGGGACCTGACATAGTTGGCGAAACGTGGGTGCTAGTTCACCTCTGCCTACTCCTTCGGGGATGTATGTATGTAATCTAATGAGCGAAAGGTGGGTGTTAATAATTCACCTTTTCCGCGATTTTCTGGCCCCATAAATGGCAATTCACTTGCCACCTATTACATAGCACCTAATATAATTGTCGCAACGTGGTTGTCAATTCACCTTTGCCTACTCCTTCCTTGTGTACTCCTTCGGTGATATAGGCGTGATTTATGTATGTAGCACAAAATACTGCTATTTGCCGATAGAATATTATATGAAACCTGTTGCGATTCGAAAGGTGCCTACACCGCAATATCAGCAGAAGATCATTCTCCGAGCTCCGGATCCTACTACTTGGGGTCTTTTACTCTGAGTTCTGCTAGAAATCGTCATTCAGGTCTGGCTAGCCTCGTTCTGTCTTCTCTCAACAGTTCTGTCTTCTCATAGGATGGGTGACCAAAAATGTATTATCTCGAGTTTCTCCGTGCTTCTGAAGGCACGTTAAGCCGATGGTCCCGGAAGCATCTGCAATCGTTAATACCCAACACGCACTGAGCCAGCGTTGGGTTATGGCCCATTCTCCCTATATCCCTTCTTCCTTCTATAGGGAAGGCCTGTGCCCCAGAAGTGGGCAACTGGAGACATTAAAGGGCTGGTGATGATATGATGAAATAAAACGGCCAGTCAAGACTGACTCCTGCGTCCTCTGTCAATTTAAAAAAATAAAGATGTTCACCACAGTTCTATGTTGTTCTAAAATAATATGTGTGATATTTGTAGCAATATATGACAGGCCGCCGAGACATTATGCGTCAATATCAGGTCGGTGCGACATTCTCGAGCCGAGATATACGAGTCTATAAAATGCGTGATTCATAACAAATTGGATCAGTCCCCTACAAGTCTTGAGGTGATGTTACAAAGCGCAAGATTCAATATAGTCTCCCATAAGTCAGGTGTAATACCCCCGGGGAGATGACCTCACTTACATCCGTACCTATAAGCCGTCCAGCATAAATATATCTGCGTTAGGGTTATTCTGCTCTGAATGTACGTTTTGGACAGTGGATTTTGTTTGTTCTAACTTTAAATATACACTATGCGATTTTAATTTTAACATTATAAAATGTTAGAAAAATTAGTACAAAGATTTTGGTGGTTAGAAAAAGAATTTCGAAAAATTATGATCTTGAGTCAAAATCTTTGTACTAATTTTTCTAACATTTTATAATGTTAAAATTAAAATCGAATAGTTTATAAAGCAAACCCAAGCTTAACCGAACGCACGGTATTTGTAAAAATATCTGCTTTGGAATGTTTGAAATTTATTTCTACATTGCGAGGGTACCTGTTGGCTTACAACGTGAAGTGTAAAGGTTAGAAGAATTTCGGCAAGTTAATTAGTGTCTTGGGTGGCCGAGCGGTCAGGCACCTACCCGGATAGCAGCGGAAGCGGGTTCGATTCCCGCCTCAAGATCATAATTTTTCGAAATTCTTTTTCTAACCACCAAAATCTTTGTTTTAAATATACATACATACATACATAATTCACGCCTATATCCCCGAAGGGGTAGGCAGAGGTGAACTAGCACCCACGTTTCGCCAATTATGTTAGGTCCCATGTAATAGGTGGCGAGCCTATTGCCATTTATCGGGCACAAAAGTCGCAGTACAGTGCTAGGTTGTATAAGAGGAACGCCGCTGCCCATTCCTCATTATTGATTTATCCTTAGTCCCCCTATCCCTTGTACGACATTTTAATTGAAACATTATATAAATTATAGAAAAAATAGTGCAAAGAATACAAGGTCAGAAAAACCCTTCTTTCCGTGACGACAGCCGCTACAAAGTGATCGAAACGGCGGGAAAATAACAATACCAAACACTATTAGAAGTTAAATCTGTAAAAGTTGTTTAATTTCAAGTGTCAGGAAAAATTACGAAAAATAATTGTCCCGTTATAACATTTCACTGTCCTCTTTTTCTGTAACAATAAGATATTTTAAACATTTGTGACAATCTCTTGACTCCAATTCTTATTATTAAAAAAACATGTTTTTAAATACCTACTAGTGCGATAAAAAAACAGAATAACCCAGTCTGTCGAGTAACTACGTAAAAAGGGGAAAAACTGCGACGAGAACTGACAGCTGTACCGAATAGGATTGAGGTGGAGCATATTTACCAAAGTACATTCATAGATACATATTACCTACGCCGATTCGTCCCCGAAGGGGTTGGCAGAGGTCTATTAACTTAAAATTTTGCCTAAGGATAAATCAGTGATGAGGAATGGGCAGCAGCGTTCCTCTTATACCACCTAGCAATGTACTGCGACTTTTGTGCCCGATAAATGGCATAATTAGCATAGCATAATTGGCGAAACGTGGGTGCTAGTTCACCTCTGCCTACCACTTCGGGGATATAGGCGTAATTTATGTATGTATATATGTATGCCTTGTACGACACCCACGGGAGATTTGGGGTGGTAACAATTGTATTCTACTCTGCCGTCACCACACGGCAAGCCACGCGGCCTTAATATCTTATAGTAAGTAATACGATAATATATTAAGGCCCGAGTTCACCAACACGTCAAACAAGGGATTAATATAGTACGTTTATTTAGCCGTGTGACGGGACAGCAGAATACAATTGTCACCACCTCCATCTCTCCCGTGGGCGACTAAGGCGACCAAGGGTAAAGCAGCGATGAGTAATGGGCAGCAGCATTAATTTTATACCACCCAGCAATATATTGCGGTTTTATGTGCCCGAAAGATGTCAATAGTCACCTATTACTTGAGACCTAACTCAATTGGCGAAAAGTGGGAGCTATATCACCTCTGCCTACCCCTTCGGGGATATAGATGTGATTTATGCATGTATGTACGTTTATTTATATAATAGGGGGCGAGCCTATAGCTATTTAACGGGCACATAAAAATGACAGTATATTACTAGGTGACACAGCAGGAACCCCTGATGACCATTCCTCAAATGCGTTCTTCAATCATGTTACATACATACATACATATAAAATCACGCCTATATCCCCTAAGAGGTAGGCAGAGGCGAATCAACACCCACTTATCGCCAATTTAGCTAGGTCCCATGTAATAGGTGGCGCGCCTATTGCCATCTATCGGGCACATCAATCGCAGTATATTGCTAGATGTTACCAGAGGAATGCTGCTGCCCATTACTCATTGCTGTCTTTACCCTTAGTCGCCTTGTACGATACCCACGGGAGAGATGGGGGTGATGACCATTGTATTCTACTCTGCCGTCACCACACGGTTGGTCAATCATGTTAGGTTACATAAAATAAAGAGCTAGTCTATTCCTCATCAGTGTATAACCCTTAGTCGCCTTGTTCGACACCCGCGGTAGAGATTGGGGCTGGTGACAATTGTATTTTGTTCTGTCATCTCTCCACCATGAGGGTAAGCCTTTCAATATGCTGTTGTAGATTGCCATCCACCATTCGGGTGTTCCAAAGTGATTATTGGTCCTTCAGGTATTTTTGTGGCTATTTAATAAAACTGTCATTATTAATAATAAAAAACAAAAGCACCTCAAATCTTATCAAGCTCAAATACTTGGAGTGCTCAAACAACTATTGACTTTAAATACCTCTTGCCAATGGCTTATAATTTAAACTAATAAATGAAACTGAACGCTTCGAATTTAACCATAGTCAAAGTAAGGTAACAACAGTATGATAACACGGGGAGTAGCCAAGTGGCAACCGATACAACATTTCTATCGTATAAAATATGTAAATTTTGATAACTTCTCTTTTAATAATATACTTTGATATTTAACTAGTGGTCGCCTACGGCTTCGCTCGCGTTAATCTCGGTTATTATATAACGTAAAGCCTTCCTCGATAGATGGACTATCCAACACAAAAAGAATTTTTCAATTTGAGTCAGCAGTTTCTGAGATTAGCGCGTTTAACCAACAAACCAAACAAACAAACTCTTCAGCTTTATACTATTAGTTGAAAATTTTGATCTAAATTAAAAAAAAAAACAATGTTGTGATACGAGTCATATTTTCACGACATTGCCGGTTTTTGTATTGTACATCTGGTGTTAGCGACTGGCTGGCAATCTAACCTTTTTTACTACGTTTTATAATAACTTGTATTTTATAATACGTCACTTTGATATTGTTCGTTGTTATTATTATTGCGTTGTCTACCGTTTTTGTATTGTTGCTCTGTTTTACCGAAATTACATCAATTCATTGGATTTACTAGTGTTTCCTTCATCAGCCTTCATCATTATACAGTCCACTGCACGGTTCGCTATCATTTGTCCTTACGATCCTACAAATTCTCATTTTTTTTCCAGCATAAGCCACGTCAGTTTTCCATCTCATTTTTCATATCATTCACGCAATGGAAACACGCAGTAAGTCTAAGTGTAAGACAGATCAACAAGTAGACTCCGTGGTGAGTGATTTACCACCATCCGCTGTGGGCCAAAAGTTAACGAGCGGTGACATCCAAACCCAACATATCGAGGCGCGCCGCCCGTTAGCCCACGATGATAAATCACCCACCACTGACAGCAGTCAACGTTCAGCCCACTGGCGTTCCTCTTGCTCTTCCACCACAGTTCGTGCTAGGAGGCTCGAAGCGGAAGCAGAGCTCGTCCGCCGGCGTGCGGAGCGAGCACGGCAGCTTGCAGAGCGCGAAGCCGAAAGGCAGCGAGAAATCGCCCGCCTCGAAGATGAAGCCGACGAGTTGGCCATGCAGGCCAAGCTCGCCGCTTCCGATGGATCAAAAAGGTCGTATCGTAGATCGCATTCGTCTCGTAGATCGCACTCGGTTCGTAACGATCAGGAAACGAGTTCGTGGGTACGCAACCAGGTTCAATTCCAGCGTGACACTAGGCATGGTGCATCACCAATCACGTTGGATCGACCCCCCGATGTACCTCCGACCGACATTTCGGTGCCTGCTCGATACGTTCCACTACGGCCGATCTCCACAGAATACGAAGATCCACAAACCGGTCCAATCTCAACCATTCCCCCGACTGGTCTCTCTCAAACCTCGCCATTACACGAGCTTAATAAAGCGATTACAGCCTTGACCAATCGCCCAAAACAACCGGAACTATGCATATGTTCTGGGGACTTAGCATGCTGTGCAAACATTGAAAGGTATGAGAGCAGGAAAGGCAGCAGGGTGTGATAGGATATCGGTCGAGATGCTGAGGGCTGGTGAGGGTACCATTGCTAAGCAGCTGCACCGCCTTTTGAACCTTTGTTGGGTAAGTGGCCAAGTACCAAAAGACTGGCGTAAAGCCGTCATTGTGCCACTGTACAAAGGTAAAGGGTCGCAGCTGGAATGCAAAAATTACCGTGGTATTAGCCTTCTCAGTGTTGTCGGCAAATTGTATGCAAAGATTCTGATTGAAAGGATTATGAAAGAGACTAATGATAGAATATGGGACGTGCAAGCAGGATTTCGGAAGGGAATGGGATGTACGGATCAAGTCTTTTCTCTACGATGCATTACTCAGAAATCTCTGGCTAAAAGCCAACGAGTATATTGCGCTTTCGTAGACTTAGAAAAGGCTTATGACCGAGTGGTGAGGAATGAACTGTGGTCGATTTTGTCGATGTATGGGGTGAACAGCAGTCTGATACAGGCGTTGAAATCTCTTTATGAGGATTCGAACGCTTGTGTTAGGATAAATGGCGCATACACAGAGTCGTTTCGCATCGGTACAGGTGTGAGACAAGGATGTGTAGCGTCACCATGGCTGTTCAACTTATACATGGATAATTGTCTGACGAGACTAAAAGAATTTGATTGTGGATTACGAATGAACGAGTTACTTATCAAATGTCTGCTGTACGCTGATGACCAGGTTATATTAGCATCATCAGAAACAGATTTGCAGGAGATGGTAACAGTTATGCATGAAGCTTTGACAGAGAAAGGTATGAAAGTAAATGTAAGCAAGACAAAGGTTATGGTTTTTGAAAGGGATGAACAAATGACGAAGTGTGAAATTAAGATTGCGGGTGAGAATGTTGAACAAGTGAAAGAGTTTGTATATTTAGGATCTGTATTTACGAGAGATGGAAAGTGTGATAGTGATATTGAAAAGCGGGTGAAAGCTGGGAATATGGTAAACGGGGCTTTGCACACTTTTATGAACAGCCAAAGCGTGTCCAGAAAGGCTCGTATGGCTGTTCATAACGGAGTGCTGGTTCCGACATTAATGTATGGAAGCGAAAGTTGGGTATGGGAGAAGAAGCATGAAAGTAGAATAAATGCAGTAGAAATGAGAGCGTTGAGGAGCATGGCTGGAGTAAGGCTGAGCGACCGATTGTATAACAGTGTGATAAGAGAAAGGTGTGGTTTGAAAGAAGATGTAATGACAAGGATTGAGAAAGGGATGCTCGCATGGTTTGGTCACGTCGAAAGAATGGATGAAAGGAGAATGACAAAAAGGATTTACATGGCGAAAGTGAATGGAGAAATGGCAAGGGGAAGGCCTAGGCGGATCTTTCATAATCAAATTGAAAGTCTATTGAAAAAGGGCCAGGTCAAGAGTACCCGAAACCGACGGGCATGCATGAAGAGATTGATGAGATTGGATGAAGCGAAAGAAGTATGTAAGGATCGTAGCAAGTGGAAGGAAGTGATCTCTGCCTATCCCTGTGGGAGAAGGGCGTGACGTATGTGTATGTAGCATGTTGGATGGCCTTCAAGTCTAGCTACAATAGGTCTAAACACCTTAATTCCCCAGCAGAGAACATGTCCCGACATAACCAAGCCGTGCGAGGAGCTGCGTACCAAGCCGTTGCTTCGCTTCTGTGGGTACCACAGGACCCAGAAGAAGTCATGCGCACGCTCGAACAATCGTTCGCACGACCGGAGATTCTCGTGGGACACGAGTTAGCTAGCCTCCGAAGTATCCCAAAGATAAGTAACCCAGAACAAATTAACATGCTTGCAAATAAAATTCGTAACTGTTTTACAACAATAAAGATATTAGGCCAGTACGAATATTTAAATTCACCGGAACTGTTCCGAACAGTTTTATTAAAGCTCAGCGAGCATGTGCGTTGTCGATTCTCTGACTACGCGGCCGACAATATGCCATCATTAGAAAATACATCAAAGCTTGAGACTTTGTCAAAATTTCTGTTACTTGAAGCCGACCGACAGCTCAAGTACAACTTTACCTATGACATTACTGCGTCATCGTCAACATGTCAAAAAGTGGTCACGTATAAGTCTGGCAGAGAATTGGTGCACGCTACGACGCCACCCTCTAGTGGTGGCTCGTTCAACACCACAGCCCTCCTAGATGAAGGCAGCACCACAATTCTCATCGACGGCGATGTAGCTGTGAGAATCGGTGCCACGTCAACCTATAAAGAACATCTGCAACTTGATGGTGTGAGCGGTGTGACAACTGTTGTCTGTTGTGCGGGTTATGTGAATTTCTATAATCGAGGACGTAATCTAACCGACCGTTATTTGATCGAGCATGCAGGGGTCATTACGCCATTGTCTTTGAAAACACAAAACAGAGATGAAATAACTCTTTCTGATTTTACCCATCACATCAGTTTTCTGCAGAGCGCACATCTTTTTCGATGCAAAATTACTCGGCCAATTCCTCCAAATTCCAAATTGTATGTATTTGACGTCACATCACCCTCAACCTTGTCAACAGTGCATATGCTACAGGCAGAGAAGATGCTTTATCAACAAGCTCAACTGGAAAGTTTCCCGGCGGAGATCAAGCTGCTGAGAGAGTTCCAGTCAGTGCCCAGAAAAAGCCGAATTGCAACGCTTGCACCAATTATCGATGAAGAAGGCGTGATGAGAATGGATTCTAGGATCAGGTCTGCGCCTGAGGTGACTGACAGTACGATTTCTCCGATCATTCTGGATGGCCGACACCACATATCTCGGCTTCTCATCTACCATTCCCACATTAACCCCGCACACGGTTTCCACGAGCTAGTAATGAACGAGTTGAAACAGAAGTACACGATCTTAAGAGCCAGAAACTCTATCAAGGCTGTTGTTCGTGACTGTTTTGTATGCAGAAGGAAGCAACCTCCTCAGAACCCTCGACTAGGAGACTTGCCCCCGGAACGGCCTGCGCATCACCAGAGAGCGTTATCAAAAGCTTGCCTCGATCACCTTGGGCCCTTACATAAATTAATGCACAGACGCCGTGACAAGAGGTGGGTGGCCCTATTTACATGCCCCTTGGACCCCCGGATTGTTGTCAAATACAGATGGTGGTTCGCCGCTGCGATTAGCACCATGCTCGTCTCGCAGACCATTTCTGGGTACGATGGCTTCATGAACCAATATCTCTGAACTTTACGAGCTAGAGGAGGCAGCAGGAAAAAGGTTGTGAGGGTGACGTGGTGGTCATTTTTGATCCATCCCTTTCACATGGATTGTGGTCACTATATTGTAGTTGCCCTAACTACAACATTTACGCGAGTTGACGGAGTGGTTCGCGTGGTGGACGTCCCAACTACGTTACGCCGACCAGTCCGTAAACTAAATATGTTGGAGGATAGTCAGTCAGTCACTACCAGGTGTTAGTGTTCCACTGGGGGTGGGAATGTTAGCGACTGGCTGGCAATCTAACCTTTTTTACTACGTTTTATAATAACTTGTATTTTATAATACGTCACTTTGATATTGTTCGTTGTTATTATTATTGCGTTGTCTACCGTTTTTGTATTGTTGCTCTGTTTTACCGAAATTACATCAATTCATTGGATTTACTAGTGTTTCCTTCATCAGCCTTCATCGTTATACAGTCCACTGCACGGTTCGCTATCATCTGGTGTCTGACGTAGTTGGTGAAACGATAACTCGAAGTGAGTTATCGTTTCACCAATTACGTCAGACACCAGATGCCTACCACTTCGGGGGTAGGGGGAATAGGAGTGATTTATGTATGTACATACATACATACATAAATCACGCCTATATCCCCGAAGGGGTAGGCAGAGGTGAACTAGCACCCACGTTTCGCCAAATATGTCAGGTCCCATGTAATAGGTGGCGAGCCTATTGCCATTTATCGGGCGCAAAAGTCGCAGTACATTGCTGGGTGATTTATGAGGAACGCTGCTGCCCATGCCTCATCACTAATTTATCCTTAGTCGCCTTGTACGACACCCACGGGAGAGTTTTGGGGTGGTGACAATTGTATTCTACTCTGCCGTCACCACACGGCATAATGTATGTCTCCATGGAATAGCTCTAACGAGTTGTTTATCTGCTTTGCCGTACACTATGCCTCGAGTTTTAGCTCATAAATAATTCATTAACTAGTCTCCTGTCTTCCTCCAGAAACTTGGGCCATCGATTACATCTCCAGGATTCATTAACAGCCAGCGGCACCGTCTCAAATTATAGAGACAGCTCTTATGAATACGACTGGTTGTCACAAATGTCAAGGATATTGTGCCGCGTGGTGACGGCAGACGGCAGTATAATTGTCACTACCCCTATGTCTCCCGTGAGTGTCGTACAAGGCGACTAACCCCCGAATACAGAAACGTTACTCAAAGTTTGAATCACGCTTAACATTTAAGTATTGTCAAAATTGACGTTTTTCCCTACAAATTCTGACAGGATTGCCCACTTAACTCTATAAGCAGTGTTCAAAATTTGAGAAGCGTTTCTGTATTCGGGGGTAAGAGCCGGTTTTTAGATGCATAGTTAAGTTAACCAATTATTAAAAACTGTTACTAATGGTTGTATATCAGACTGATATTTAACCATTGTTAACAATTGGTTAAGTTTACTACGCATCATAAAACCAGTGACTCAAACGGTAGTTAAAAATTGTTAAACATAGTTAAAAATCGGTCACGCTTGAACGATTTTTATGAAACTTTTTGTGTATGTTAGGTAGACAGGTGTGAGAATAGTTTGTAGGCAATTTTTTGATACTCCTATGAGATAATATTATTATTAAAAAAAACCGTGAAATATACCTACACCTAACAATAAATCGATTTTTACCATACAAACAATATTTATTTCAAAAGTGTTTTATTTGTGGTGAGAAAAAGTTTGATAACGTGGTCACACCACCCAAATTTACACTCGACCTTATCAATCATAAAAATCTTCACATCGAGCTAAAGAGGCCGTTTTATATAAGCCTCTAAAGGCGGTTTAAGGGCTCCCCCCGTAAAAGTAAGTTTGGGATACAGTCATAACACTATCGTTCACATAAATTGGTATCGGCCGGGCCCATCCATTTATGGGACACTAATAATGGCTATCATTTGGCGGGATGAACTGGTAAATTGTCTTATGGCTAGGGTGGCCACCGTTCGCGCGCTTCGAAGGATTGTCCGGGTGTGAAAGTGTTCGGATCGGTAATGTTTTCGGTTTTCTCTATTTTAAGGCCTCGTTCAAAACGCCCCGTGAGTGCTACGTTCGCGTCCCGTCCGTGACTCTGTGACATATATGTATGTCTTTCTTGTACATTTTGTATGAAGCGATATTTCTAAAACTTACCGTCCCATCCCGTTCATATAAAAACCCGTCACGTATGCAGAGACCTTAAAGAACCCAATACGTTCTTTCTATCTGTTCTGTTCGTCACTTACTATAATATTACTGGCTGACTCGGCAAACGATGTGTTGCCCTTATCATCTATAATCTTCTCATACTAACAGATTAGTTTCTAAACACTGTTTTTACTCACTGATCTGTCTCTTTTCATCACAGCTTAAACACAGTTTGGCAGAAAGAGACGGATCAGTGACTAATGACAGTGACAGTTACAGCCGGTTTTTCAGGCTGATACATATGTAACAATTTTTAACAATTGGTTAAGTTAACTATGCATCAAAAAACCGGCCCTTAGTTATAACAGTGTTTTATGAATAAAATGGGCTAAGGGTACACAAAATAACCCACAACCTATTCTCAGACCTACTTAACATACACAATTTTAAAATTTTTGTTAATAAAACTCACCTGAAACCACTAAAATTACCTCGACTCCTCGTTGAGGATTAAGTTCAAGTAAAATTTTGGACCCCAGAGAGCTCGCGCTCGACGTGACTCGGGACTTCGAACTTGTTAAGCTCACCGAGCCCTGCAAATCTGACTTAGGACCCCCAAAATTACGATTCGAGGACTCAAGTCCTGCACATCTCACATCTTTTAGCCACCTCCGTGGTCGAGTGGTTCGCCCATCGGAATTAAAACCCAGAGGTTCGAATTTGTACTCAGTTTGGTTTGTGGTAGGACTCTTTTCAAGTCCGCGCAGCTAGCTACCACCGTCTTATCAAGAATTGTTGCCGTAACAATAATGTTAACAGCATTTAAGTTGCGTCAATTTGTGATAAGATAGCCAGCCCGTCTGTGGTTGAGGGTTCCAGGTAAAACTCGATTCCATCTTTGGCCTTTATCGTTACCTTAAGGTGAGATGAAGGCCAAGACTAGAGCTTCCCTGTCTAGCTTAAAAAAACATCAGTACCATGTATGCCACTGCAACCAATGTGTCCGGAGGTGATAACAAAAATTTGTTACAGTACCTTCCTTAGGCTCGCGGTTACCCTGTTAGAACCTGCGTTAGTAGAAAGACGATATATCGAGGACCAGTATGGTCGAATGGTCAAATCGCTTGCTATCGGCAAGAGGGTGCCGGTTTTGAATCCTGGTCGGGCCAATCTTTAAGTGATGTTTGACACTAATGCGATCCTTCTTTTAAATTTAGTTTAAGTGGAGATTGTAAAATAATATAATATATATTACAGTAGGTATGTATACCTATAGTTTGTAAAATAACCCCGAGTTACACAGCAAACTATTTTACGAATATATCATAAGCACATCTTTGGAATACCTCGGAATACAAGGAATTCGCATGCAAAGCGGAAATTGAATTATGTACCTAATCGCAAAATACCATGTCAAAGTCGTACCATGTCAAGTCGTCTATGTATGTACATAAAACCACTTGTGACATAATAGCAAAAATGACTCATATCTGTGACATAATAGCACAAATGACTCTCTCTTTAAATTAATTGGAGTCGGTTTTGTGAAGCCATCTCTCTCAAACGTTGCTATCATACCTAATGAGTGAGAGTGACTGGTAGACTAAGGGCCTGTTTCACAATTGACAAGTAAGTTCGAAGTAGCTTACTTTGCAGCTCAATTGACATATATTTCATATTACAACTGTCAAATGATCTGCGAAGGAAGCTACTTAGAACTTACTTGTCGATTGTGAAACAGGCCCTAAGACGATTGCAATCGGCTTGCAGAGTTAGGTCGCTGAACCTTTAAGAGTAACGGCTTAGGTTGTCACGTAACGGAAGGTTACGGGCATGAGACTCAGTGACAGTCAGGAAATAAAAGATGGATAGGGAAATAAGGGATTTATTGTGTTAATAGGGCACGTCCGAATACAGAGTTGGAGTAACTAAAATAATAATTAGCGGGGCCAAGTCCTAAAGAATACGGGAGAGGGACGCAGGGCTCCGGAGGGTCGGACAGCCAAACGCCCGCCCCGAGAGAAGTCCCGGCTGAGCGGCGTGCAGGTGGCACGCGCGTTGAGGGCGCGCACGTAGGGGGCGCGCACGTAGTGGGCGCGCACGTAGTGGGCGCGCACGTTGGAGCGCAAACAGAGGCACGCGGGCAGAGGCACGCCGGGTAGGGACGCGCCAGCTAACGGGCGCGCGACCAGAGGCGTGCCAGGTAGTGGGCACGCACGCCGGCTCACACTCAGGAGCCGCCTTCTGACAGGAGGGGGTCGGGGCAGGAGCGTGACAGGACCAGGTTCAGGATCAGTCTGTAAGGACACAGCGGGACAGGACGAGTGCTTCAGGGCGTAGATGGTAGGGCCTCGGAGACCGACTACCCCGCAAGCACTGCGTCCTGTCAATTACAGATGTAGTCCGGACGGTGGAGGGTAGACCCCACTGATGGTACTGAAGACAGGAGTACACCCAACCTCCAGTCACACGACTCGAGAATAGAATGGTCTATTTTTATACAAAGAAATGTTATTACAAGGAATAAAATAAAGCTATTTAAAAGGTAAATTTGTCGATTACATTATTTAATAGCTAGGACACATTACACGTACAATAGGCACACATAGTATAAAATTAGGCAGTATTAGAGCACCCTGAGGGCGCAATACTACAAGGTACCTAAGTAAATTTAATTTTCACTTCTCATGCTCTGAAAGTGCTCATTTGTGCAGGATATAGGCTGCACAAAATCGAATTTTGTGCTCTAGAGCATTAACGTATCTACTCATACTACTACTAAGGCAAAGAAAATGAGCTATGCAGCCAAACACAATGAGAAATTCAGAGATAGAATTTGTTATTTTTTAATATTTTCTTATATTTATTTGCCTAATGTGTTTTTTAAGATATAAAAGATATTAAATTTTTTATTTAAGTAGGTACGGTAGGTTATTAAATTAATTTACGAAAATTATTATTTCAAAATTAATTTAATACTTGGCTGTATAGGTCTGCAGCCCAAACCTAATATCACTGGGAAAAACTTTTCCTTCGGTATCCAAAACTGTACTAATTTTAGTTTGAATTTTAAGAAATGTTATGATAAACAACTGTTTTATTTCCTCGCAATCAAAGTGAAAAGCAGAGTTTCTAACTCGTCCACAAAACCATTTTTATCCTCGACATTACTATCAGCAAGGCGAGGGCCTTCGGCTCGAGCTGCTAACCTATTTTAATTTGTTAAAAACTCAGACTCGGAACCTTCTTGGTGTACTTTTTTTGTAATTTGCTTTGCGCGCGCCATTTTCTTTTCACGTCATAAATTTGTTAAAACCTTGGAGTTCCGTGACGGTCAATCAGCTTGGCGTCAATCTTGCTTTAAACATTTTGATCGTCTACAATAATGCTTGCTTGATGCTTGAGTCAAGCATTTAAAAGCTTTTTAGGTTTGTTTGATTTATTTACGCTAGCAACGGAACAAAAATATACAGAAAATCAACGTGCTTGACTCAAGCCGATTGACCGTCTCGGAACTCCATTAGGGACGGTAATTTTTATTAGGTACTTACCCTCGTTCGGGGTGAAAAGTTCCGTGTTGCGCTCGAGTGCAAAGATTTTTCACCTTGTGCTCTTTTGATACTCTCGCTATCGCTTAGGATTCTAATTTTTGAATCACTCGCTACGCTCGTGATTCTATTTTAGAATCCTTCGCTAGCTCGGTCATCAAAATTGAGCACGCGGTTAAAAAACAACTTTGCACTCACGTAAAACAAATAACTATTATCGTGTAACTACTGTCTTCTTTAACTTTTCAAATTTTTTGGACTTCAGACACATTGATTTGTGTTGTATAAAATTGTCTTTCACAAATATAGATCCGGTACACGCATGGCAACGCCTATTTCCCCGAAGGGGTAGGCAGTGGTGTACTAACATCCACTTTTCGCCAAATAAGTTAGGTCCCATGCATAGGTGGCGAGTCTATTACCATATATCGGGCCCATAAATCGCGACGAATAGTTTAAGAGACAAGTGCTGGCTGCCCATTACTCATCGCTGTCTTTACAATTAGTCGCCTTGTACGACACCCACGAAAGAGATGGGGGTGGTAACAATTGTATTCTGCTCTGCCGTCACCACAGGGCACTTTTTGTCTGTTGAATTTTTCACGGCAGACTTTTTGTTTGTTGAAATATACTACATATAGAGTCATGACGCAAATACGTGTTCACAACACTTCATTTGGCCTTCCATGCTTCGTTGTTTTTTAGTAAAATAAGATTAAAATAAATTCAATAGAATTAGATTTTAAATCAAAAATCATTCATAGCCTATTTTTTATATCTATATTTATTTAGCGACTTTAGTTTCATAATTTTAACACGAAGAAAATACTTCGTGGACTCAATTCCACTTTCCTCGGTAAAAGCCACAGGTAGGTACCACTCTGGAGGTAAAAAGGCAATTGAGATAAACTAGCTCCCGCAATAATAGCTCCTACATTATCTGTTAATAGCTTACGATGCTAAATAAAGCAGCAATCCGAAACTATTTTCTCATGCACGCCACTCGTGCCTATATCAGCTTTTCAATTAAGCGCTCATCTTAAATTGGAGGTTTTAGTTTACATTCACTTACTACGATCAGGGGGCCTACCGCCTAACTCGATTGCTAAAGCAAAAGCTAGACTTTATGACGTCATGCTGTAATTTCGCACCAAATGTACCTAAACTATCAGCGATAGCTTTGAACATATGGTCACCGAATGATTTTGTGTGAATTTGGAAGAAAATCCGTACCGCCTAAACATTCAAGATGGTTACTAGCCAAATTGGTAGCCGTAAGCAATGCAATGTTTTAAAGCTATCATCAGCAATCGAGTTAGGCGGTAGGCTCCCAGGTCGAGACAGCGTAATAGAGGCACTTAATTTTTGATAAGCAATGAAATCAGTGCTGTGTAAGAATTATTATAAAATTTGAGATTACCTATAGGAATACTCCAAAAAAGAGGTCAACTTTTTTTGTCATATTTTATTTAATACATTCACACTAATACTTAATACATTTAATTGATTCCCGAAGGGTTAGGCAGTGTTGAATTCCGCCGTTTCGCCAATCATGTCAGATCCCATGTATTAGGGGGCGAGTCTATTGCTATGTGTCAGGTACGTAAATCGCAGCATATTGCATAGCAGCATTCTTTTACCTCCTCCTATAAGAGGAACGCTGTAGTGTAATTGTAGAATTTTTTGTTCACATTGAAAACAAAAATAACGCTTACGGAACTTTAAAATGATTTTCCTCCTTAACCCCTTGTAAGTATTAAACTGAATAATTTTCACTACGGGACCAAAATCGAAATCTCAGAAAAAGAATCACTTCCCCATACTAACCTGAGAACCAACTGACATCAGTTTGTATGGGGAAGGAAGTATTTTTTTTTGAGATTTTGTACTTGTTAGTTTTGATGGCCTGAATAACCCCTAAATATCACTGCATATTTCTTTTACACCTTATATTCAAGGCCAGAAGAGTTTATCATCAACGAAAAAACTGCTGCGGCTTCCATAGTTTTCAAGGTCAACGCAATTCGGTGTAATTTACAAAAGCAATTAGCGTTTAAACAAGATATATTTGATCCTGGGGCACAAATCAATTATTGTTACGCGTCCGCCAATAAATCAGGCTTAAATGTAGCGCGCAATTGCCCTAGTTTTGTCTCTGTACATAATTATTATTAGGTTCATTATTCGGTTGCAATGACATTATGATAAGACTAACGGCGCGACACACGCGCGAGAAGATTGGGGTGTTTCAGTATTTCTATGTTGCTAGGTAGTGTGTTGATGGTGCCGTATGGTGACGGTAGAGTAGAGTACAATTGTCACCACCCCAAATCTCTCACGTGGGTGTCGTACAAGGCGACTAAGGATAAATCAATGATGAGGAATGGGCAGCAGCGTTCCTCTAATACCACCTAGCAATAGCAATGTACTGCGACTTTTCTGCTCGATATATGGCAATAGGCTCGCCACCTATTACATGGGACCTAACAAAATTGGCGAAACGTGGGTGCTAGTTCACCTCTGCCTACCCCTTCGGGTATATAGGCGTGATTTTTGTATGTATGTATGTAGTGTGTTGATTTTGATTTTAACTTTGTTCGCTTCCTTTTGTACCTACGATCTGTGATGTAATTATGTCAGCCAATTTGCTTAATTAGCCGTTCAATCAACAGCCTAGCCTCTCTTGGATCATTTTTATTTTTTATTTTTTTTATTTTTTAACGGAGTGGACTGCCTTTGGCACCATATCAGCCGCTAGCTAAGCGGCTGACGTGTGTGGGGCTCGCCCGATTCTCTCGAGTCGGGAATACCCACTAAACCACTCCGGTGTTCCCCTAGCCCTTCAAGCGGGGAGAGTCTGGGATCCGCCGTGAGGCAATTCACCAGTCTCTCCCCAAAGCCTCTCTTGGCCCAAACTTATCGTCAAATAGTCAACAATGTCAAGTAATCTATACTTACTCATATTATAAAGTTGAAGAGTTTGTTTGTTTGTTTGTATGGATAAACGCGCTAATCTCAGGAACTACTGACTCAAATTGAAATATTATTTTTGTGTTGGATAGTCCATTTATCGAGGAAGGCTATAGGCTATATAATAACCGGCATTAACGCGAGCGAAGCCGCGGGCGTCCATTAGTTGAAAAAAAAAAAAAAAGTGGTCAAGTTCAAATGTGCATCATAATTTAAATTTATTTTTTTAAACGTTACGGATTAAAAGCTCAGTGTTAAAGGTTGATAATCACTTGAATATTTCACAACATATACGTGTGGAAACATGTACCTTACCCTTCTGTAACCACTAATTAACTCTTGCCTTAACTCCTCACCGTTTCAGACTTAAGCGAGTCTGAAATTGCAAATGAAAAATGTCGGCCAATTAAATATTAATCAGTCCATTACGGAATGAGACGCCCCCACCTCGTAAAAACTTAAATTGTTCGTGAATTTATGGGAAATTTGGGATTCTTGGAGTGTCACAACGTCCTAAGTCCACAAAACTGCGATGCGACGTCGCAACGTAAAAATCAGCGAGCTCGCACGCCGCTTCGCAAGAACTTGCGAATTGATTTTTTGAAGTTCATACTGCTTTTTTTTATACATTCAATAATATATCACCCCTAATTATGGGATAGGCAAAGGTGTGTTAAAAACCTACATTTCGCCAAGTACGCTACCAAGTGTTAGCCGTGTGGTGACGGCAGAGTAGAATACAATTGTCATCACCCCAAATCTCTCCCGTGGGTCCGTGTACGACACAAGGCGACTAAGGATAAATCAATGATGAGGAATGGGCAGCAGCGTTCCTCTAATACCACCTAGCAATAGCAAAGTACTGCGACTTTTGTGCCCGATATATGGCAATAGGCTCGCCACCTATTACATGGGACCTAACATAATTGGCGAAACGTGGGTGCTAGTTCACCTCTGCCTACCCCTTTGGGGATATAGGCGTGATTTATGTATGTATGTATGTACGCTACCAAGTACTACAAGTACAAGTACAAGGGCTAGATGATAGGTGTGAGTGTAAAAAAAAAAGTACTCTTTTTCATAACGCGAGTTTTCTTAATGCACTATTCAACAGCCTTTGAAAAGAGGAAAAGGGAGAAAGAAAATTCTTAACAGCTCATTTTATAACCAATTTCTAAAGATAAACATTAAGCGACGAATACGCAATGCTTACACACTTGAATGATTTAAAAGAATTATTGAAACGTTGAATGGCTATTTCCCGATGAAACAATGGCTGACAACCATTGCATAAAATGTTGTTTTTGACCGACTTAATAAAAAAAGGAGGTTCTCAATATTTTTTTTTGTCTCTTTCAATTATTACTTGTTTTGGTGGTTAGAAAAAGAATTTCGAAAAATTATGGTCTTGAGGCGGGAATCGAACCCGCGTCCGCTGCTATCCGGGCAGGTGCCTGACCGCTCTGCCACCCAAGACACCAATTAACTTGCCGAAATTCTTCTTACCTTTACACTTCACGTTGTAAGCCAACGGGTACCCTCGCAATGTAGAAATAACTGTACCCGTTGGCTTACAACGTGAAGTGTAAAGGTTCGAGCGGTCAGGCACCTGCCCGGATAGCAGCGGACGCGGGTTCGATTCCCGCCTCAAGACCATAATTTTTCGAAATTCTTTTTCTAACCACCAAAATCTTTCTACTAATTTTTCTAACATTTATATAATGTTAAAATTAAAATCGAATAGTATTACTTGTTTATTTTTGGCCCCATATTATAGTCAAAAAAGCTCGTATTAATGAGCATTACCATTCGGTTAATTGTAGACATACATACATACATAAACCACGCCTATATCCCCGAAGGGGTGAGGCAGAGGTGAACTAGCACCTACATTTCGCCAATTATGTTAGGTCTCAAGTAATAGGTGGCAAGCCTACTGCCATATGCCGGCACATAAATCGCAGTATATTGCTAGGTAGTATGAGAGGAATGCTGCTGCCCGTTACTCATCGCTGCAGAGATGGGTGTGGTGACAATTGTTTTATTGATTTATTATTTGGTTAATTATCGATCACCACAAAGTTTTCCTGAGTGACATTTGACAAATTCGATAAACACATGAGGCGTCGTTGTACAGTCAACGGCTCTTCAGACTACCCAAAACTGTCAAATTTCTTCAATCGATTGTCAACCTTATCTTGTTCGTAATAGAGCCAAAAGTCGACTAAGAAAACTTAACATTTTGTGGCAGTCTGGCGTGCTGTTGTCTGTACGCGGATAACTGTGTCGTTTGAATGAGTACGTACTACATGCAGAGGAGATAGTACCTTTTTAATATTCATACCAGCCACGAGCCACGTTACAATTGGACGAGTGGAATCGAATTCTGTACTCCTGGGGCAATGATATTGGAACTACTGCTCGGGACAAACCTCTATGCATGCTGATTTTATCTGAAACAGGAAAAATCGATGTGCGCTTTGGGCCATCGCTATAGTTTTCGGTCACACTCAGTGCGGGCTTAATGTGTATCTTTGTCGTCTCATTACGATTAGCATTGGATTAGCACATTGGGACACCCATCTAAGGAATATACATACATAAATCACGCCTATATCCCCGAAAGGTTAGGCAGAGGTGATATAAAACCCACTTTTCGCCAAATAAGTTAGGTCCGCTGTGGTATCGCTGTATATTGCTAGGTGGTATAAAAGCTCCTGGCCAATACTCATCGATGTCTTTACCCTTAGTTGCCTTTTACGACACCCGGAAGAGATAGGGGTGGTGACAATTGTATTCTGCTCTGCCGTTGCCACGCGGCTTTCGATCGAAATGAACTTAATCTTTTAAGTGCATCAAGGTTCGTCAAATTAGGTTTTCGGTTTAGCCTTTCCAATAAATAAAGCGCGTGTCACATCAAAAGCGTATAGGTAACGTCGCGAGCAGAGCCTACGTGAATATTACAAAGGGTACATTAAACCGTTGTCACAGAAACGTAGGTTTGATGTGGCGTTGACTCACTTATAGCTTTGGCATTTAATTTGTTATTTGGCCTATTATATCCAAAAGGGTTGTTCGTTATATATTAATCAATCGCTCAGTATACAGCTATGCGAGATACAAAGTATTATGAAATAAGACGTTACAAATAAAATACGAGTAAAGTCACAAATTATTTGTCCTGTCGGCTTCTGTCGGCTTTGGGTACCCTTGACCTATTGTTTAATATACTTTCAATTTGATTATTGAAAGATTCGCCTTCCCCTGCGGTTTGCTTCAATTACTTCTGACATATTTATCCTTTAGGTCATTCTTCTTTCACTCATGGTTTCTACGTGACCAAGCCCGGCGGGCGGGAGAAAGGGTTCTCTATTCTCGCCTTTTTCTTAAACCAGACCTTTTTCTTATTACTTTTTTATACTCAATCTTATACCAGGTTAGCTTCTCAATATTCTAATTTCTAGTGCATCTATTTTACTTTCATGCTTCTTCTTCCATATCCAACTTTCAATTCTAAACATTAATGTCAGTACCAGCACTCCATTATGAAAAACCATACGAGCCTTTTTGGACAGGCTCTGGCTACTCGCAAAAGTGTGCAAGATCCCGTTTATCATAATCATGTCGCAGTTAAATATAATTTTTAGTTATTATTAATTATATGAGCATATTGAAATAAAACAAAAACATTACAAGGTTCAACTTTTATTTTTAATCACATCCTTAATTTACATTTAAATAACATAATACAATTTAAATATACTTTTCTATTTATACATCTTAATATTAATACATTCAATAAAAATTTGATTATCTTACACCACCAAGGCGATTTTTATATTCAACATTTTATAATTTTAATGTTACACGTATAAATTTGGATATGTAAAATTCACAACAAAATTATTAATCAACAATGATATAATTTTGGATTTTCTAAATACATAACTGCTTTAATAAAACTGAATTTCATTTTATAGTGATTTTTTTAAGAACAGTCAAGTTAGTAAGGGAGTATCAAGCAAAGAAGATGATGATGTATTTGTATTAAATATGAATACACGTGACCTACCAATCCGCACTGGGTCAGCGTTTTGCGTTATGTTATGGTCCTTTCTCCCTATAATCTTCTGTCCATTGGGGTAGGCATGTGTCCCAGCAGTATTTATAAATTTGCTAACATTTACTGCCGCACTCAGAGACGTCAATTAACGTTAATGAGTACTTAATGTCAAACAATGACAATTCAAAACTAGGCTCTGAGTGCGGCAGTTATACATTAAATATCTTCAAATAAAAATCATATAATATGCAAAATTAATGTATCCGTATCAAATTCAATATTAAAAGACACTAGACCCTATATTAACTACAGGGCCTACTCCTTCGGGGGTAAATAGGCGTGATTTAACTAATAATAATGTTATGTACAAAAATAATGTTGTTTTCAGCTGTCAGCCATGCACTACAAGCACTGACCTCTATTATACAAGTAAGCGTAATTGTTTATTAAAGGTCAGTGACTATATGGCATAGTGTATGACATATGTGACAAAAATAGGAAATAATAGCGAATAATAATAATAGGTGTGGCATAGTATATGTACATTTAGGTGCTAAGACAAACCAACAATAGTATCGATTTTGGTTAAGGATTTCCTATAAACGTTACAAAATTCGATTTTATTTAAATATATTTTATTTAAATAGCAATGTTACTTATAGTAAACATTATATTTTGTACAATTATTATTGTGATAAATGTACTTTAATAACATATCGTTCATTTCATACAGATATGTTCAAAATATTTTATTTAAATAATTATAATCGTTTCATTTAGTTTTTTTTTAATGCGCGGTGAACGGTAAGACAAATTAAGTAGGTTACTAAATAAAATAAGTTTTAAAGCCTTGGTTACTTAGTATGTAAGTTCGTTAAATGTTTTTTGCTTAGTTTATAACATTTTCTCACATTATTTCAGACTGAAATCTTTATTCTAGTTCCTGAATAATATAGTTATAATAATGATATATTAAAGTCAGTGACTAGAGATTGAATAAGTAATTACGTAAATAATATTAGAATTGTATAAAAATTAACTCGATTTGGAACAAATAATTATATTATGTATACATATTCATACTTATATTTTATCAAAAGCTACATTATGAATGGTTGAAGTGAAAAATAAACCCACAAAAACAAAAAATATTTTAATTTCTTGTGTAATTTAATGATTCTAGCCTCTAGTCTATATACTGATCCGAACGCATGTCACACCGCAAGCTAAGCTTTCATTTGCTACGCCAAGCGAAAATAGCTCGGCTTGTCTACCTACGTCCAATTAAGAAAATATTATAACAATTAAAGATAAAGACACTGCTGTTCTATAAGCTAGCTTAGCTCGCGGTGTGGCTTCAGCTCGCTTCTTATAGCATACAGTGTTATGGAAGAATCGCCTATAGTACTTCTTACATTATAATTGTTGGCATTTTTTGGAATTTACAAATATGTTACATTAAATAATAGTCTCTGAGTTTTTCTATTTACACTGACCGCTTTTCGTTTCCTTCTGTTATCTTTGGGGCATCTGAAATAAAAGCAGAATTATAAAAAATGTATTATATAATACATACAAGAACTCGGGTAAGCAAAGTCTATAAAAATTAGTACTCTATATTAAATACACTACACTAAACTTTAATATCAATTGCAGATTACTTGTTTGTTATCTGATTATTGTATTAAGAAATAAAGACGCGTGTTAGGGTAGGTACTTAACCTACTGGATTATTAGGCAGGTACCTAAATATTTTTGTTTCTAGCCTGTTTTTGAGTTTGTAATCATTTTCTCACATTTACATTGTACAGTATGTTAGTCGTTCTACGGGAAAACACTATATAAAATATATTGAAGATAAAAAAAAAAAATATATTAGAAACGCAATAATCTGACAGACAGTTTTACGGTCATTATCTAAGACTACTTCGCCAATATGAATTCAAAATTCAATAAATGTATACATAAATACATACATAAATCACGCCTATATCCCTGAAGGGGTAGACAGAGGTGAATTAACACCCACTTTTCGCCAATTATGTACGGTCCCATGTAACAGGTGGCGAGCCTATTGCCATATATCGGGCACATAAATCGCAGTACAAACTTATGTTGCTAGGTAGTATGAGAGAAATGCTGCTGCCCATTACTCATTGCTGTCTTTAGCCGTTATAAATATATTGTACATAATAAATATATGTACCGCAGTTAACTTTTGCGTTGCGTCACTGCATCTCAAACAAAATAGCGTTGAACAAAAAATGGAACCAATAAAACACAACATTTCCCATTATGTCTCGTATTTCCGCAAATTTTTGAATAAAGGTGATATTAAATTTATGTGTCTAAGCAATTCGGGATCTTGGGAACAAGTGACAAAGGTAAAAGAAATTGGGCGGGATAGAATGACTGACCCGAATACGGTGACACTAAAAGGCATGAAGGTATTATTACGTAACAAATAGGCTGGTTGTACACTACAGGCTTTTTTAGTCGCATCAGTATAAAAATGTAAGCTTTAACGAACACAAAATTAATATCAAAAGGTTGTAAGTAGATAAGTTTGGTGTCAATATTATATTCTATTTTATGTCAAATAGGATTCTCCTGTGCGTCTTCACTTTAGTGAGCTCCACAGTTCCACTGTGTTTTTGACGATTTCTTATTTACTTCGCTGGTAAAAGTGGCTTCTATTGATAAAACTATAACCATAAAACCTAATGGGTAACTTATTAGTGGTTTAAAACTAGCCGTGTAAAAATATAGTTTCTAATTTGAAATTGTCACTGCACTGTGTACACTCCGTTCACAGTTATTTTACCCCTGACACTTCTCACCAATCTGCTCTAACATATGGAAATGTCATAATTATAAGTATCCATCTCTCACATACGACGTAAATGGACATGTCAGAGGTAAAATAATTGGGAACGGAGTATAGCATGTCATGCTACCTACCACAAAAAGTAAAATTTTCACAATCGCCTTTGTATACAACCTCCTTTATGAACAGGCCACTACCAATATGTATTAAAAACAAAATATGTATACGACCTCCTTCATGAACAGGCCACTAACAATCTGTATTAAAAACAAAAGACGATCAATAAATACAAAACATATATGCTCTTCGTGAACTGTAAACTCCGACATCTCTTTTTTATTGATCGTCTTTTGTTAGTGTTAGTGGCCTGTTCATGAAGGAGGTTGTAGACTTTTTGCTTTACTCTACCAAGTTTGACAATCGATTGAAGAAATTTGACAACTTTGGGTGTAGTCTAAAGAACCGTTGACATGACGTACCATTTCTTCGACGTTGGTGGGTGGGCTGTACGACCTCGACTCCTCCTTCCCCCTTATGGTATAGCTTTTGCTGTCCGTGGACTCTAACACCACACGGGGTGGCTCAGCATCTGTTTAGGGACAATATCATGGTACTCCAACAGCTACGGGGTTATTATGTAAGCCTATTTCAATTGCTTTATTCTACCCGTCACTCTCACTCATTGAGAATAATCGCAAAGTGTGAGAGTGACAAATTAATCAATAAATAATTATTTTTACACTCACACCTATCATCTAGCCCAAAGTAAGTAGCCTAAGCACTTGTGTTATGGATACTAGATGACGGACATATTTTTAATATAATTATGTATATAAATGTTGAAAATATACTACATAAACATATACACAACCATGACTCGGAAACAAACATCTGTGGTCATCACAAAGTTTGCCCCTACCAGGATTCGAACCCGGGAACTCTTGGCCAATACCCAGCAATTGAACATTCGGCCAAGGCGGCCGTCGACAGGTAAGCAATTGAAAGAGGTTTACATAATCGGGGCTCTGGTGGTTTTAGGCCCCTTTCATTCTTCGGCGTGTACCGCATGGCGCATTTTGTATGAAGCTGCACAACCGGGCGCAAGCGGAACAAATGAAAGCTATTATATTATGAAACTTCATACAAATTGCGATGGTCGCGTTTCCACGCAACCGGCGACACGCCGAAAAATGAAAGGGGCCTTGAGGTACACATTTTACATTTGATCTTTTAAATTGACAAGGTCATTCGTCTGGATTCGCTAGAGCTAGTCTGGGATCTGTTAACTAGAAACCCTTTTACCCTCAATTGGGCAATTTTGGTATTATAATGCAAAGTGATATAGTTTAAGATCCTCTACATTTCTACCTAAGAACTATTATTCGAAAAAAAGAAAGAAACAGGGTTTATTCCTCTATCATGGATAATTATCAAGACCTTCTAGACTCAGAGTTATCAAGACGTTCTAGACTCATAATTTAATGATTCTTTCGCTTACAAGCGACTAAACTACATTAATTGGGTTGATTTACCTTAAATATCTTAGCTATCCTGTTCACCACATATTTCAAGACCTTGACGTATTTGTAAATTTTACAATTGCGTCAATGTTGCATGCCATTAGCAATATAATAAACTAATATTAGTAGCTTTGTTCCTTTTTTATGCCTGGTGAATTGCCGCTAGTCAGATCCCAGACTTTCCCGCTTAAAGTACTAGGAGGAACACCGGAGTGGTTTAGTGGGCATTGCTGAGGCTTCGTGCGCTGGGCGAGTCCCACACACGCTAGTCGCCTAGGTAAACAGCTAGCGGCTGGTATGTTGCGTAAATGCGGAGTGCATTTACTCCGACAAAAAAGGTACTTGTTCCTTTTACGCACTTACCTGACTTAGGGTTGAGTATGTCAGGCTTAGTCTCCGGTTTGTCTGCTGCAGGGTACGCGATGAGGTACCTCCGCCCTTGGGCGTCCACCTGGACGACACTCTGTGAGGGCCGCTTGCTTGATGCCGTTGTCTCATTGCGCCTATGAAAGTGGCAGTACAATAAACTTTGTTCCACATACGAAGTCCTTTTTGATAAACAACATGTCTTCTTCTTCCGTTGTCTTCTATCAGACGTGAGCTCAGCGTGAACTCCCTTTTTCCTCATCATCTCCACTGTCATTCACACTAGTCATTCATCGCTTCTTCTGTCTTCTGTTTTCATTCTAGGTCTATCCGCCAATGGATGAACTCTACGTATAGTGCGTTTCACGAAAGAAGTCTCTTGGCTTAAACTTTAACTCTTTGCAATAAGAGCGTTATAAGAGGAGGAGTAAGAAATCCCTCCTATAAATAATGTTATTTATAGTGTTTTGTGGAAGGAGGTGGAATTTTGTATGAGGTGGAACCAGTGAACCCTTTTTATACAGTATGTAACAGAAATAACGCACACCCTGAACACTACCCATGCTATAGCTTAGTCATTTGTAAACTACAGTGATATAAAAAATACAAAAATGTAAAATCAATTTTAGAATTTTCCATACAATTTTGCTTTACTGATTGAATTTTTCTTCTTTGTCCATGTTGGAGAAAGAAGAAAAAAAAATAGCACCTTATTGTTCATATTATTATGACTAAGTTATCATGGGTAGTCTTCAGGGTGTGTTACAATTTTAGTTTTTTCTGTTACAATTTTAGTTGATACTTACTTGCGCAACACCAACGCAACAATGGCGCCCGTCGCTGTCAAGATGGCGGCGATGCCAGCCAGCGCAGCCGCCGCTGGGAATTTGCTGACCACTTGTGATGTGCTTTCTAAACGAGCAGTAATACATACAATACATAAATCGTTAGGTTGTGGGGTGGAAGAAGAAGACATGTTGTGCCGACCCCGCTTAGAGCGGGATAAGGGCAGGAAGAAGCAGAAGACATAAATCGTTAGGTTAAAAAAGGCAAAAGTGAATTTGAGAATATTATTGGAGGAATCACTAATCAGCCGTGTGCCGTGAGCAGAATACAATTGTCACCAACCACCCCCATCTTTCCCGTGGAAGTCGTACAAGGCGACTAAGGGTAAAGGCAGCGATAAGTAATGGGCAGCAGCATTACTCTTATACTTCACCTATTACATGGAACCTAACATAATTGGCGAAACGTGGATGTTAATTATAATATTAATTAAAAAAAATCAAACCAAAACAATACCACTACAAAACAGTAACAAAGCACAATATTACATTTATTTTTAAACTTACAAAATTTTTGGTGGTTAGAAAAAGAATTTCGAAAAATTATGATCTTGAGGCGGGAATTATAATGTCATCATCATCATAATTTTTCGAAATTCTTTTCTTAACCACCAAAATCTTTGTACTAATTTTTCTAACATTTATATAATGTTAAAATTAAAATCGAATAGTTTACAAAATTTTGATCACCAACTCCCAAACTAAGATATATCCTGATCTTGGAAGTTGGTACATACACTTTTCGACAGGTAAGTTAGATCCCATGTAATAGGTGGCGAACCTATTGTATAACATGTATCAGTATACAATGTATCAGGCACGTAATTCGCAGTAGGCATATGGCTAGGTGGTATAAGAGGGGATTGTGACAATTGTATTCTGCTCTGCCGTCACCACACGGTGGAAAATAAACAAATGATAATATTATTTTATATTGAAGTTACAGCCCTATTTCACTGAAGCCAAGAGCAAACAAAACTGCTGAAAGTCTGTTTATATTGTCGCCTAATATCCCTGGAGAGACAAACAAGAATCATAGAAGAACCATTATTAAAGTTGGTACCTACGAATGCCTACTACCCTTGTGATAAAATAGTCTTTTCCCTTTCAGGTTGTCTGACATGACAGCTTACTAGGGTTGACATTAGTTCTGGCTTTGATAAATAATGTCTTTTTTGTGTACATAGGTATTGGTATAGTTTCTATATTATTACTCAATACTCAATATCTTTATTGCAAACCATAATGTACAATGAGGTGGTAGTATAAAATATCATGCAAGATCACTATGGACCCCGTCGGGCACGCAATTTGCTGTAGATGAGAAGAGGACGATTGTGTGCAGAAATGATTGTAATTAAGTCTTGAAAACACGAAATAATATAGATTAGTAATACTAATAGATAATGAGCCAAAGGGCATATATGTTTTCATTGTACAAGATGTCGATCCGACATTAAAATTTGTTCTGGCCAGAACAGGGGCCTACCGCCTAACTCGATTGCCGATGATAGCTTTAAATCAATGCACTGCTTACGGCTATAGCAGCCATGCTGAATTTTTAGGCGTTACGGATTTTGTGCCAAATTCATACAAAATCATTCGGTGATCATTCATTCAAAGCTATCGCTAATAGTTTAGGTACATTTAGTGCGAAATGACAGTATGACGTCATAAACTATAGCTTTTCCTTTAGCAATCGAGTTAGGCGGTAGGCCCCCTGGTAAACAATTGCTAGCGACTGCCACGTCGATTAACACCAATTTCTTTATCTTCATCTATCAAATTTATGATTTTTCTAAACAGTTTCAAATAAGATTATCTATTAAAATGGAAACTAGACAATAAGGTTGATTTCAGTTTTATCTGACACGATGTGCGTACAAAGTACAAATATTATGTACTCGATGTGGTTGGCGGAAGGACTGTTTTAAGTCCGCCTGCTATCGCTATCTAATCAAAGTCTGTCCTCATAATACATACATACATACATAAAACACGCCTATATCCCCGAAGGGGTAGGCAGAGGTGAACCAGCACCCACGCTTCGCCAATTATGTTAGGTCCTATGTAATAGGTGGCGAGCCTATTGCCATTTATCGGGTACAAAAGTCGCAGTACTTTGCTAAGTGGTGTAAGAGGAACGCTGCAGCCCATTCCTCATCGCTGATTTATCCTTAGTCGCCTTGTACGACACTCCTCCTATTCCTCCTCCTAGTCCTCATAATAATATTTAATATAACAGCAATATTGTGTTCGTCACTTTGTGATAAGATACCCAGCCCCTCTGTGGTTGAGGGTTCCAGGTGAAGCTCGATTCCATATTTATCGTCACTTACCATCAGGTGAGATAAGGGCAAGAGCTTCCCTGTCCAGCATAAAAAAGGGGAGATGGAAAAATCTATCTGTCAAAATTTTACTCAAACCCGATAGCAGCGCTGGCACATTTTCAAACTTACTATTACTAAACTATATGAGTTTTCTTTATGAGTTGTTGAGTTATGAGTAGAGGTCGGATAATCGAATGCATATTTACCTAAAGTGAATTTTTGGCTGAGAAATAATGGAAGCAGCTTCTTAAAACATATTTTTTAAATACAAATTCCGGGATTCCGAAAACCTAATGTCGAACTAATGGGATGCATATTTACGTAAAGTTTATTTTTGGCTGGGAAATTATGGCAGCGGCTTCTAAAAACATACTATTTAAAATATCAATCCAGGGATTACAGAAACTAATCAGCAACATGGTATGGAAACGACTTGTTTAGCATGTAGTTTTCATTTTAAACAAACACGAGTCTCCGGGATCCCGGAATCCCGGGATTTTTCCGATACAAAAGTGCATTCCATATTAGCCAATACCTGAACGTAAGTAGGTATATATACACCCGACCCGATTTGATTCTATAATCAAAACACAAATTTTTGTCAATTCCGGAATCCCGGGATTTTTTCGATACAAAAGTGCATTCCAGAACTACGAACATCTCAATTTTAGGTAAATATGCATTCGATTATCCGACCTATGGTTAAGAGTAATTGCTGAGCTGACTTTATAAGTTTTCTTTGTGATTACAAAGGACGTGATAGGATTCTATCACGTTTACCGCATTTCAAATGTGGACTATACCTATACAGTCATTCACCACTATCTCATATCTGAGAGGATTTCCTGTTACCTACTCACCAGTCCTCTTCGCCGCGTCCTTGAAGACTAACTCCCTCAGGATCACCGGCTCGGAGGCCCCTTTGCTGTTCCTCGCCGTCACAGCAATCACTTCGTCCTCCTCCAAAGTGTCCAGAATGGACCAGCTCACATTCAGCCACACAACTAAATCTAGTAAGCAAAAATTAATTTGTTAACTGGTTTATTCCACGGTGGCTGTATTCGTATCTTGGAAAATAGCTGTGAAAGCGCTTAATTTAGATTATCAAACCCGTGTGTATAAAATTGTTTTCATACACCCAAAGAGAGAGATGGGAACTTTACTCTCCACGTATGTATGTCAAGGGAGCAGTTAATATAGCTGATCATCATCATCATCATTATGACCAGCCCTTTAATGTCCTCACTGCTGGGTCACCAGCCTTAATGGATGGAAGAATATAGGGAGATTGGGCCATAACCCACCACGCTGGGCCATTGTAGGTTGGTGGATATTAACGTCTGCAGATGCGGCAGGGGCCTTCCGAAGCATGGAAGAACTCGAGGTAAGAAATTTCTTGTCACCTATCCAATGACCGTCCTTAGCTTACATTGGTTAGCTTACGCAGTCGCAGGCCAAGCGCGCTATGCCACTGCGCCAGCGAGCTCCTCCTTAAAATATGGCTGGTGGGAAAATGACTGATGGGAATAATATATCTATTGGTTATGAAAATAATTCTATACACCAGAGTACCGGCTTTAAGTATGTACCATCTTCTCCTATAGCAGCTTTTCGGTAACTACCACAAACCTTGTTGTCCAGCCGAAGCATTGACCAGCACCCTTCCGGACTCGCCTAAGGCGTCCAACGTAAAGTGCTGAGTAAGGCCCCCATCGTACCCCGCTATACAGCGGACTGATAGGTAAGCATCGCTGTTCTTCAGGCTTCTGATGCCGGTGCAGTTCCGGGCAGGCGACGGCCGGGCTATGAGGAAAAGGACCAAAGTCAGTCTTGTTTAAAACCCGAAAGGAAACAAGTACACTAAAAAGAAAGAAAGAAAAAAGTATACTAAAGTACACTAAAAAGTACTACCTATTTAAGCTAAGTAGCTATAAGACCTTATGTACACTTAATTTGCAAATAAAGAATATTAATAGATTTTAATCATTATCATAAATTATATACATAAATAAAACAGTAAGGATAAAACAGTGATGAGGAATGCGCAGCAGCGTTCCTCTTACACCTACCACCTAGCAATATATAAATGGCAATAGGCTCGCCACCTATTACATGGGACCTAACTAATTGACGAAACGTGGGTGCTAATTCACCTCTGCATACCCCTTCGGGGATATAGGCGTGATTTATGTATATATGTATGTATGTATATACATAAATCACGCCTATATCTCCGAAGGGGTAGGCAGAGGTGAATGAACACCCACGTTTCGCCAATATCATGTAATAGGTGGCGAGCCTATTGCCATTTATCGGGCACGGAAATCGCAGTATAAGATGAACGTTGCTGCCCATTCCTCCTCACTATTTTATCATCATCACCAGACTTTTAATGTCTTCCCTGCTGAGGCACAGGCCTACCCTATGGGTGGAAGACATGGAATAATATAGAAGAGAGACAGAAATAAAGAAAGAAAGAATAGGTCACAGCCCTCCACGCTGACCCAGTGCGGAATAGTGCATAATAACGACCGCAGATGTAAGCAGGACCAACGGCTCAATGTGCTTCTTGAAGCACGAAGGATTACGAGATAATTTACTTTGATCACCCATCCAGTCACCGTCATTAGCAAAGCATTGCTTAAGCGGGGAATTCACTACACGGACATGCCCGCCGGACATGCCCGCGTGGACCTCGTTTGTATAGACCTGACCGACTGTGACGGTCCTACACTAGGCAATCGTCGCACAGACCTAATAGAAGCGAGGTCCGACGGGCATGTCTACAGGCATGCCCGCGGGCATGTCCATGTAGCGAATTAGTTAGCGCTTAGTTTTCGCAATTACAGGCCGTTTGCCACTACGTCATCGATCGCCTGTCTATGTGATATAGAAAGCCCTAATAAGAGAAAGTTTGTAGATAGGTATAGCAGTATAATTTAGAAGACAGTAACAAGTTCAAACAAGTTCCGACAGCAATGAGCTAGATGCAGGTACGGCTGCAACTTACGAATTCGGAATTGCAGAGAAAATTCCGCTGCCCTCGCTGTGGATTTTTCAAAGTTGCAAAAGGGGCAAAATCAGGCTTCTACACGCTTGTGAAATAGCGGGGGAATGGAAGGGTGAATTTTTTAAAAGTTCATTTAAAGTGGCGGCTATCTAAATATGAGGCTATTTCAAAGATATTTCCTACACATTGTATTTTCTCTAATTATGGGATAGCACAAAAACATAAATACCTTAATATAAATACCTTTAACATAAGGACCTTTTTTTTAAATCTGTCACAGTCAAACAAAATTGTAACGAATTAGTTTAACTGTGAAACACGCGTTTTGAATGTTTAATGTGTAAGTAATTTGTACCTTAAATTAATAAAAATATCAATATCTAATTATTACATTTAGAATAGAGCTTTCGTGTTTCCGGTCTCCGAAAGAAAGAACTAACGTACTATGTGACACTTCCAGCTAGGTACTTAATATTTTACACGATTGGAATTTTGCGATTCGGAACGCTGGATGGAAACATCGAAAAATTCGACGAAAAAAATCGACCCAAACAATAGAACGCCGCACTAGTGGCGGGTATTTCGAAAATAGAATCCGGGTGACATTTTACCAACTGCCATTGTGACCGTTGCTAAGCAACCGTCGATTATGGTAACTTTATGGCTACCCCGTGAACTCCATCCGTTTTGTTCCAAGGAAACTTGTCGTTTCGAACTTTGAAGCAATCTCTTATCTATGGCGCTCGTATCTATTCCTTGCCGAGTCGACGTCCGAATTCGAGCACTTAATAACTTTGATTGTTCTTGCAATAATATGCGACTGATATTTTAATGTCTAGAGGAAGAAGAAGAATGCGTTATTATACTTAAGTCTTCTTAAGAGTCCTATTACATTTTGACTGTGATTTTTGGGTAAAATGGCCAATTTTGGCGTTTTTGATCTCAGAAACAAAAACACATTAACAATTTTGACTTAGTGAATAGTGTAGAATAGATATTGGCATATATATTTCGTAGCGGCCTCGGTTTTGTTTTATTTTAGAGAAAGAATTTTATAAAATGCGCGAAGGCCCTTTTTTGAGCTTCTGGTTAGAACTACTGTTCTGCTAATGAAATAAAAAAAAATGAATTTTATCTGTAATTTAGTCGAAAAAAGATGTTACTCTAAACAAAAAATGTTACTCTAAACAAAAAAACATTGAAAAAAAACTGTGAATATCTCCTTTCTACAATAATATTTTTGAGCAAAATTTATACTAGATAATAGTTACTTAATGTGGAATAAAGATTTTATAATTTTAAAGCAAGAATTTATTTTTTAAGATCCTATCTCAATAAAAACGATAAACATAACTACAAAATTACTACGAAATGTGATGCACCGGCCGTCTAAGTATGAGAGGAGTGAAATTTGTAATAGGGCTCTTAAGCTACATGTGAGACCCTTCTTATTGTTTGTGGTGAGATGATAAATAATTAATAAATAAATATTTTCTTGGGGCATTTCAGAGAAGATGCTGACACCCATCCGGCTATCAACATGCTTCTATAACTTATTCAGGTCCCCGTCGATAGCACATAGCCTAGCCCCGATCTGGGGCCAACTTTACTCGTATTTTACCCGAACGCCGTCCACACAGTTACATCTCGGAATGTTTTAATTAAGTTCCGTGAAATTATTAATTAACACATTGATTTAGATTCGCGTTTCGCGATCCCAGAATCTGATATCTGGTGGATTTTGATTAACGATGTATCGGATTCTGCCACTGATATTTTAGCTTGGAAATACTTGTACTTAATTACTTGATCGAACCAGCCGCCGTACTTAGTTAAGTAAAATGTTTTACGAAGCTACCAAGTAATTTGAATGAATTATAGCGTGAGGACTTTGTCATAAATTCCCTGGTAAGAGTGACTCGAAATTATAATACATTTTAATGGACAGGTTTATTTCTGACATCGCTAATAATAGGAATAATTGAAAAAATATTTTTAGATCACAATTTTATTTGAGACGTAATAATCCACTTGCCCTTATCCCATTTTAATTGGGGTTGACGTAGAATACTTTATCTTCCTTTCACTCCTGTTAACTGTCATCTCCTCTTTCACATTCATCTCATTTCTCACGCAATCCATTTATCTCTACTGGGGTCTTCTTTTTCATTCTTCTCCAGCCCTCAACATTTTATTGTAACCAATATTCTTATCGGTTGAGTTGAGCCGAGTGTAAGAGACCGTACGTTATTAAAAAATTATAAAGATATAAAAAATATTTACCTATGATTGCCTACCTCGGTTATTTAATATTTTCTTGAAAAATATAGAAAGGAATATTTATTTCTTGTTTTAATATAAACATATAATAGGTTGGGAAAAAGTTTCTTCGCATTTTTTAAGAAAATTCAAAACATTTTTTAATATTGTTTATTTACATTTAACTAAAGTATGTAGGTACCATTTTGTTCGATAACTTTTTGCCATCTTGTAGGTAGGGATATGATCCCATTGCTATAGAAATTTTGGGACTTCTGGTCAAAATACCGCGACAAGTGGTTTTGGCAGTCCTCTCGTGATGTTAACCTGACACTGCCTAAAGAATTCTGAAGAGACCGAAACAGGTGGAAATCTGAAGGTGCAAGGTCAGGACTATACGGCGGATGCATTAACACCTCCCAGCCAAACTCTCTTAATTTTTGCTGAGTGGCTAAAGATGTGTGAGGTCTAGCGTTATCATGATGAAAAACCACACCCCTTCTGTTGATTAATTCCGGCCGCTTTCTCTCAACTTCTTGCTTTAATCTCATCAGTTGTTCACAGTAGAGTTCAGAATCGATGGTCCTGCCTGGTGGTAACAGCTCACAATGAATAATGCCCTTCCAATCCCACCACACACACAGCATCACCTTGTTGCGAGTTAACCCGGGTTTCGCCACAGTCTGTGAAGCCTGACCGGCCTTTGACCACGACCTTTTTCGCACGTTCTTGTCGTACGTGATCCACTTTTCATCACCAGTTATCAGCTTCTTCAAAAATGGTTCGGTTTCATTACGTCGTAATAAAGAATCACAAATGAGTACACGGTTCATTAGGTTTCTTTCAGTGAGCTCGTGAGGTACCCAAATGTCGAGCTTTTTTGTGTACCCAGTTTTTTTCAAATGCGCCAAAACTGTTTTGTGGTCAATTCCCAGTTCTTCAGCTACGTCGTAACTACTGACATGCCGATCTTGCTCCACTTTTTCAAAAATGGCATCCATTTTATCTGTAATAAAGACCAGAGCGACGTGCATCTTTGACATCAAAATTTCCGGATTGAAAACGCTTAAACCAAATTTGTGCTACTCTCACAGACACTGCACTAGGTCCATAAACATCGCAAATTTTTTTCGCGGCTTGCGTTGCATTTTTACCCCTTTTGTAAAATGTATCGAATTTCTTCATTAGATTCACTCATCTTGGCGGTACAAATGAAAATCACATTTTCCTAATTTGAATTTGGAATTATGTTCTTTAAAATTTAAACTTTCAATGATACCAAAACCAGCCAGATACAAATAGTATAGCCAAAGAGATTTTATTACAAGTTTATACATACTATTATATAATGCGAAAAGACTTTTCCCCCAACCTAATACATATTTACCAAAACCACACCTATTTATCCCCGAAGGGGTTGCCAGAGGTTTATTAACACTCATTTCGTCGTCAGTTCCGTGTAATAGTTGTCAAGCTTATTGTCATTTATCGGGCACGTAAACCGCAGTAGAATATTGCTAGGTGGTATAACAAGAATTCTACTGCAAATGCCTCATAAATGTTTGAACCCTTACCCCCAAATACGGAAACGCTACTCACAATTTAAGCACTGCTTATAAAGTTAAGTGGTCAGTCAGAACTTGTATGGAAAAACGTCAATTTTGACAATACTTAAATGTTAAGCAGGATTCAAAAGTTGAGTAGCGTTTCTGTAATCGTGGTTATTAGTCGCTTTGTACGATACACCCCCACCCACACCCCACGGCAGAACCTAAGCGTTCAATATTTTCGATTGATATCATAATCTAATAACATATTGAATTCTACAAATCTAAAATCAAATCGTATTTCACCTTTGATGTAAGTAAAGTGTTTTGTATTAACCTGACCTCCTTTAGCGACAGCTACTTCAAAATTAGTAACCCTAAACATTTTCAACTGAAACAATCTTGAGCAATTCTACTCCATTGTCAACCCTAACACAATTAGAAGTAAGGTTCTAAATCTATAGAGGAAACGCCTTGAATTACGCTAACAATAACAGGGCGGGTGATGCTAGTAAAGCGTGTTCATTTCACGTGAACATTAAACAAATACAATAAAGTATCGCCGAGGCATCTGTCAGTATATCATGGGACGCGTGCAATTTGTTTTTTACATTACACAAACGCACCATTACCTTTGGACAAAGCCGGATTAGGTCACAGAGATGCGAATTATAAACAATATTAATAATCTTTTTTTGCATAATTTGTGGGTACAAATATCTTAAACTAATTGTTTCGCAATTAAAATTGATGGGCTTATTGAGATAGGGATGTACGATAACGTCCGTACTAGTTTTATATAAACAATGGATTACAGCCGAAAAGAGTTGCGGATGGTCGACATCATAACTAGATGAAAACTTTAGTACCTACCTTATTATCACCATCACCAGCCCAGGAAGAATATAGGGAATGGGGTAACTAACACCCAGCAGGCTAGCCCAGTGCGGGTCGGTGGGTATTAACGACAGTAGACGCAGCCGGGAGCAGCGGCTTGACGTGCCTTCCGAAGCACGGAGGAACCCGAGATAATAAATTTTTAGTCACCCACCCAGTGACCGGCTTTAGCGAACATTGCTTAGTTTACGTGATACCTACTTTTAATAAAAGCACGAAAACTAACTTCCAACAACGCCGTCTGTCTGTGGAATATATATGGGCGTCAAAGGGTGAGGTAGATTTATTCGTGAGATAAATTAGTTATTCGACGAATAACTGATATTAACAACTGATTTTTTTGCTTTCTATCGAATAAACCCTATCCCCCTTATAATAAATCATGGACTAAAGTAAGTCATGGTTTAAACTTGAAGCTAACTCCGCCTTTCATTTAGCAAATAAAAGTGACAGTATCAGTTTTAAACTATGACTAACTCCATGTTTTATAAGGGGACGTATCTGTCTGTTTATCTGACGATTGAAATATCGGCCCTAAGTAGAATAGGTACGGATTATACAATGACAAGCTTAACAAAACAACAGACAGGTTGAAAAATGTGTTCGTCACATTTTCAACCTTAGATTAGACTGCAAAATTTTTCAAAATTTTTGCATGCATAATTTATTAGATGTCTCATCTCTGTGGCGAGCCAGATAACATGCTCGGTGACTCGCCCTGTGACGGCTAACATGTTCCGACGTCGACGTATTCGCAGTAATATCACGGATTATTTTTTAAAATCTACAGTTTGCAGCCGAAAGCTTACAAAGAGGAATTTAATAGCTGAGCCAAAATTGTAGCTGAAATTCGTCGGTATCCGCTACAATAAGTCGTGGCCAATCAAGCTTATTAGGTCCTTGGTAGGATTCACATTACACTAGGGGTCCACATTAGTGATTTGAGGTGCATTGAGTTTTTTTTATACATTTCGTTGGTTATGGTAAATTCATTCTCCCTATGTATCCAGGGCGTCCCACGGCCATGCCACATGGAGGGAAAGTATATTAAATATTGAACGTAGGGTGTCTTGGGTGGCCGAGCGGTCAGGCACCTGCCCGGATAGCAGCGGACGCGGGTTCGATTCCCGCCTCAAGACCATAATTTTTCGAAATTCTTTTTCTAACCACCAAAATCTTTCTACTAATTTTTCTAACATTTATATAATGTTAAAATTAAAATCGAAACGTAGGATATTTTACTAAAAGAAGACACCGTTTTATTTTTAATAATAAGTAAAACTGGATTCACAGATTTTTAAAAAATCGCCTACCTCAACCGGGAATCGAACCCGCCAAATGTGATAGAAAAATTACATGTATTTTATAATAGCGTTTGAAAGGGCTACTCATAAGCATTATTTTTTCCTAAATAACCTAGCATATTAAATGAAACTAAGATCATAAAATTTTTCATTTTATTTACACAACAGTCTTATAATGGTACAACCTTGGAGGGAATTCTATATTATTCAGCAAATTTTCTGTCTAAGTGTATAACTTGCCTACTTTCTCGTACTTATGTCACCCAAGTTATCCCAAACAGTGGTTTACATACGACCCCGACATTGAGGTGTAGAGTAAAGTACCTGTTTAGATAACGCACGCAATGAAAATAGCCTTAATACGGCGTATGTACGAATGTTTAAAGTGTACAAACCCTTATTATTAATTCACAACGCTTAGACGACGTGGTTCTAAGCCTGGTGGATATAATGAGCCACATAACCTTTACGGGTGAACTTTAACTCTGAACTAATGAATTGAATCATGAGAGGATTGAGGATACCCAAAGAGAATTGGTGTCAGGCAGGCGGCCGGCTGCGAAACCTAAGGCAAAACCTTGAGCAGTATGGAATGTTGCCATCCCAATCATTCCTCAATCTCTCGACACGATCCTTTCCGTTTCTTTTCTATACATTCCTTCATCACTAGAAATGGTGTGATGGATGATAATATATTATAAGGGAGACAGGGATTTAATGGTATTCATGGAAGAGGAAAAATACTGCGCTAACCCCATATAAACTGGGAACAGAGCAAGAAGAAGAAGAAGAAGAATCATGACAGGATTTTCAAGAAATTGATGGTCAGAATTTCCCAAGCAGTCATTGGATAAATTTTCTATAGGTCGATGACAAACCGGTTAAACTGAGATGCATCGGTTTCTGTTGTTTATAGCTTTATTTATTCAGCGATTAACTGTATCGCCTCTCTAGTTTTTTTGCTGATAGAATTAAAAAAGAATAACCAAAAAATATGTAGGTGCTAGCAAGTAAACGCCATTTTGAAAGTATTAGATGAGTTGGAGACCTCAAAGTAGAAATCCTCAAGATAAGAACCCAACAACTCAATGATTCTTAGAACTTATATGGAACTTAAAATATTTGGCGAAACAAGGGTTTTAGTTCACCACCTGTATGTTCTTCTGTTGAGATCTGATATACTATAAACATTGTACTACAGCAGTTAGAGGTAAGTTAACTCATAGAAAATTATTACATTTGGTTGTCACAAAACTGATCAAACTGCTTTTATTATATTTTTCTTGTCATTCTGAAAGATTCGTACAAATGGGGAGAAAATTGCTTTCCAATTTAGAGATAATCGTTTCGTAATCACAAAACAATTAACTATTAATACTCCTGATATTAATTAGCCTTGGTATGCTCGTACATGGAGAATTTGTAAGCCAACCATGACAACCGTAGTATTACAATTAGACTGGCTTTCATTATGAAACTATTATAGTTTGTGATGTAATTAAATAAATGGAACATGTATCGTGAGTAAATAACAAACCTACTATTTTAGTATCATATGTTTTGTATCATACGTTAGTGTGAGAAAGTCTTATTCGTCTAAGGAAATGTGGTTATTCACATTAAGGTAATGAATTTAATGACGAGTAGAATAGGATAGAAGGATTGTTGGCGCCACTGATTATTCACTATTTTATTATTTCGCGTGTGGTACACCTTCTCCTTCCTATTTTCCATCTCGCTCTCACGCCTTACGCTGCGGCCAAGAGAAAGAGATGGCACTACCGGCGAAGACGCCGGTCACTTGCCTAAGGACCGCGCTGCTGCAAGCATAGTAATTCTCCCGCGCCGAAAACCGCATCAAGTAGATTCCCCGTGGATCTATTTTCCTAGTAAACCTACTAATGATAAACAATTGTGCATACGTAATTACGTGTATTGACTGTGTGTGATTGTGAAGAGTTTAACTAACAAGTGCGTACAAAGAAGACACCGGACGGAGCTAAGCTACCCAAGCCGCTGGCCGCCATGATGTTGGTCGCCGCAGCACACCATTAGAGAGCGAGGTATCTTTTCCCTCTTTTTTGTACCACACGCATCGTATCCTATCCGCATTTTCTATTCTGCTGAACCGCTTGCCTATACAGTCCACTTAATTCCCCGCGATAACATTTTTGGTCCTTCGAGCCGGATCCATTCTTATTTCGACCATTTACGCCTCCCATATTAAAATAAAATTAATTTCCCCGCTTCACTTCATTGAAATATAACACGATACATATACTACACATTACACATAGTACGTATTTTCTACAATTTTATTATTGAACCGCTCATAACTAAACCGCTCGTTCTATTTCATTCAAATAATATTAATAAAAGCATTATAGGTAATAAATTCCTATAACTACGCATAGCATCGCCATTTTGAATTTTCGTATTTTATTCAACCATTGCTCGCATACATACCTACTCCGCTCTAATAATAATAACAGTTTGTGCTTACCTTCACAAATCGTCCGCACGCTGTATCGAGGTGCTTCAACTCGGTCAGCTGTTTTAAATACTTACCCGCGCAATCGAGTTGCTGCGAATTACGGATATTCGCAGTTCTTAATCTCGCTTATCACATACCTACCTAGCTTATTTACAAATTTGAAATGGCTAAAGCTGATAAAAAAGAAATGCATCTATCAGACGACGAAGTTAAGTTACAAATTGCATTAAATCGCCGCGACAATATTTTTGCTCGCCTACAAACTATATTTAATTTTTTGAAGAATATTAGTAACGAAGATGTCAAGGAAGAATTTTTAATGTCTTGCGTTAATTTAGAATGTATTCGAAATGAGTTTCATTCTGTCGCAAATACCTATAACGAGTTACATTTAAAATTAAATCCAAAGTCTGTAATTCAAGACCAATCTTGGTCTATTTTTGAGGATATGTACTGTCGTGTTAAATATAAATACGACAAAATTTCGTCTTCTGATAAGTCGCAACTTAAAAAGCCGATTAAGTCGCAATGTCGATTGCCGCCTATTGAATTGATGTCCTTTGACGGAGACGTTCGCTCGTGGCCGCTTTTTTATGCTGGGTTTAAGAGTACTGTCCACGATAATGATTCCCTTACTGCCTCGCAAAAGCTTTACTATCTAATGGGTAAACTCTCAGTTAAGGCTCAATCTGTGTTTGCTGGGATTACTCCTTGTGGTGACAATTACGATCTTATAATTACCTCGCTTATTGATAAGTATGAGGACAAACGAACTCTTGCTTCGAAGTACCTTACGCAGATATTAGACCACAAACCATGCCCGTCTGCTTCAGTAAATAACTTTGAGTCATTTTTGGATAAGTTTGTGTCTTCAATTAATGCACTCAAACATATTAAAATAGATAACCTGTTGGATTTTATATTCTTGCATATCGCTCTTAAAAAATTAGATTCGGAATCTATACGATTATTCGAATTCAGTTCAAAGTCTGTACAAATCCCTACATTTGATAGCTTAGTAAGTTTTATCAAAGATCAGTTACGAATTATGCAGAATGTTAATTCGCTTTCCAAGCCCGATAATTCTAGCTTCAAAAAGCCTACTAGTTCATATGTTGACAAGCCGCCTAAAGTACCTCAACCGCATGCTTATGTAGCTATTTCTAACTCATTGCGCTGTTTGTGCAATAATATAGTACATGATCATATGTATGAATGTCCAGAGTTTTCTAAAATGACACCTTCTAACCGTTTTAAGTCTATTAAAGAGCGCGACGGGTGCGTAAATTGCCTGAGTATTAAACATAAAACTTATAATTGCAATTCAAGTATGAAGTGCAAGCAATGTTCTAAAGGGCACCATACACTTCTACATTTCGAGTCCAGTAATTCCAATTTGCCCGCAGCTCCAGTGTCGAGCCATGTACTTTCTGCTATTGAATCGCCCGCGCACACATCGAGTGCTACAACCAACGCGCCGTCGCGGCATACGGAATCTGTGGCCGCGCGCTACTGTGATAACGAGTCGGCGCCAGCACCGATGTGCAATACGTCCATTGCCGCTCCGAGCAGTCGCGAGCTAAACCAGCCGTATAATAAGCCCGTAACGGTTTTGTTGGCAACCGCGGTTGTCAAAGTTTATGATATTTACGATAGACAACATTTCGTTCGTTGTTTGTTGGACAGTGGTTCGCAGAGTCATTTTATTACAACCGATTGTTCTAAACGTTTGGGCTTGTTAAATAATTATAATCTTAATAGTACGCATTCGAAAGTAAAGGGTATAGGTGGCGTTGAAAAACCCGTTCACGGTTTAATCAATATTCATTTCTCATCTCGTTTTAATAAAAATATAAAATATAATATTTCTCCGCTCGTGGTTGATGTAATCACGGATAATTTACCTACGACATCGGTAGATGTCTCCGCATTACCTTACCTACAAGGTCTCCCGCTCGCTGACGAGTCTTTTGGTAAACCTGGGCGTATCGATATGCTTATAGGTGCCGAGTTGTTTTCACATCTGTTACTCCCGGGTGTCGTGCATAGTAATAGTTTCGCACCGCCCGCCATGCGTACCACCTTAGGTTATGTGATCATGGGCACGGTTCCCGTATTAATGCCGCCGAAAAATAATATATCTCTAGCCTATTGCTGTACGATTGAGATTGACAACATGTTAAAAAGGTTTTGGGAACTGGACGAGTTGCCAATCTCAGATAAGGCCCAATACTCATTGGAGGACATTGAGTGTGAACATTATTTCAACGCTACTACCACGCGTGATAAAGTGAGTGGTAGGTATAAGGTTTCTTTGCCGTTTCGTTCTGACGTTTTTATGTTAGGTAGTTCATTGGAAATCGCGCGCAAAAGATATTTATGCTTAGAAAGAAAACTAGATGCTGTTTCTGGTTTACGTTCCGATTATAATTTAGTTATTCGGGATTATATAGACAAAGGATATTTGTCACCTTTGTCGGTTTCAATCGATGTTAACGACTGTCGTCCTGATTATGTTATTCCGCATCACGCTGTTATACGCATGGATAAATCCACCACCAAGATACGTGCTGTTTTAGACGCCAGTTGTAAGACAAATTCAGGCGTTTCACTCAACGATATTTTACACAGCGGACCTAATCTACAGGCCGATCTGTTTAACATTCTTTTAAATTTTCGTCTTTTTCCAGTCGCTTTGTCTGCTGATTGCAAGCAGATGTTTTTGCAAATAGAAATGAATGAGTGTGATAGGCGTTTTCAACGCATTCTTTACCGCTTTGATAGTAACGATCCGCTTCTATTGTATCAATTTAATCGCGTTTGCTTCGGTTTGAAGTCCAGTCCTTACCACGCGCTGCGCGTCATACATAGGCTTGTTGACGACGAGGGGGAGAGTGGGGACGAGTTTCTGAAGGCCCGAGATATCATCAACAGCTCGCTCTATATGGATGACGTAGTATTTACCGAGAAGTCGGAATCGGACGCAATTAGCGCGTCTCAACAATTAATAAATTTGTTTAAAAGGGGACAATTCGACTTGGTTAAATGGTCTAGTAATTCTAATAAAGTCTTACAACACATACCCGCGTCTCATCGAACCGCTGATTTAATTGATTTTGATAAAAATACCGAGCAAAAGGTGCTTGGCCTTCATTGGTCTAGGGCCAATGATTATTTTGAATTTCACATTTTTCCCCCTGATAATCGCTGTACCAAGCGTATTATACTTTCCACAGTCGCTCGTCTGTGGGACGTCATGGGCTTCGTTGCGCCTGTTGTCGTTTATGCTAAATTATTAATAAAGGATTTATGGTTATTAAAAATAGACTGGGACGAAGATCCACCGCAACACATAATCGATATGTGGCAAATATTTTGTAATACACTCCCGCACATCAATAATTTAAAAATACAGCGTCACTTAGGGGTGTATGAGAATTCTACTTTACGCTTGGTAGGATTTTCAGATGCCAGTGAGCGCGCCTATGGTTCGGTCATATACGCTCATATTACCAGGGGTAATGAAACGGTTGTGAGGTTAGTTTGCGCAAAATGTAAGGTTTCCCCTGTCAAACCTGTGTCCGTAGCGAGGTTGGAGCTTTGTGCTACTGTTTTGATGGCTACTCTTTTGCGTCGTGTTCATGACACATATAACAACCGCCATAGTGTCACTGCAATCTATGCATTCACAGATTCTAAGGTGGCCCTCTGTTGGCTAAGTTCACCTCCTCATAGATGGCACACTTTCGTCGCAAACCGCGTTGTAAAAGCTACTGATAGCGTTCCCGCTGAACGCTTTTTTCATGTGTCTGGGGTCGACAACCCCGCTGATTGTTTGTCACGTGGTCTTACACCAGATAAAATTATTGAACATCCGCTATGGTTTAAGGGTCCTTTGTGGATTCAAGGGTGTCCCGATGAATGGCCAATAAATACATTTAGTAATTTAAATATAGATGAGACCATTCCCGATGAAAAGGTTCATTCTCATATCGTTACCGCTCCTGAAGGTTTTACGTCCCCTATTTTGTTAATCGCGGATCGAGTTTCTTCGTGGTCTAAGTTACTCCGCGTTATAGTATATGTTCTTAGATTTTTTAAAAGGTTACCGCGCCACGACAAGGTTTCTGCTAACGATTTAAATTTTGCCGAGTTATTTTTGTGGCGACATGTCCAACATAAACACTTTTATAAGGACATCATAAATTTGAAAAATAATCTTAAGTGTTCGGGTTCGTTAATTAAATTAAAACCTTTTTTGGATGATGATCTTCTTCTTGTAGGAGGCAGATTAAATAACTCGGATGAGACTTATTATGTAAAACACCCCATAATTTTGCCGAGTCATGACCGCATAGTAGAACTCTTAGTTATTTATAACCATAAAAAATTCTTACATGCTGGACCTGAACTTTTGATGTCATGCCTTAGGCAGCGTTATTGGATTTTATCCGCAAGAAGCCTTATTCGTCGGAAGATACACGAATGTAACATCTGTTTTAAGCTAAAACCGCGCCCTTGTGCTCCCCCTCTTATGAGCGATCTTCCACGACAACGCGTAGTACAATCTACAAAGGCTTTCATTCATACTGGATGCGATTACGCTGGTCCTATTCAGTATACCCCCATTCGTGGCAGAGGTGTTAGGAGTCGTAAGGCATATTTTTGTATTTTTACTTGTCTCACAACTCGGGCAATTCATATCGAGGTTGCCACCGACCTTAGCACTGTGAGCTTTATAGCAGCTTTAAAACGGTTCCTGTCACGTCGTGGGCCAATTGAGAGGATGTACTCTGATAATGGCACCAATTTTAGAGGCGCGAGGTCCTATTTGAACGATCTGTATAAATTTATCGATGGAGAGTTTAGACATAAATTTCAAGAAGAGCTTTCAGAAAACCGCATTGACTGGAGTTTTATTCCACCCGCATCACCGCACTTTGGTGGCTCTTGGGAGTCCATGGTGAAAATCGTTAAGAACCATTTCTTTAGAGTTGTAGGTCAACAGATTTTGTCATATGAAGAACTTGTTACAATTCTTACACAAATTGAGTGTTTGGTCAATTCCCGCCCTCTAACAGTTCTTAGCGCTGACCCATCTGAGCCAACCGCTTTAACTCCCGCTCATTTTATTAACACATCACCGCTTAAATCGTTGCCCGCGCCCATGATAGCTACCACGCCCGAGCGTCTTCTTGAAAGGCATACGTTGATGGACAAATTGGTTCAAACGTTTTGGAAGAGATGGAAACGCGAATATCTGTCTGGTTTGCAATCTAGACAAAAGTGGAATATCAATGAAGAAGGAGTAAAGGAAGGAATGGTTGTAATAATCATTAACGATAACTCTCCTCCCTTATCATGGCCGCTAGGGGTAATAGAGAAGATTCACCCATCTAAGGATGGTTTAATTAGAGTAGTGTCAGTTCGCACCACAAGGGGTACTTTCGTTCGACCTGTGGTACGTCTTTGTGGGCTCCCTACTCAATAGGTTCTTTCACACTTTTACACTAAACACCGCTTATTTATATTTATCTATATTTATTATCTATCGCATTATCGCTTAATATATAAATGTCTATATTTTTAAAGACAACGCTTTAAGGTGGGGGGGATGTTGGCGCCACTGATTATTCACTATTTTATTATTTCGCGTGTGGTACACCTTCTCCTTCCTATTTTCCATCTCGCTCTCACGCCTTACGCTGCGGCCAAGAGAAAGAGATGGCACTACCGGCGAAGACGCCGGTCACTTGCCTAAGGACCGCGCTGCTGCAAGCATAGTAATTCTCCCGCGCCGAAAACCGCATCAAGTAGATTCCCCGTGGATCTATTTTCCTAGTAAACCTACTAATGATAAACAATTGTGCATACGTAATTACGTGTATTGACTGTGTGTGATTGTGAAGAGTTTAACTAACAAGTGCGTACAAAGAAGACACCGGACGGAGCTAAGCTACCCAAGCCGCTGGCCGCCATGATGTTGGTCGCCGCAGCACACCATTAGAGAGCGAGGTATCTTTTCCCTCTTTTTTGTACCACACGCATCGTATCCTATCCGCATTTTCTATTCTGCTGAACCGCTTGCCTATACAGTCCACTTAATTCCCCGCGATAACAAGGATAGTATGGTTGTTGAAGATGAGCTTTATGAGGGTATAATAAAACGTGTAGTAATAGAAGGTGGGAAAAAATTAAATTCAGTTATACTGATAAAAATCCTCGCTAGTCGGACACAGGGCAACATGAGAATCAGAACTCAGCATGGTAGGTGGAGCCCCATAGATAAAGGTTGTCTTTGCATCCGTTCATCTGAGTTCCGTAATCAGTTCAAAGACTTACAGTACCTAGTGCAAATTTGAGCATGTGCAAACATTGCTATCGAGTTTGGGAGTTGTTAGATAGATATTATTCATAAGGAAATAAGGTCTAGAACTGAAACGTCCTAACCAATAGTTACATTTCAGATAGTCAACTGAGAGACGCCCACTGTAGGGCATAGGCGTACCCCAAGGCTCTCCAAACCGGTCTTACGCTGCTCGCATCCAGCGGCTTCCCACGACCTCCACCAGATCGTCGGTCCACCTTGTGGTGGCCCTAACAATGCTGCGTCTTCCGGTAGGCGGCCACCATTCCAAGAGCTTTCCACCCCAATGGCCGTGTGTGCCTCGCAATATGCCCTGCCCACTGCCACTTAAGGGTCCGAAAATCTTCGGGCTATGTCGGTGATCTCAGTTCTGCTACGGATCCCAACATCTATACTAATATAATAAAGCTGAAGAGTTTGTTTGTTTGGTTGGTTGGTTGCACGCGCTAATCTCACTACTACTAAACTACTGACTACTGAAAAATTATTTTAGTGTTGGATAGTCCATCTATCGAGGAAGGCGATGTAACTGACATTAACGCGAGCGAAGCCGCGGGCGACCACTAGTTATTTGATATAATAAAAAAAAAATCCAAATTGTAGTCATAGCGATGAATATGAATGTCATATGAAGAAGATTCATGTGGAAAATGGTTGATAGAAGCAAACTGACCTGCCGGTACTACTTGGAACACGCACGGCCTCTTCTGATGTCCCACCGCATTAGTTGCGCGGCAGAGTAGCGCGCCATAGTCCCGCTCGCTCGCCGCACGATACCGCAGTTCGCTGGCCGTTCCACCGGCTGACACTGTTTGGAAATTTCAAAGGTTAACAACTAGTACTAGTTGAGACACCACTTACCAATGTAAAGACCTAACGTACGCCTTAAGAGTGTGGTTGTTAATACGGCATATTCCACAAATCCCCTGAGATAATTTAGTGCGCAGGTGATTTGTCTACTTTTTGTCTACAAATCCCATTAGTACAAATTTTAAACTATTCAGCCTTTCGCCGGCCTCGGAGTTTTACAGTAGTAATTTCCAAGGTGATGCCGTGTGGTGACGGCAGAGTAGAATACAATTGTCACCACCCCAAATCTCACCCGTGGGTGTCGTACAAGGCGACTAAGGATAAATCAGTGATGAGGAATGGGCAGCAGCGTTCCTCTTATACCACATAGCTATGAACTGCGACTTTTGTGCCCGATAAATGGCAATAGGCTCGCCACCTATTACATAGGACCTAACATAATTGGCGAAATGTGGGTGCTAGTTCACCTCTGCCTACCCCTTCGGGGATATAGGCGTGATTTATGTATGTAATTTCCAAGAAAATACACTAACCTTTTTTCTTTCTCTTATGCCGCTTAGCAATGTATACTACGATTTTCGTGCCCGCCAAATGACAACGTTATATTTTGGGACCTAACCAATTGGCGAAACGTGGGTGTTAATTCCCCTCTACCTAAAATATAGTTGTGTATGTATGTTTCAAATAAAAATCATAAATGAAAAACTGACGACCTAAAATTCTAAAATTTATACTTGTCGAGTACCAGGACAACATAAAATTGGAAGAAGTGTGAAGTAAGGCCGTCCGTTACACGCACACCAACATTACACGTACGACACGCGCCTATGACACACGTGTTTTTCATCCTCCTCGTAAATTTCCCTACAAAGATGCGGGTTGTTTCCGGCGAGCCGACGTTATGGTGGAAACAGTTTCATTTTACGATGTCACAATAGAATGTGGCCGTTGGTGTCTTTGTGTATATTAATTTAGTTGCCTATTTAAAGAAACACTGACTCGGATTTTAGGTCATCTTTCTTTTTGCTGCGTATACAGACGAACATAATATTGAGGTTAACCCTTTAATGGCTTACGTTTATTTTATACGCACTCGTATTCTTGTCTTGTTTTTATTATTACACACACACAGGGGAAAGTTAAGTAATGTGAACCACGTGTTAAATTGGACCACAATTGTTATCCGAATTACAATTATTCGATTATTTTGTTAATTTTTTACAAAAAATCAAATCATATTATGGAGCAATATGTAGCAAAAATTCGACTGTGAAAAATTTACATGACCCAGGTTTGATTCCCGCGTCAAGAGTATGATGTTCCAACACTCTAACCACAATATTCTTTGTACTATTTTTTCTTAATGTTCACATTAAAATCAAAAATAGTCTAAATAATATAAACGAAAATCTCACCATATCTAGCGGGCGACACTTGAAAGCTCTCCCCGCTGTTGTTGAACTGCCAGTAGAACGTGACGTCAGCAGGGTCCGCGTTCACCGTGCAGCGCACGCGCAGCGGCTCGTCCAATCGTGCGCCGATGAGCAATGGCGTCGGCTGCGCGCATACCGGGGCGACTGGTGGGTATAAAACGTTTATATACATAAAATACTCCGCCTCTTATTTAACCGCTTCCGCTTGGTCTAGTGGTTCGCCCACCGAAATTAAGATCCAGAGGTCCCGGGTTCGATCCCCAGGGGAGTACAAATTTGTACTCGGTTTGGTTGGTGGTAGGACTTCTTTCAAGTCCGCCTGGCTAGCTAGCACCATCTTATCAAAATCTGTGGCCATAATAATAATGTTAACAGCACTATTGTGTCCAGATGAAGCTCGATTCTATCTTAGCTCTTATCGCTTAGCATCAAGTGGAATGAAGGGCAAGAGCTTATATTCCCTGTCTAACATAAAAAAAACCTGACCGAACACACACAGAAAAAAATGCTATTTTGAAACAAGAACCAGATATGTCTTAGCTGATATATCTTGATCTAAGATATATATAACTTGAACTAAGATAATCACACTAACGATTCAAGAATGTTGAATTCTTAAAATTCAAGATTGAAAGTATTGTGACAAGAATTTTATTACTTTGTTCAAGATTTATACTTTGAATCAAAACCGATCAGTTTCTCACATTTAGAATTACACTTTCTTATCTTTGCGGTGTTGATTTAAGAGTTAACTCTTGTGCCAAAATGTAGCCTTATTTAGCTTGAGAATTTATTAAACTCTTAAATCAAAAATGTAAAAATATTGAATCAAGTATCATGTTTCTTGGTAGGACATATTAATTGTTACATACAAGAAACAGTTAAATCTGAAGTGAAGAACTAAGACAATATTAAATCAAGTAACACGTTACTCGACAGGAGATATTAATTGTTCCATACAAGTAATAGTTAAATCTGCACTGAAGAACTAAGACAATATTAAATCAAGTAACACGTCACTCGACAGGAGACATTAATTACTCCATACAAGAAGCAGTTAAATCTAAAGTGAAGAACAAAGACAATATTGAATCAAGTAACACGTTACTTGGCATTAGATCTTAATTGTTCCATACAAGTAACAGTTAAATCTGAAGTGAAGAACTAAAACAATATTGAATCAAGTAACATATTACTTGACAGTAGATATTAATTGATCCATATAAGTAACAGTTAAATCTGAAGTGAAGAACTAAGAGAATATTGAATCAAGATACACGTTACTCGACAAGAGATATTAATTGTTCCATACAAGTAACAGTTATATCTGAAGCAAAGAACTAAGACAATATTGAATCAAGTAACACGTTACTTGACAGGAGATATTAATTGTTCCATACAAGTAACAGTTAAATCTGAAGTGAAGAACTAAAACAATATTGAATCAAGTAACATATTACTTGACAGTAGATATTAATTGATCCATATAAGTAACAGTTAAATCTGAAGTGAAGAACTAAGAGAATATTGAATCAAGATACACGTTACTCGACAAGAGATATTAATTGTTCCATACAAGTAACAGTTATATCTGAAGCAAAGAACTAAGACAATATTGAATCAAGTAACACGTTACTTGACAGGAGATATTAATTGTTCCATACAAGTAACAGTTAAATCTGAAGTGAAGAACTAAGTCAACATTGAATCAAGTAACACGTTACTCGACAGGAGATATTAATTGTACCATTATACAAGTAACAGTTATACCTAAATAAAGAATTAAGACAATATCAAATCAAGTAACACGTTACTCGACATGAGATATTAATTGTTTAATACAAGTAAGTCAAATCTGAAATAAAGAACTAAGACAATATTGAATCAAGTAACACGTCACTCGACAGGAGATATTAAACTACACTCGGGAGCAAAAGTTTTGGGTCACTTGCAATTACTTCAATATCTTGAAAACTAATAAAGCTATCATATTGAAATAAATTGAACCGTATAGACAATTTAATGTTACTATAATAAAATGCATTACATTGTAACTGATAATTTATTTTACATTGTTTAATACGATAAATTCAAAATGGCGACAATTTGCTTGCAAAACTGTAACTGAAAATATTGAAGTTTTTCGGTGTTACCACAAAACGGTGTCTAAAGTAAGACATCTCTTAAACAAGGTGTTGTTTCACATTTGTTTATAAGTTAGATAAAGACAGCATCATATTTAAACCACGTGCAAATAACTAACTCCAAGCACCACTGCCTCCCTCAGAGACAGTGGCTGCTTCCGATAGCTCCACTAGAGGCGTAGGAGCTTTGGCGGTGTTTAGTCGGTAGGCGGCCGTCGGAAGACGACGTAATATCGCGCAGGTCGCGGGGCTGAGTCCGACATAACCCACGCTGGCCGGGGACGTGGGTATACATGAGTATTCACCGCCTCACCCTCCGCATTGGGAGAAAAAAAAACTAACTCCACGCAGTCGCGGGCGGCGCGCAGTCATTTGACATGTTATTCACTAAGATAAATAATATAGTTATTTGTTGTACGTGAGTGCAAAGTTGTTTTTTAACCGCGTGCTCAATTTTGATGACCGAGCTAGCGAAGGATTCTAAAATTGAATCACGAGCGTAGCGAGTGATTCAAAAATTAGAATCCTGAGCGATAGCGAGGGAATCAAAAGAGCACAAGGTGAAAAATCTTTGCACTCGAGTGCAACACGTAACTTTTCATCCCCCCCAACGAGGAAATTGCAAAATACAAAAAAAAATACAATCACAACAGTTTCTGTTTTCACCCAGAAACTTCCACAACACCCTCCCATTAACCCAAACACATTCTCAACACCCACCCAGAAACACCCACAACATTCACACCCAAAAAACACCCATTCACCCAGAAACACCAACAAAAACACTCATTCACCCAGAAACAGCCATAAAACACCCATTCACCCAGAAACACCCACAAAACACCCATTCACCCAGAAACACCCATAAAACACCCATTTATCCAGAAACACCCAAAAAACACCCATTCACATAGAAACACACAAAAAACACTCATTCACCCAGAAACACCCACAAAACAGCCATTCACCCAGAAACACCCACAAAACACCCATTCACCCAGAAACACCTACAAAACACCCAATCACACCCAAAAAACACCCATTCACCCAGAAACACCCACAAAACACCCAATCACACCCGAAAAAACACCCAATTACCCAGAAACACTCACAATACTCACCCATCCATTCTGACACACCCACAAAAACCCATTCACCTAGACACACCCTCAAAACACCCATTCACCCAGACACACCTCCAACAGCCACCCATCCACCCAGCCACACCCGCAACATTCATCCAGACACACCTGTAGTCGCTAATAAAAATTACCGTCCCTAATGGAGTTCCGAGACGGTCAATCAGCTTGAGTCAAGCACGTTGATTTTCTGTATGTTTTTGTTCCGTTGCTAGCGTAAACAAATCAAACAGACCTAAAAAGCTTTTAAATGCTTGACTCAAGCATCCAGCAAGCGTTGTAGACGATCAAAATGTTTAAAGCAAGATTGACGCCAAGCTGATTGACCGTCACGGAACTCCTAGGTTTTAACAAATTTATGACGTGAAAAGAAAATGGCGCGCGCAAAGCAAATTACAAAAAAAGTACACCAAGAAGGTTCCGAGTCTGAGTTTTTAACAAATTAAAATAGGTTGCATGATAATTTCGGCACCATGGAGGTAGAAATAAATAGGTATAATGATGTTTTGAATTCACAAACTCATTGCACACGATGTTCTAAATTCAAATTTACTTTAACCTCTAGAGGATAAAAACGGCTTTTGCACTCAGATATCGGAGAGCAAAAACGGTTTTTCCGAGATGGTGGGATGAAATAGTAGATTTTCCATCAAGTGCACAAAACGACTCATTTTTGTCCGAGACTTTTAGCAGCCCGAGCCGTAGGCGAGGGCTGATAGTTATGTCGAGGATAAAAATGGTTTTGTGGACGAGGTAGAAACTCTGCTTTTCACTTCGATTGCGAGGAAATAAATCAGAATTTCTCAAAACATTTCTTAAAATTCAAACTAAAATTAGTACAGTTTTGAATACTGACGGAAATTGTTTTTCCCATTGATATTAGGCTTGGGCTGCAGACATATACAGCCAAGTATTAAATTAATTTTGAAATAATAATTTTCTTAAATTAATTTAATAACCTACCGTACCTGCTTGAATTAAAATTGTAATATCTTTTATATCTTAAAAAACACATTAGGCAAATAAATTTAAATAAATATTAATAAATAACAAATTCTATCTCTGAATTTCTTATTGTTTGGCTGCATGGCTCATTTTCTTTGCCTTATTATCGACACATTTATGAGCAGATACGTTAATGCTCTAGAGCACAAAATTCGATTTTGTGCAGCCTATATCCTGCACAAATGAGCACTTTCAGAGCATGAGAGGTGAAAAATAAATTATTTTATACTAAGGTATCAAACTTTAGTGGCGTATACGATGTTGAGTAAAATAGACGGTGTTCCTTTCACGCCTATAAGAATATCTCTACTCTCCCAATGAAATCCAACTTGGTGTCCGTAGAAGAAAATGTAGTAAAAACAATACATATGTAATGAAATAATGACCTAACACCTTCGATCCAATAGGTTCGATCATATTAGTATACTAGCGGCCGCCCGCGACTTCGTATGCGTGGAGTTAAGTAGTTATTGCCATTGAGTTATAAAGTAAATAGTAGTTCAATGGTTATTGCCCATAATCTTTAATTATAATCAAAAAAGCTAAATACCTAACACCTAAAAAGAAAAAATAAAAGTAAATTACCATTTACAATCCTTCTGCCATAATTACTTTAACTTCAATAACATTGGCCTTACATACAAACTACCATCCCTCGTTTTAATGTTAAAAGGGGGTTGATTTCTGAAGATACATTATTAGTACACCTCCATACCCTCTATAGAGCATACACTTTAAATTTCAAGTCTCTTACTTCAAAAACATCGGACTTTCGTACAAACTCCCAGCCCCCGTTTTACCCCCTTAGGGGTGGAGTTTAGGAAAATGCATTCTCAGCGGACGTCTAAACCCTATCAGGAATCTCCATCCAAAATTTCAAACTTGTAGTTGTAGGTGTTATAATCAATCAAGATTAAGTAATCAGTGAATGGTATTTCGGAAATTACCATCCCCCGTTTAACCCCAAAAGGGGGTTGATTTCTAGAGATACATTATTAGTACACCATCACACACTTAATAGAGCATGCATTTTAAATTTCAAGTCTCTTATTTCAAAAACATAGGACTTTTATACAAACTTCCAACCCCCTTGTCGCAAAATATTATTTGTTGTACGATCTTACGACAAGATATTATTGTCTGCACAATTTTGGGCCAAGAACCATGAATCTTGACAAGTCTTGTCGCAAAATTTCAAAAAGGTATCAAATTTCAGTTTGATGAGTGTTGCTATATAAATTGTTTTACCCTTGAAAAGAATTCGTGTAAGGTTTGTCGCTTTTGATAGATCTTTCGGTAGAATTGTTTGTAAGTCCCATTGTAAGAGAAGTACTAAGTGACAAAATGATCGCGTATTTTGCATACATTTTGTCTATTACACACATACATACATACGGTCACGCCTTTTTCCCATAGGGGTAGGCAGAGATCACTTGTTTCCACTTGCTACGATCCTTCATCTACTTTCATTACTGTCCTCATACATGCTTGGCGGTTACGAGTACTTTTGACATGGCCCTTTTTCAGAACGTCTTCGATTCGATCGAAATACGTTCGCCGAGGTCTTCCTAGTCCCATACCTGCGTTCAGTTCTGATTCATAAATCCTATTCGTTAATCTACTTTCACACATCCTTTCTACATGACCGAACTATTTGAGCATCCCTTTCTATATCTTCATTCAAACCACATATCTCTCTCTGATCACGCTATTCATATACACTGTCATATAAGCAAAGTCTAGTATTCGCAACGAGCTAAGGACAAAAATTAATCATAAAATACAAAAATCCCGCCTGCGTAAAAACAAAACTAAAAAGAATAAAGTAAGCCTCAGAATTCAAAAACAGAATAGAAGGATCGGACAGTCGGTTGATCCTTCTATTCTGCTTTTACACTTTTTAGTTAGTTTTAATTAATTTCGTTATTACGATAATATGAAAATCAATTTATGTTCTAACCTTTAACATTTTTCATTAATCTCGTACACGTAAAAAAATCCTGTTATTACCTAAGTAAAAAATGCGAGAATTGTTAACTAACGTTAAATTGTTACCTATATATCCTAAATAGTTATCTAAAATGAAAAATGATGAAGGAAACCTAATAATCATTTTTGCAATCTGGCAGCTCTAAACTAAAATTTTGTTGAGTTTAATTTCGTTTGTGCCATCAGAATCGGCACCATTCACCCTTCACCCTTCTTTGCTTTGCGCAGTCGGGTAAAGAAGCAATAAAACCACCAAGTACGCATGTTTTAATGACATAACTCTTAACTTTACGTATTTATAAGCAAAACACACCCTGTTAATATATATTTGTAAAAACGGTACTTTATAATAATTACATTACATTTATTATTTCATAATTTTAATTTTGGGAAATCAAATCAATTGCTGGCAACATTCGTTTGTGTAGCCAATCAGATCAGACTGGCTGGTCGTTTGTTCGTTCGCTCGTTTTCCCGTCTCTCTCCTCCCGACTCGTTCATTTTTGAAGAAGTGGCTGGTTGGCAACGTTGTGCCAACCAGCCACTTCTTCAAAAATGTGATTCGTGTTAAAATAATAAGAATAAGTAAGTAGGTACACAGAACATAAAACGTTTTTTCGTGAATATGGACAACAATTTGGAGAGCATTTTGGCAAGCTGGGATACGCCGCCAGACGTTGTGGACAACTTCAAAAGTAAGTTACCTACCTACTTGTATTTACTAAAACGATAGGTGCCCAGGCAGTCATACAATGGTATATTGGTCGCTAAGTAAGTACCTATAGAAACGAGTTTGCATTAGCAAAATTTGCTGTATTTAATAAAGAGTTGTATAGAACCAAATAGAGCTCTGTTTTAGAGTATTAGCAAGTCCTTACATTACATATCTCTCGTCTAGTCCCGTATTCTAATATGATACCTACATAGGGAAAAATTGTGTTCGTGCAACAGGTCAGGACGTGCATGGCTGGCGAAGCCTAGCTGTAGGTTAATATTTTGATAATTTTAATGTGATTTTTTTTGTATGCCCTAATGTCTCCGCAATAGATAGATGCATAAACACAATAAGTGCAAATTGTAACATAAACAGTCACCGGGAAAGGATGTAAGAATGAACCTGTTTCTTCATCCAAACTTTTTTAGTAATTGGTTGGTATAAAGTATGGTCTAAAGTAATTTATCAAATATTTGGGTGTTTTTTTATTAGAATTTCAAATAGTATATCGCATCTTGCACAGTTATTATTATCAGATTGTGTGCATACAAAGTTAAATTCAAATTTAAGTAGTACTCCAAGGTCATTTTAAAATTACAACCAAACTGTTTGTACGTATATAAGAAAGTAGGTAACATAAGAAGATAGGTATGTTATTGCCCCTCCACCTCATTGAACACCCTAATTTAGTTAGTGCAGCCTTCGGTAATCTCAGTATAGGGGCCATCCGTTAATCATGTGATGTAGCATTTTCACCCCCCCCCCCCCTCCCTCCCTCAAAATCACGTGTATATTTTGTACGTACAAAGTAGAATCTTGATTTTTTTTTAATTATCTGTAATTACAGGGCCCGTAGCCAACTGGCAATAGTTTCATAACGATAACTTGTCGAAGTTCGTCACGATCGCCCATATTACTTTGGTATCTACAGCGTCTTAGCTTGCGCTACCAACATAACCAGGAACTTACGAAGACGATTTTGGTCACGTGATTTCACGACGACTTACGTCAAATCCCGTACATTTTGCTTTATCGAACTTCGTTATCTTTGTCGGTGTGTTACTTTGTCTAGGCCCCCAGGTATAAAAGTATATCTAATTTCGTTCGTTGCCTGGCAACGGCGAGTAAAGATCACACTACTCGCCGCTTTACGGTTTAAAAATCGCGCGTATGACAAATAAATTTGAATCACCCTTGTGATATTTCGTGATTTTTGCCGAACCACCCCCCCCCCCTCCTCCCTTTGGAGCCTCGCCTGATTAATGGACGACCACATACCTATGATCTCCTGATGATGATTTCACTGCTATAGTCCATTGTATACTAGGTACCTACATACCGGTACAAAAGATTTATTTTCCTATTTTATTATTGCCTTTAATGTGTTAATTGAATGTACCTATACATGAATAAAATAATATGCCATATGTTTTTACATCTTTATTAAAATTTTTACATCTTTATAAGATCCAAAGAGAAATTCCAAACTGTGCATGAGTTTATCGAAAAGTGGAGTATTTTAAAAGATAGCAAATCTGACACACTGGTAAGTAATTTTTTTTATTTTTACCAAATTAAGGTAAAGCTAAAGAAGGGGTATGATTTTGTCAAGCTATGTATATATGTATGAATGTTTGTTTGTGTGTGTATGTGTGTGGGTTTGAGTAGGTATTTAAGTAAGTTCATCTGTTAAATTTTTATTCTTAGGGTTCCGTACCCAAAGGGTAAAAGGGGACCCTATTACTGAGACTTCGCTGTCCGTCTGTCACCAGGCTGTATATCATGGAACTATGATAGCTAGACAGTTGAAATTGTCACAGATGATGTATTTCTGTTGTTGCTATGAACAACAACAGAATACTAAAAACCAAAATAAAATAAATATTTAAGGGGGCTCCCATACAACATACGTGATTTTTGTACTTGAGTTCGACACGCACTTGGCCGGTTTTGTAGAGAATGCTATGGAACCCTTCGTACGTGAGTCCGACAATCACTTGGCCGCTTTTTTTTCTATCTACCCAATTAAAAAGAACAACTTCTTTCCATAATAAGAGAAGCATAGCTACATGTGTTATATAACTCAAATTTTTCTACTTGGTTTCAGATACTTCTGGATTTTGAAAGACAGTATAAAGAGAAATCACTTAACTTTTTTAAAAACTGGGAACCATTCTTCTCAAAACTCTTAACACTTAGAGGAAATACTGTGTCCAATGATGATGCAAAAACATTAATCGAATGTCTAGAGGACATTGCTGACAATGGTGTGTATGTATTTTTAACTTAAATAAAAAGGAAATTCTCGATTAGGATGTTTTTTTTTTAATTTAATTGTTAGTTCATAACTCTGTTGTTTATGAAGATTTAAAGTATTTTTGTTAATTGAAATCATACCTACCTTTAGTTTGGTCCCATTTCTACCAAAATTGAGTTCTGATGATAGTTATGAGGGATTGAAGGAGCTTCAAGTATTATAGGTATAACAATTTGTATATTTTTGGTAATAATTTGAGTATTTGCATTCAGAACGTGACATTTGGTAAAGTAGAACAGATGTTTATATAAAGGTTAGCCTGAAAAGGGATGAAAAAAATATTTTGTAATGTACAATATAATACAACAATGGGATCAGAACACGGGTTCTTCATCATATCTTTCACAGTATTATTTCTAATTTCACTTTTTGTTTCAGACAAAAAAATACCGGTCCAAATCTACCTTTTAGGCTTTTTAATACCACCTAAAGGCCGAAAATCACGCAAAATGAAATTTTCAGCCACTGAGTATATCCGAGGTTTATTGATTCAAACGAATGTAAGTATTGCACTTATATCCTTGTTTAATTGTATTTGTAACTGTTTACAAACAGCTGCATTCATAGACGTCAATTAAAAGGTGTATTCCCGCTGTCCACCCCCATATTAATTTACCCGGGGTGGACAGTGTCAACTTTAAAAAATTATACAGTGGGAATAAATGTAATAATCTTTATTATTACACTTATTCCCACTGTCAAATTAATTAACAGTTAGTTGGTAGAAACTTGTTGTCTTAGCAAAAGAATATGATAAGAGTCACTCGTATTTAATTGTCATGTCTGCAAACGCATATACACGTGTCCCAAAATTCAAGGATAAGTTTCTACCTGACAGTGGACTTACTCATGACTACTCCGGGAAAAATAAGAAAAAAATGTATCTCACATATTTTAGAAATTATGAAAAAGATATGAAAATTTTCAAAAATTGACACCTCATTTGTTTTTAACTACCATGAGCAAAATTTGAAAAATATTACTAATATTTTTTTTGTATCGGCAACCTAAGTATCACTGCTTTCCACCACAATCCTTAAAAATCCCAGAACCTTTATAGTGTTTCCACAAAAATCAACCAAATATATTTTCATTCCTAAAATTTTCCTACATTTGTACATTCAGTCAACTTTTACTGATCGTGGTGTAAAAAATATGTATGAACACTAGTCTGGCAAGTTTTTTAAAAGTTGGCGCAACTAACCAAGATTTTGGAATTGTACTGCAGGAAAACTGGCCACAAAAAAATATGCGTGCTATTTAAACAAAAACCACACCTCGTTAATTGCTGTTATTGTGAGTAATCAATTTTACTATTACCTGAAATATTACAGGTACATAGTAAAATTCTGGGATTTTTAAGGATTGTGATGAAAAGCAGTGCTACTAGGTTGCCGATGCGAAAAGAATATCAGTAATATTTTACAAATTGTGCTCATGGTAGTTGAAAACATAAATAGGGGTGTCGATATAAAAAAAAAATATATATTTTTTATAATTTCTAAAATATTTGAGATATATTATTTTTCTTATTTTTCCCGGAGTAGTCATGAGTAGGTCCACCCTCAGGTAGAAACTTATTCTTGAATTTTGGGACACGTTGTATACAGTAGCTTTCTTTTTAATGTCGGTAGTCAAAGGGGTTGCATTTAGATCCAACAGTATCAGATTAGATGAGCATATTTTGGCCGACTCTGCAAGCATAATGTTTTCAGAATGGTGTAATTCTTTTCACCCCCATTTGTCGACTTGGGTTTGGGACTGTTGGTTGGGGACAGATAAGAATAAGCTATCATATTAAATTCATCACACCTCTTAGTTTACATTTAAATCACTTTCACTTGTTTATTTACTCACTTATGTAGCTGTGTGTGTAATAATAAACCTCAACTCTCCTGCCCAAACATAATATAATGTTTAATTTGTTACTTTTATTTGCAGGATGCTGGAGATATCGATGATGTGATAAGAAATCAAAAACAGAAGGCTGCAGTGCGAGGTGACACCGTGCAACCTTATGTGCTAATAAAAGGACCGCTGCAGAACTTTTCACAGATATATATCATCATAGATGATGTTAAGTATCACATGAATTCGGCTGCCAAGGCGTTTGACTTGTTATTCAAAATTTACCATGTCTTCCACGCCAAATATCCTCAAATAGCGGAGCACCTCCATCTAATCATTCAAAAGAAAGTGTTTCAAATTCACACGGCTTATGGTTCAGTCCCACCGTACATCATAGATGTTTTAAATTTAGATATTTAGTAAATTTGTAAAATGCTGTGTCCCGAGTGCAATATTGACCTTGTTCATTTCAAACAATATATTTTACATTTAGAACTAATTCATAATATAAAAAACTGTTACCATTGTCCTGTCGAAAATTGTCAGAGAATTTATGGAACAAAATATTCTTTAAAAGATCATTTGACTTTTTTCCACAAATTGTTTGACAAGCGCCGACTTGACAGTAAACAAATTGAAAAAACATATGTTCTAAATTCTCCAAACTGTAATATTACAACTGTTACTATCACTGATACTTTGTTTGAATGCAAATATGATAATCCAGACTTTCTGTTAGTTAATCATATATTAATTAAAGAAAATGATTTTAATTCTGTTGCTTTTTCCTGTAATGTATTACAAATAATTAAGTACAATACTCACCTCAAAGCTTATAAGGTAAGCAAAACAAATGAGATCAAATATGTGTCTTTGATCGAATGTTGTGATCATACGCCAATGCCTATCCGCTCAGTAGGAGGTGATTTATATGTGTCATTATATAAATAATATATAAGTTAATAATTTAATTTTTGAAGACGCGTTCTGCATGCAAGTGGCGAGCGGATCCACCAGCAGTGCGGAGAGAGAAGATTAACTGCCGCACTCAGAGACGTCAATTTACTTTAATGAGTATTTAATGTCAAATTTTTCATTCAAATCTAGACCATAGACCCAGCAAGAATAGCGACTAGGTTTTGCATAACGTCAACACTGGTATTTTCGAAAACGTGGAAGCTATTGAGATTATTCCACACACAATCTTCCTTTACGCCAGTATTATTAATTCTACTTTCCTCATAATCTGCTCGTAATCGTATTTTGTTTTCATTTTCTAAAATAGCAGTCTGGCATTCTCGTTTGTCCATAGTGCATATTCTACAATAAATATTAGCAGAAAAACTTTCTACTTAACCTAAAATCGAATTGAGCCCAAGATTATCTCCAGATAAAGCAATTAAATAGAATTTGACTGTCATTTTTTGACGTTAAGTACTCATTAACGTTATTTGACGTCTCTGAGTGCGGCAGTTAATTCCGCAGCGCTTGTCGCGCCGCTCGTTCGCCGCCGACTTGAAGTGCGTGGCCTAATACAACATAATTATTACTCGTAAGTTTAAAACGTGTTGGATTTAAAACTTTATTCAAAGTAGGTCCTATCACTTATGTAGTTGTAATAGAAACAAAAATGAGTGCCATCAGTACCTATCAGGTTTCATTTAAACCCAGAATGTAGTATTAAAATAGAAACAACACTAGGTTTGTATGGAGTCTTTTCAATATAAAAGTAAAATCGTTTTTCCTTAAATTTGTTTTTATATAAACTCAGCAATATAACATAAATGTTTAATAATTGTCTTGTATCGTCATTAGACGAGCTGTACTTATTGCATCATATCAGACGACGGTGGTTAAATGGTTAAATTAAATACTAAAATAACTGGTTTGTATGCATTAGTGAGAATTTTCAGGTCCAATGCTGTTCTCCGATTTAAAAAATTAATATCTTGTTACTGAAGTGAATAAACATAGATTTAAAGAATACACTTTTATTATTTAAGCATGATAACCTACCTATTAGGTATAAATGTGTTTCTAATACTAACGGCTTGTTCTTGTATGAAGACGATTTTGAGTTTTCAATAAAGTGTTATAATTTCAATGAAAACTTAAAAAGGTCCTTATAAAAGAACAATCTGTTTTTAATTAAAGCCAAAAATGTCTTGCTTCCAGTATTAATGTGTGTCGGGAGTAGCGCCGTGTGATCTACGTCAAAGTAACCGTTACTTTGCCGTGATTCACACGGCACTACGACACTAAGGGCCTGTTTCACAATCGAAAAGTAAGTTCGAAGTAGCTTACTTCACAGATCATTTGACAGTTGTAATATGAAATAAATGTCAATTGAACTTCAAAGTAAGCTACTTCGAACTTACTTGTCGATTGTGAAACAGGCCCTAAGACATTTTTTACTTTGATTAAAAACAGATTGTTCTTCTATAAGGACCTTTTTAAGTTTTCATTGAAATTATAACACTTCATTGAAAACTTAAAAACGTCTTAATACAAGAACAAGCCGTTTAAAATGAAAGCTCAAAAATGTCTTATTATAAGACATTGCAGCTCTCGAGTAAATAAACACTGCTTCTTGAAACAACATACTTCTTTCTTGGGTCCAAACATTTAACGCATAAACAAAGAGATTTAAATATTTGAATTTAGTATGTAGCGTTTTACAACAAGAACTAAACGATTTTGAGTAAACTAGCAACTGTTACTTGCAACAAGATACTATCAATCTTGCTCGTAGAGATTTTTGATCTCAATAGAAGAATAACAAATACTTCCATTAAAATGGTTTCTGTCTTGAGGTTATAATTTTTGCTTTTGAAACAAATAATTATTTTTTATTTGAGCTAAGAAATTAGATTCGCTCTTGGGTCAAAACTGAAAAACGTCTTCATACAAGATAAAACCGTTTTTAATCAAAGCTCAATAATGTGTTGTTATAAGAAGTTGCAACTCTTGAGTAAACTAGCATTGATTCTTGAAACAAGATACTTTCATTCTTGGGACAATATATATAAATCTTGCTCGTAGAACTTTTTCATGTTAATAGGAGAATAATAAATACTTCCATTAAAATAGTTTCTATCTTGGGGTTTAGTGTTTAGCTTTTGAAACAAGTCATTATTAGTTATTTGAGACAAAAATGAAACTTGGGTGAAAACTCAATAACGTCTTCATACAAGAAAATGCCGGTTTAATCAAAGATCAAATATGTCTTGTATTAAGAAGTTTAAGCTTTCGAGTAAATTAGAACTGCTTCTTGAAACAAGATACTTTCATTCTTGGGTCAAAACATTATACTTTTAAAAAAAGAGCTTTACATGATTTTAATGGAGTATGTGGAGTGTCTAACAAGAAATAACCGATGTTGTGTAAACTAGCATTGCTGCTTGGAACAAGATAGTATTAATCTTGGTCATAAAACCTTTTTATCTTAGTAGAAGAATGACAAATACTTGCATAAAAATGGTTTCTATCTTGATGTTATAGTTTTTAGGTTTTGAAACAAGAAATTACATTTTATTTGAGACAAGAAATTAGTTCTTGGCCCGATATCTATAATACGAAACATTTTATTTCTTGGGCGAAGACATTTGCGTGTTTCCTTATATCGAAATTCGAAAAGATCTTGAATGAAATAATATTCCTTGCTTCAAGTAATTTTTTTTTTCTGTGCAATATTTTTGTTTATAATTAAAAAATAATAATTCTATGTAGATGTATTCCAAGCCGTGTGGTGACGAAGGAGAAGAATACAATTTTCATCATCAGCACTCCCAATTCTCCGCGAGTGTCGTACAAGGCGACTAGGAGTAATAATATAACGAGAAGTGGGTAGCAGCTTTCCTGGTGTACCTTCGAACAAATTATTGCCCCTATTAAATGGGACCTAAAATAATAAGGTCAATACCCGCTCACAATTAGCGGAATTACTACACCAAATCCACCAAAACGTGTTACCTGCTGTTTCCCCAATCAATTACATCAAAAAGAGTCCGAATTCAATTTATTACTCGACTCCGTTGTTCGGAACGTAACACAATATTACCGACGGTTTCCAACTTGCACCCAAGTTTGAGATAGCGGTCAATAAAGTTGAATTCTTTCTTCGCCTCATAACCAATTAGCGGGCACGATCAAGTTTCGTACACGTACAATTACCAAATAAGTAACGAACAAAGGTGGCAAGTAGTATCGCTTACAGAGCGAGAAAGTTGGATAGGGATAAGCGAAAAGGCTAAGTAATGTTTGCGTTAGCTTGCTTCCCCAGTAAGGAGGGTCGAGGACTAGAAGACTAGAAGAGCAATAGAAGACCACCAGTATAAGACCTTAGCAGCATTAGACCTCTTTTTTTCTAAGAGTGGAATGCAGTTTACGTACCACCAGCCCCTCGATCCCTTTTGAAAGGGAGAGTCTGGGGTCTGCCGTGAGGCACTTAACCAGTCTAGTAGCTTAGAACCCTAGCAGCAGTAGCCCCTAGCAGCAATAGACGAGATATCCAACTCCAACTTCATCCAAATTGCATCCAGTGGTATTCCGCGACCTTTATCAGATAATCTGTCTACCGAGGTGCGAAGCAATGGAGAATGGCCTTACAAACAGCGTGGTGGGTTATGGACCAATCTCTCTTTACTCTTCCATCCATAGGGAAGACCCGTGCCCCAGCAGTGAGGACACTAAAAGGGCTGGTGACGATGATGATGATTGTAAAACGCCGCTGAGTATTTAGTCTACAGTCTTACATTGCACCCTTAGGTAGACTGCCTGACTGCTGGCCTCGCCCATCTGATTAGCTGCCCTGCATGTGTAAAGCCCAGCGTCCCTTCTCGTCACCCTCTGCAGCACCAATGACTTGGTGCTGATGAAAACGCCTGAAGATATGTTCTGTGTGACCTGGACATCCTGAAATGGAAGAAACACCGTCAGGATTCTATTAAACTTTAACAAATGGTCGTTGACAAGGAATATATATGTTTTATCCAAATCTTTAATACAATTACATACATACATAAATCACGCCTATATCCCCGAAGGGGTAGGCAGAGGTGAACTAACTAGTTAATACAATTAAAGCTTAGAGAATTTCCTGTCATGATTTTTAATCCCGTATGGTGATAGCAGAGCAGAATACAATTAAGTGTAAGGACAGCGATGAGTAATGGGCAGCAGCATTTCTCTCATATCACCTAGCAATGTACTGAGATTTACGTGTCCTATAAATGCCAATAGGCTCCTGGGACATGGGACTTAACTTTATTGGCGAAAAGTGGGTGTTAATTCACCTCTGCCTTCCCCATCGAGGATATAGGCGTGATTTGTGTATGTATGTAATTATTATTTAAGCTTAGAAAAATTTCTTGTCATGATTTTTAATGCCGTGTAGTGATAGCAGAGCAGAATACAATTAGGGGTAAGGACATCGATGAGTAATGGCAGCAGTATTTCTTTCATACCACCTTTGCCATACCACAATATAGTGCGGTTTACGTGTCCTTTATATACCAATTGGCTCGCCGACTACTATTAAAATGGGTGTTCAACTGTGCCTTCAACTTCGAGATATAGGCGTGATTTATGTATGTGTATGTATTATTGGGTTCTGACAACTATGATAAGATAGCCAGCCCCTCTGTGTGGTTGAGGGTTCTAGGTGAAGCTCGATTCCATCTTTGGCCCTTTTCGTCACGTACCATCAGGTGAGATAAAGGGAAAGAGGTTTCCTGTCTAGCTTAAAAAAAGGTACTGGTGAACAAAACTCACTCACGTTATGAAACCACGAAATGCGATGCTCCTTTGGGTTCGCCTTGATGTTACACTCGAAGTATACATCGTCACCCTCCTTGATATCGTTAGGATTCAGGGTACTGCCCAGGGACATCGTTAGCACTGGCCTGTCTGTGGACAAAATGGAAATGAGACCTCCGCAGTTCTATCATTCGGGACATGACATCAAATTGGGAATTTTACTATTTCAACCGGTCGTATAACATTTTTAGAAATACTGCGTAGAAAATTTTTCGTCTTGTATGTATTATTGTATAATAGGTCCTTCGCGCTGTGTGTACAATGTCGTACATGCAAGGAGACTTAGGGTTAAGATAGTAATGTGTAATAGGCAGCAGCGTTCCTCTTATACCACCTAGAAATACTGCGATTTGCGTGCCCGACAGCCAACAAAAGGCTCGCCACCTACTACATGGGATCTGACATCTGACCTAATTGGTGAAACGTTGGTGTTAATTCACCTCTGCCTATCTCTTCGGGGATATAAGCGAGATTTATGTACATACAAAAAAAAGCAACCCAACATCTCCGGGAGGACACCAAAGTGTATAAAAATTCACATTGCTTCCTCTGCCGCGCCGTCCAGAAATAACTCACGCCGTGAAAATAGAAAAAGTTTCAACGCTGATAAAAGAAAGCTATTTCTTCGGCGACAACAGAGCGGACAGTTCTGGCTGTGTTATCGACAGTAAATGAATCTTTACGGCCTAATTTTGCACCATAAGCCCTGTGGATAACATTTTTACGACCCCTGTATCGCGAGAAAACTTTCGGGCACTATGTTTGGGCGTAAGGTGAGTGGCGTAATAAAGCAATATGAGCTCTGGTACCACAGAATTAAGTACAAACTAAAAGACGCCCCAAGTGTAATTACTGGGGACAGTCTGCTAAATATAGACATTATAGTCTATAATACAGCAGTGAAATAAGAATGTATGTAATAATTCTTTATAGGACTTTTTTACAAGATACTATAAAGATGGTAGGTAAATGTAATTATTAAGAAAGAGTTTCTTTGTATGTGGGGCATGACATGGTATTTTGTCAACATTAGCATCAGAAGTGGATGTGCGTCGGTTGGTTGAAAATGCAATCAAAAGTCACGTGAACAAATAAGAAAGAACGTGGCAAAGATTCGTAGAGAATGGAGTATATGACATATTAAGATTACCAACATAAAAAATGTGATCAAAAAGTAACTTGCACAGATGGCCTGAAAAGAAAGAAACCTAGTTTCTTACTAGGTTTATCTTTTATTATGATGATAAATGATAAAAAATGTTGTGGATGAATATCTAGCAAGAGGTAAACTTAAACTAGTGAAAACATTCATTGTGTATAACATAATAGCTGTAAAAGGAATGTAATATACGCCAGATTGGAACCACCGCAACTTGCCCGCAGGGATACTTTATAGCGATGATTTACCGATTGGAAAATGATTTATGATAGATAAATTACCGGCGTTAGCGAACATTGCTTAGTTTACGCAAACGCAGGCAAACCGAATGATATAACACCAACAACAGCATACCCAAAGAGAGTTGGTGTCCGGTTGGTGTCCGGTTGGTGTTCGGTAGGCGGCCGTCTGTAAAACCTAAGCACTCTCCTATCTTCCCTCGGGGACATCGGTTTTCGACGTCTAGCGTCTTGACGATTCATAAGTGTATTGTAATCATGCCAGATAATAAATAAACAAATTTAGACTTCAATTACTTTAAAGCTGGAGTTCCCCAACACTTATACAAGCGATTGAAAGCAAACCGTCAGATTTTGTCATTTTTCGATGACTCGTGAAACGTAAATCAAGCTATTAGTAGTCATTAGTTTTTGACAGTTCGTCCATACGATAAAATGTCAAAAACTGGACGGTTATCTTTTCGACTGTTTGAGTGTTGGTGAACTCCAGCCAAGGACCCTAACCTAAATTTTGGCGTATAGTCAGTAAAGTAACTTACACACTACGCTCATCTTGAAGAAGTCTTCCAAAGCAACGCTCAGCACCGCGTTCTCAGCTCGACACTTAATGACTGCACCATCGTCTTCCGGTTGTGGCAGCATCGTCAGTCGGTTGACTGTTGTCGTCTCGTTCGTGTGTTCACTGTGCTATAAAAACGAATATTCTATGAAAACAGCGCCGACTCGAGATACATTGGCCACAGCGCAGGAAGATGATGATAACATCGTTATAAAGCAAGAGAGACGCAACAAAAAAATCTTAGAAATCATTGTGTGTTCTAAGTTTAGGGCATTAAGGTTTACTGTTTTTTCCGCTCGGCCACCCAAGACACTTGTCTTGGTGGCCAAGGGTGGACAAGTGTCTTGGGTGGCCGAGCGGTCAGGCACCTGCCCGGATAGCAGCGGACGCGGGTTCGATTCCCGCCTCAAGATCATAATTTTTCGAAATTCTTTTTCTAACCACCAAAATCTTTGTACCAATTTTTCTAACATTTATATAATGTTAAAATTAAAATCGAATATGTTTTTTTTATATTAGACAGGGATGCTCTTGCCCTTAATCTCATCTAACGGTAAATGATACGAGCAGAAGATGGAATCGAGCTTTTGGTAGCAGGCTTAGAAGCATTAGGTATTGATGATAGCGTGTTCCGACATTTTGTGGTAAGATAGCCAGCCCTTCTGTGGTTGAGGGTTGCAAGTGAAGCTCGATTCCATCTTAACCTTAGGTAAGATAAAGACCAAGGGGCCTACCGCCTAACTCGATTGCTGATGATAGCTATATAGCAATGCACTGCTTACGGCTATAGCAGCCATCCTGAATTTTTAGGCAGTACGGATTTTGTGCCAAATTCGTACAAAATCATTCGGTGATCATTCGTTCAAAGCTATAGCAGTTTAGGTACATTTGGTGCGAAATTACAGCATGACTTCATAAACTATAGCTTTTTCTTTAGCAATAGAGTTAGGCGGTAGGCCCGCAAGCGCTTTTCTGTCTGGCATAAAAAGAGAATAGTAACATGTACCTTTCCTCTGGTGTATTTTCTGTTTTCTCTGAACCAGGTGATGACGGCTGGCGGCCGGCTGCCGTGGGAGACACAGACAAGCGTTATTTCCGTGTTCGCAGACATCTGGCCGGGCTTGTTGCTGATCTTGACCGAAGTCGGCCGTACTGCAATCAATTTAATCGTTTAGTGGTCAAATTCGTAATTATTCTTATAACAAAAGAAAAAAGGTCGGAAATATTTCGATATTTTTTTTATGCTAATGGGAATATTTATTTTGCGAAAATTTTCTGACTTTATTTTCTTTGTCTGATGTTTTTATGTTTTCTTTTTTAAATCTCAGAAATAATATCAAATCTCAGAAAAAATTAGGTGCCGTGTGGTGACGGCAGAGTAGAATACAATTGACACCACCCCAAATCTTTCCCGTGGGTGTTGTACAAGGCGACTAAGGATAAATCAATGATAAGGAATGGGCAGCAGCGTTCCTATTGTACCACCTAGCAATAGCAATGTACTGCGACTTTTGTGCCCGATAAATGGCAATATGCTCGCCGCCTATTACATGGGACCTAACATAATTGGCGAAGTGTGGGTGCTAGTTCACCTCTGCCTACCCTTTCGGGGATGGCAGCGTGATTTATGTATGTATGTATGTAGAAAAAATTAACACGACGATCTGCTGCTGACAGCCGAACAACTGACAGTCGGGCAGCTCACAGTCGAACAGCTGACAGCCGAACAGCTGGCAGCAGACCACCCAGATAGTATAGCGCAATTTTTAATTAAGCCCATAAGTGAAAGTTGTTCAGACTAATGGCCTGAACAACCTCTTTAAATATCACTGCACCCTTCTATTACAACCTATACCAGCCTTTGGGGACATGGTCACTTTACCTAAGCGCAGGTTGAATGCTAACCAAATTCTCAACGCAACCCAAAAGTACCTACTTTAGTTAGACTGCCGCGTTCCCATTCAGCAGTTGCAGGCTCGGAACAATCCAACGATGACGTTGATGATTTCAACAGCAAAAACAAACTGACATTTCATTTTGGGCGGAGAAAAACAGCCAATTTCGCAGGTTTGCTGAATGAATGCATTACAGGAGCGGAAGCCGTATTTGACGGGCCCACGGCGCCGGATAAACGGAGTGAGATTGCACGCGTTCGCTAAATAATCCAACCAGCTTATGATATAAATGGATAGCTCTTCCCGCTTAATGTGGACAGAAAGTCGAAACGAAAATTTATTTATCAGCCACGGCGGCAGTGGTATGTCTTCTTAACATTTCAATTTATATGCTTTCCCGAACGCCAATTTCTGAGCGCGAGGGCTTGGAGAGTCGACGTATATATCGTGGATTTTACACCTGGCGTTCTACGTGCTATGGCGGTAATCGAGTTTTACTTTCGAGTAATAAAGTGTATTAAGTATTGCCAGTTTTAGTAGTGGGGTGCGATTCGGTTCACAATAACGCCGTGTCGTGCACCGTTTAAAAAATAGCATTTTCTAATTTTCTACTTAAGGAAATAGTGAATGACAAGGCATACCAGCCTGGCTCGCATGTACACCGAAACACGATATGATAAAGCCAATTATCGCGTTGAACTGTGAAAACTCCATTGATATTTGACAGTGCAAAGCGATAAATTGCTATATCATATCGAGTTTGGGTGGTCATGCTACCCGGGCAGGTTGTTGTTGCTTAATAGCGACCCATCCTAACAGCCATACTCAGAATTGAAGAGTTCCTTAACGTGCTTTTAGTCAATTAGTAATTAGTCAGGTAGCGACAAAAATTTGTATTCTTCTTCTCCGTCACTATTGAGGTTTCAATTTATTGGCTGTTTGAGAATTCTATCAATATTATTTTAAAGTGTATTATCATTATTATTGTATTGTCATATAAAGAAAATTGTTTTTAGACAGCCTTTATTATTACGGAGATAGATTAACTATACATTGAAGTTAAGTGTTGTTCAATAAATATTGTTGTAGAGTAACATAATATGTTCTGTACTACTGTGAATACTATGAGTTGACTTAACTCATTTCTTCATGCACACGCACACTGCGGTAACATCACTCACACATTCACTATATGGCTTTCAATTTAAAGTTGATTAAATGATAATATTGATTTATAACTCACGTCTCATCTCCACTCTGGCTGTTCTCTCGTGGGGACTCAGAAGGGGGGTGTTGGTGGCCTGGCACCGGATGCTGGTGTTGAGCCAGCTCCTCTCCGCTCCGCCGACGCTGATCCTGCTGATGATGACCTTCCCGTCGTTCTTGAGAACTGTGTGGTCTTCCAGCGGCTTGTTATTGATGAGCCAAGTGAGGGTTGGTTGTGGACGCCCTGGTGATAAAAAGGGATTGTTTAATTTCTTAATCAAATTCTATCCAAAAAGGGGCAGGTCAAGGGTACCCGAAACTGACGGGCATTCATGAAGACCATAATGAGATTGGAAGAGGAGCTGGAGGAGCTCGCTAACGCAGTGCCATAGCTTGGCCCTTGGCCCGCGATTGCGTAAACTAGGCAATGTCGCTAACAAGGCCGGTCATTGGATGGGTGACCAAAGATTTATTATTACCTCGAGTTCCTCCGTGCTTCGGAAGGCTCGTTAAGCCGTTCGTCTCGGCTGCATCTGCAGTCGTTAGTACCCACCAACCCGCACTGGGCCAGCGTGGTGGGTTATGACCCAATCTCCCTATATTCTCCCATCCATAGGGAAGGCCCGTGACCCAGCAATGGTGACAATAAAGGGCTGGTCATGATGATGATGTTAAATTTCATAATCAAATTGAAACTTTATTCAAAAAGGGCCAGGTCAAAAGTACCCGAAACCGACGACGGGCATGCATGAAAATATTAATGAGATTGAATGAAGTGTCAGAGGTATGTAAGGATCGTAGCAAGCGGAAAGAAATGATCTCTGCCTACCCCTGCGGGAGAAAGGTGTGACATATGTATGTATGGATGTAAAAAGGGAGGCATTAGCGTCCTTATGGACGGGCTACCACACTAATCACATACATAGATCCATACGTCACACCTTTCTGCCACAGCTGATCTGATAATAGTGTGTAATAGGCCTATATCTAGTAGTTAATTGATATGGTTTGATGATAGAGCAGTTAAAAATACCTATTCTACTTTCAAGAGTAATTTCACCTCCAATTTATTTTCTTTTGTTCTCTTCATATATTGTTTTAGGCAGGCATCATACTAGGGTAAAGTGACCCAAAACGGTCATGCTGACTAAAGCAAGTACACTGATTTATAAATATTTCTATTCACACAAGGGGAGAGATGGCACCGTCGAATATTTACGGGTCCCTTTAATAGAGCAGTCAATAAAGGGCTCTACATACGTAACGGGAAAATACCCCGGACTGGACGTGGACGGGACGGGGACGGGGTCACTCTCTCGATAAAACGCCTCGTTCACGTCCTGTCTGTGACTCCGTGACATTCATGTACATTTTGTATGAAACGATATTTCTGCAGTCAGTCCCCGTCCCATCGACCACCCGTCCGGGGTATCATCCCGTCCCGTATGAAGAGGTCTTAAGACTGACACGACAGTGCTTGTTGTAGGCAGTTAACCCGTTAATGTTTTGACTAGAAACTTTGTTCCGAAAATTCCACAGCCTCAGAAGGATTAATTATAAAACAAAGAAAAACAGATTACAGCTAATTATCATTGTCTGACCCCTTGTATCATTCGATATCTGAAGTTCAAGAATTTTTATCTCCAATCGACTAATTAGATCGAGTTTGGGATTTGTCAGCTGTCTATAGAACGCTTTATCTGTTCTATTAAAAGTTACAAATTAACTTTTATTAGAAGTTAAATACCAATACAAAAATTTGATATATTGTGGTAAATTGGCGTGCCGTATATTATATACCTATAAAGATGTATGCCAATATTATTTACTGTCACTTACTTATTTCAATTTAATAAATATATATTTCTTACACTCACACCGATCATCTATCCCTTAGTAAGTAGTACAGCACTTGCGTTATGGATACTAGATGACAGACAAATTTTATTAAACCTACATAATAATTTTGTATATAAACAACCATGACTTGAGAACAAATGTTTGTGTTCATCACAAAATTTGCCCCTTCCAGGATTCGAACCCTCTTGGTTGATAGCCAGCGATTTGGCCACGCGACCAAACCGGCCGTTTTTTTATTTAGTCATTATTTATGTTATCTAATGAATAAATGTGTTTATTTTTGTAATTGGCTATCTACCGTGCTAATTATGTAACTTTAAGTAGACCCTATTTAGGCTCGAAATGCACCAAAACGTAAAACAAGGGATTAAAAAATAGCCGTCAATTTTTGACATTATATCGTATGGAAGAACTATCAAAAACTGACGGCTATTTTTTAATTACTTATTACTTTTACGTTTTGGTGAATACGAGCCTTAGTACAAACAGTAATCATATTAGTTCGAAATCGAAACACCGAAGTATCCAGAACAATAGAGCGCGCGAACGCATCGCGCGTGAAATTCAAAATCGGAACAGCATTAAATCTAAATCGAATAAAAACTTTTTAAACCGTCCGAAAATTCGATTCGTCGCAAAATGCTGACGCACAAAAAAACTAGTCGGCCCCCAAACAAAGAGATAGGGTTATTCAAGCGCTGAATATAAATTGGCCGTGTGGTGACGGCAGAGTAGAATACAATTGTCACCACTACAAATCTCTCCCGTGGGTGTCGTACAAGGCGACTAAGGATAAATCAGTGATGAGGAATGGGTAGCAGCGTTCCTCTTATACCACCTTGCAATGTACTGCGACATTTGTGCCCGTTAAATGGCAATAGGCTCGCCACCTATTACATAGGACCTAACATAATTGGCGAATCGTGGGTGCTAGTTCACCTCTGCCTACCCTTTCGGGGATATAGGTGTGATTTATGTCTGTATGAATATTAATTGCCGCTCAATTTATTCGATTTATTTTATTCGATCCGAATGAAAAAAGAAGTGGTGGAGTTATAAATTTTAACGAGACATCGTAAATATCGGCAGATTGCCTTAATCCCGGAGTAGACGTCGGGAACTCTGGATATTCCGCTGGAATTTCCACCGTATAAGTGAGTTATCGAGTTTCGCCAACTTTCGGAGAGTTTCGAAGAAAACGTCACCGAAACCTTGTTAGTGTTTTTTTATGCTTTATGACTCATAAAGTAGGCTCTGCAAAAGGGCACTTTTGCAGAGCCTACTTTACAATTACACAAGTAGGTATCGCGATGCAATGAACTGCGGCTTTTGTGCCCGATAAATGGCAATAGGCTCGCCACCTATTACATGGGACCTAACATAATTGGCGAATCGTGGGTGCTAGTTCACCTCTGCCTACCCCTTCGGGGATATAGGCGTGATTTATGTATGTATGTATGTAGGTATCGCGAAATAATCTCATTTTCTGATTGTTATTGAGACGTCTCTTTTCTCATATTATAGGAAATAGAGCCATTATAAAAACACGTTTAGAAAATAAAAATATAATAGTATATTATTCTACGAGTATGCTACGTTGGTCATTACATACATAGAGGCATTATTGAAAGCGCCAGCCGCAGGCGAGTGTGGTAAGGAAGCTGAATGTGTAATGATCAATGCGTACGAGTTGCATACGACGTTTTTCAACACAATTGCGAGGAAAAAACAAACTTGTATTGTTATTAACTTTACCAAATTATTACGGAAAATGGCGCCTACAAGTTTGGTTTTTCTTTTTTTTTTATTCTCCTTATCACTAGGGACGGCAAAGGAAACCAGCACATACAGCCTCATCTGATGTAGTCTACTTTCTTCAGTATTAATTGCATTAAAACGCGGATGTATCACGTTTTAATGCATTTTGGGAGAATTTGGCGGCAAATTTACACTAACAGCCTATTGATGGAGACTGGCGAGGTAGATCGACCACGAAAATGCTGATCGCCTTTCTTATCAAATGCACTTTTGTTTTACTAAATCTTTATATTGTTCATCGCCGTAGACACTTACTAATTACACAAAACTACACATTTTTCAACAGTAACCATCACTCTGATACAATATTAATATAATAAAACAAATATGACGAATTTCAAAAGGCACAGAAAAACAGGCTGTGCATCCGAAGCAGCAGCAAAATAAAAAATTTAATAAATAGTGTTTCTAAATACGATAGTTAAGTTAATTTTTATTTAAAAACATGGAATAAAATGTTTATTTATCATCTTAACTCTAAAATAATTAAATATTCGTAAAAATATTCAATGTGTACATGGACAAATTCAATAAGCATAAACTTTGGAGTGTTTGGTTGGCTTCCCTAAAAATATATAATGAAATAAAAATATATAATAAAAAATATATAATATATAATATAATAATGCAGCATATTATGCACTCGTGCATAATATGCTGCATTATTATATTATATATTTTTTATTATATATTTTTATTTTAAACGGTGTAATAAGAGTCAATTTAGCAAGCGAGCAATTGTGTTGAAAAGTTTATTACATACATAATCACGCCTTTATAGGCGTTATCCCCGAAAGGGTAGGCAGAGGTGAGCACCCACGTTTCGCCAATTATGTTAGGTCCCATGATAACGCAGCAGCAGTGTAGAAATATCAACCCACATCTACACTGATTTTTCGGTTGGCTTAGGCATACCATTATATTATTGTGTATAGGTTAGAAAAATTTAAAGAAGTTAGTTAGCGTCTTGGTTGGCCGAGCGGTTTATTGTAGTGGACGCGGGTTCGATTCCCGCATCAAGTCTATAATTTTTCGATTTTTTTTCTAACCACCATACTCTTTAATTTTTCAAACTTTTTCTAGGCTATTTTTCTTTCTGTCTAAAATTACTAAGCAACCTTACCCATTTTAAGCTTTTGTTTTATCGAAATTTTCTTTATCGAAGTCTATGAATACATACATACATAATTCACGCCTATATCCCCGAAGGGGTAGACAGAGGTGAACTAGCACCCACGCTTCGCCAATTATGTTAGGTCCCATGTAATAGGTGGCGAGCCTATTGCCATTTATCGGGCACAAAAGTCGCAATACTTTGCTAGGTGGTAGGTAGGAGAGGAACGCTGCTACCCATTCCTCATCACTGATTTATCCTTAGTCGCCTTGTACGACACCCACGGGAGAGATTTGGAGTGGTGACAATGTATCTACTCTGCCGTCACCACACGGTCTATGAATAGCGCTATAAAATTAGGGATGTGCTAAACTTTACACGAAAAAACGTCTGTGCAATCTAAATGCCACTGCTCCGGTTGACGGTTTGCAAAAGTTCCTAATCGTTACAAAAATAACAGGCGACATATCAAACTGGTGGATACACCAAACGAATTTCAAACAACGTCCGTCAGCTGTCTCTTTGGTTTAACTTGCACGTTTTCGGATGACGGACGTGTATAGGCGCAAACTTTTTTAATTCACAAATCTAGCGGACTGAGCGTTGACATAGGCAATGGAAATACCTATGTTAGCATAAGAGACTTTTATGACGAACTTACTTATTATATTCACAAAAAAAATTGAAGTTAGGAAAAGTTTGAAAATTATAGTCTTTATTGGATTGGATCTTGGAGTTATTGCCATTATACTCGTAATATAATTTTTCTTGGACTTTTACACAAATTGCTTTGTGATAACATTATTTTTCTAACATTAATTGATAATGTTGAAATCAAAATATATTCAGAGAAGCTCGATATGATCGAATGCTTTAGCGCGCTCGGGCTACGATTGCGTAAACTAAGCAATGTTCGCTAAGGTCTATCATTGGACGGGTGACCAAATTTTACTATCTCTAATTCCACCGTAGTCTTGGCTGCATCTGCAGCCAATAATATCCGCCAACCCGCACTGAGCCAGCTTGGTGGGTTATGCCAAATCTCCCTATATTCTTCCACCCATAAGGAAAGTCCGAATGATGAGGGTCTTCCATCCATATGAAAAGCCTGTGCCCCAGAAGTGGGGACATTAAAGGGCAGTAGGCCTAGCACGGACAAAATCTCACTCCACGACTTGACAGTGTTTTGTCTCGGCATTGATTGACAGTTAGAGCGAGAGGAAAATATTTTCTTCTCCCCCGAGGAGATGTTATCCACGTCCCATCCTACGGGGGCTGGTGGTACTGACATAAATTTTATTACCGTCACGGCTCTATTTACGCGACAAACCGTCCGTATTCCTTTCCACTTCCCGCCAACTCCAAGCAGCCACAGATAAAAAACAGCCATAGATAAAAAACAGCAACATCTAAAACACTTAACCTTTTTGCCGAGTTCTAGATCATTTGTCCGTATTAGTGACAATGGAGACCTTTTTAATGGAGCTCGCGATACGTAACTACCCTCCCACATATATTTTCATTTGAGTAACGCTCTGTCCGCGCGATGGCCATTTTTCAGAGAGATATTGTCGGGCGTGGTCTCAGTTAGGGCGGGTGAGAAAATTTCGTAAAAAGAAGAGATTAGTTACCTTTTTTAGAGTTAAGTTGGATATATATACCCCTATACAATAGGATAATACAACAGTACAGTTTGATGAGAGTCGTGAGACACGGCACTTACAAATTATAAACATATAATAATTTATGTTAGGACTTTTCGCGACTTTAATTTAGTTCATAGTAATTTAAGTCTCTGGCAGAAGAATGTTAGGCATGAACGTGGAAGGACGTAAAAGGAGAGGAAGCCCAAAGAAGAGATGGATGGTCTGTGTAAAGGAGGATATGATAGCGAGAGGGGTGGATGAGAAATTGGAGAAGGATCGAAAGGAGTGGAAGAAGAAGACATGTTGTGCCGACCCCGCCTAGAGCGGGATAAGGGCAGGAAGGAGAAGTAATTTAAGTCTCTTTTCTAACATAGCCTAATCAATAATCTGTGATGATTCGATTTTATTTTTTATATAAATGTTAGAAAAATAAGTACAAAGATTTTGTTCTAACCACCAAAATCTTCGTCTGTGATGATGTCAAAAAACGTGTGTCGCAGTTCAGATTTAACCAGTAAATTTCGTTCCTATCATAATTTCTAATAATTTCTTCATATCTAACGACTCGCGATATAAAAAATAGCATAACAACAAGTTTTTGTTGCACATTAATAATGCCTCTTTTACACACACCGTACGGTTGAATAACAGTGGCGTAGACAAGTGGTGGACTGCCATAAAACTTCTTCTTCTCCCTGCCCAGTTCCCAGTCTATCTGGGGTCGGCGCAGTATGTTTCTTCTTCAATCCATATCGGTCATACGCCATCAAGCCATCCACTCCCTTTTGATTCATATTATCCATAACACCGTAAAGGTGCTAGTGATGAATTAATGTATAGAAATGAGACGGAACGGACCATGTCGAGAGACCGATGAACGGAGAGAGTGATTGGAATGATAACATTCCAATCCATACTTCTCAAAGTTTTGGCTTAGGTTTTACAGCCGGCCGCCTGCCTGTCATTAACCCTCCTTGGGTATGCTGTTGTTGGTGGTTTGCCCTCCACCATTCGGGTGCCCCAAGGTGCTTATTGGTCTACACCGGGCAATCTCCTTACTCGACTTTTACGACACCCATGGGATGAGTCGGGGCTGGCCTATTCTACGTTATTTAACAATACAACACTGATAAAAACGCCGTATGTAAACGGCGGCGGCACCGTGCACGTGCACAAGCTTCCATAGTGATTCATACAACGCTGACGACCGTGCCTACACACGGCGAATTAACCGTAGATTTTAACGGCGAAAAACCGTGTGCGTACAAGAGGCTTAATTGTTGACTGTTTAACAGGGAAAAACATTATACATACAGATAAAATGGTGTTTCGGTTACTTATTATAATAAATAAAACTTTCAAGTAATAATTGGTCTCTTTCAGTGGGACCACACCACAATCTTCCATTCCAGAGCTGAATTGGCTTAGTTGATTTCCTTTCATCATAATCGTAAAAATAGCTTCTGAGAAATTTTATTGAAAGGCTATTCGGCAAATAGAGTTAGGTAATTCGGAAACAGAACTGAGCAAGTGTGCATCTTTTATAGATTCTCATCCAGGTAACGATTGAAGTCATTAATCGTAATAAAATAAAGTTGATATTCGATTGGACTACATTCTGATGGTTGTTAAGACCTTTTATCTTGCTTTTCTGGTTATAGGCCGTCAAAATACCTTGTCATGTCTTTATATAAACATTTACAATGCCCACTTAGATTCTGATAGCAAATAACTTCTATCCACCAAGAACAACGTTAAAGTAGAATAAAAATATAAGGGGCAAAATCTAATACAAAAGAATCGAAATATATCCAATAAATCATTATTGCGTAAGGTATTGGACCAGGTTGGGTGTTTAGCGATTGACAACACAATCATTAAGACAGAGTATAATTAGAAAATTAACCTAATACCTTCCAATAATTATAAAAATCTCTTGTCACAGTGTTTTGCCATGGAACTCCTTCGAAACGATTTGATTTTTTTTTAATTGTTTCATGAATATTTGATAGGTCGAAGAACAGTTCGCAGGCTATTTTTTATGATCCTAGGTGATAAGGGCAACATTTTGATTTTTTTATATCACCATAGTTTTTAATGTTCAGGGTGTGCGTTTTTTCTGTTACATTTTGTAATTTATTTTGCGTCGATAAAAAATCACCTCCGGCTTTCCCGTACCAATAATATTCCGGAAACCTTTATATAAGCACGAGTTTGCGTAAAAGTTTCAAAGTAAATTACGGCTTCCGCGGTGAAAGGTTGTTTATTAATTTTGTGTTTTGCCAGATTCTTATAAATTAGCCAACAATAGACTGACTCGTTAATCTTATTACGGGGATAATTACAGAGATTTCGATAAGCCGCTGTCAGAGCGCAAAGTGCTACCACAGTATACCCAGAACAGTAATACGTCTTCATACAAACTGGCCGCTGCCCATTAGAATGTGTGCTTTCGTACTCCGGCGCCGTGTAGGCACGCACTGTAACGGACACATTGACATTAAATACGGGGTTGGTGTGATCGCTCGTGTACAAGGTGAGTGCACTTTCGCTCACCGCTTGTGCTCACTCCTGCCCGGCACATTCGTGGTCGCAGCCGCCGCTTTTATAGTCCGACCAGTAGGCCTATTCGCTAACTTTTCTTGACACTTGAGAGTGATAAGCACTGAACTATTTACTGATCCATTACTACTTTACTATAACGCTTTTGTGACACTTGTCTTGTGAAAACTGCAATGGATAAGTAAATAGTTCGGTGATCATCACTTTCAACTGTCAAAAAAGTTAGCGAATAGGCCTACTGCTCGTGCGCGACCCTCCTGCGGTACGAGACGATGGCGGGGACGGGGCACAGTAGATGCTAGCAGGGGCGGACGAGGCGCGGAGGAGCGAGTTTTCCCTCCTCCCCGCATCACCCACCCCCGCTGTTAGGGTCCTAACTAGGGGACGTTAAATTAAAGTGGACTGTATATTCAAATAGGCTTTACTGGTCTCGTAATATTGTATCGAGTGTGGGAGCGAGGGACACGGCCGGTGCCTGAGAAGCGGTCGGGCTGAGTGGGGGGCCGGTGTCGCCGTCGCCGATGTCGCTGCGCGTCCGCAGCCTGCACCCGAGGATTTCCGAAAGTCGCCGACGACACACGAAGGCGCTCGCGCACCAGCATTAATGTTAATTGACATCTCTGAGTGCAGCCGCGCACCAACACCCGCCAACATACCGCAGGAAGGTCGTGCATGAATTGTCGGTCGGTAACTATATTACAATCCTACCGTCAACGCAAGAGTAGGCTAATAACTCGCCGACATGCCGCAGATAAACTACTGTTCTTGGTATACTGCGGTTGCTACCAACGTACCTAATTATTTGGAGAAAAGTTGATTAGACCCGCAGGCAGTGCACCTTACGGTAGGTACCTTATACCTTTTACCTTACCTTTGTTTTCTTGCCGGTGTTTTCGGACAGAGAATAATGCCTTTTAGTCGTGTGGAAATCTATTGATGATGGTTGTACGATTTCTCTACTTCCTGAGCGGATCGGTGCGTTATTGAACGGAATTGTGTACAGAGGGGCAATCCAATCTCAAATAATATAGGGATAAAAACATAAATCGCTTGCCAATCGGCTAGACTTCCAGAAAAGTGAATGCCTCTTCCTCATCACATTCATACCTTAGTCGCACCCCTTGGTGACAATCAAACTGCAACCAAAAAATTTAATATTGTGGTTTCATTTAGCACCATTGTTGTTATTACGTTTTATTATTGTTATAATGCTTATACAGAAGCGGTAAAAACCTCCCACACAACTCCATTACTACGGAAACGTCTTTGTAGCGTGAATATTATGAATAATGTTTTTGTATATTACCGTTGCTTCCTACTGAGTGTGGGCAATAAAAACTTTTCGCCAGCCTCAATGAGAATGGTGTGACTTCGTTACGTTTTTATGAAGCTGATAATATATAGAATGTTGTGGTTAAAAAAAGTTCGAAAAATCATAGTAGTCTTGATGCGGGAATCGAACCCGTGTCCTCTGCAATCCGAGCAGGTGCAGCGTTAACGTTGGTTAACTTGCTGAAATTTCTCTAACCTTTACATTTCACGTTGTAAGCCAACTGATGCCCTCGCAATGTGGAAATAAATTTCTAACATTACAAAGTAGATATTTTTACATATTTCTTCTTAAATGTAATAGAGACATAATGCAACGTTGCATTGCCATGGAAGATGGCTTCGAGTCTCGCATCTAGGATTTTATTCGACAAAAATCGACTTCTCAAAATCACTAAAAACTAAATAATTTAACGCAATAAGTTTTAAAATCGAAACGTCGGCTTTTAAATACATTTCAGAAAATTACAAGGAAAGAAGAAATAATATAAGTCGTAAGAAATAAGAAGGAACATATTTAACAAAAAAATATCGGAAATCCCATAACTTGTACCAAAAACTATACTCCAAAGAAAACTGTTTGCGTCATGTTTGTGTTCACTGAAAAAAATTGCTCGATCTATTACAGGTATTCATTTTACTACAAGTTCATGCATCACTAGCACCTTTCCGGTGTAATGGATGTTATGAATCAAAAGGGAATGAACGACTTGATGACTTCAAATCTGACCGATATGAACGCAAGTGGAAACATGCTTAAAAGAAGACTCTGACCACAAGTTGTATAAAAATTATATTTCAAGGTAAATAAATATTTTTAATTTTGATTTGACTGTGGCGATTCCAGATAAACCGAGAGTAGGACAAGAAGACAATGATACATAATAAAGTTTCTAATTCGTACTCCAGCGACTGTGGGAGGGCCGAATGAACGTGCACTTCTTCTCTTACTCTTATCGCTTTCATTTGAGATTATTCACTCCTGTTAGCTGGCATTTCCTCATTTACTCCATTAACATTCATGTAATTTCCTTCCTATATCTGGAACAGAAGACCACTGTGAACGCAGAATGTGAAACTTCCTTACATACGGTCCTATATTTTTTTTCTTAAATTCTTAAACCTTTCAGCCGCTACCGTCAACCGCTATAATCCCATGGCTTGGGCCAAAACCACATACAGAAACTTGCAAGAAAAATGCGCGCGTCACGTTTGTTGTGGAAGCGTCATTTGTAACGTTAATAGTTGGTGTTTTCCAATTTCACTCGGACTGAGGTACGGAGTGCTTTGTGCGGCTGTCCCGGTGACGGATATCATCGTAACTATTCTTTTGAAGTGCAGTTTGTTTTCTAAGTAAGTTTGTTGAAGCTTTGTTGTATAGGCGTAGCGTTTTGGAGGCAGACGCTAAACCGATATGAAAGTTGGGTATGGGAGAAGAAGCATGAAAGTAAATAAATGCAGTAGAAATGAGAGCGTCGACGAGCATGGCTGGGGTAAGGCTGAGCGGTCGATTGTACAACTGTGTGATAAGAGAAAGGTGTGGTTTGAAAGAAGACGTAATGACAAGAATTGAGAAAGGGATGCTCATATGGTTTGATCACGTCGAAAGAATGAGTGAAAGGAGAACGACAAGAAGGATTTATATGGCGGAAGTGAATGGAGAAATGGGACGGAAAAGACCTAGACGGATCTTTCATAATCAAATTGAACGTCTATTAAAAAAGGGCTAGGTCAAGAGCATCCGAAACCGACGAACTTGCATGAAGACGAAAATGCTAAAATTATTTTGGAGTAGACTTGTGCAGTGAAGATGGTGGTGTTATTTTGATGCACAAAGATTCGTGTTGACGTTCTATAAAATTGTATAGTTATTTTAACCACTTGTTATGTTAACGTTACACCGGGCAGTCTTCCTTAATCGACTTTTACTACACCCTTGTGAAGATTCGGGGCTGGCACATTCAAAAAAATCAATTCAATTACGGATAGATTTATACAAAATGATAACGGTGGGTACAAAGTGAGAAATTCTCTAGATTGTGGTAAACTGTGAAAGGAATTTGGAATTGAAAAGAAGTTCAATGGGCAGTTCCATGTGTATTTGTTGCAAAAAGAGAACTGTGAGATGGCTCGAAACAGACGAAATGAAAACTCCTAGACTCTCTGAATGTAATACCTGAATAGTATTTTGAACAGGGCAGCCTATTGAGGCAAAGTCGAAATTCTTCTATTCATATTATTATCTGGTATGATTAAAATACACTCATAAATCGTCAAGACGTAAGACATCAAAAACTTGTGTGTCCAGGGGAGGATAGGGGGAGTGCGCAGTATGAGTTGAATAGCATTAAAGCGAATTTGCGTTGTTTTGGGTGTTAGATAAATATCATTACATCATTGTTTCGTGATGTAATCGAACAACAGAGCAAACTTTCGTGATTCTTTGAATGTGGCACGGTTCCTATTTATTCTAGCCTCCTGAGATATACTTCGAGAGAACAAAATATACGTGAGCGGAATCCCCAAGCAAACAGTTTTAACTCTCAAGTTTCAGGTAAAATATTATTTTTCTTTTGGAATGGACATCGGGTGGTAGAGGAATTGAAGAAGTTAGATCTGAAATCAATTTTGACGGTGTCTCTCATTGGACGCAGGATGTGTAGCGAGCACGATAATAGTTCCTTGGTATTGGCGGCAGAAGAATGTTAGGCATGAACGTGGAAGGACGTAATAGGATAGGAAGACCAAAGAAGAGATGGATGGACTGTGTACAGGAGGATATGATAGCGAGAGGGGTGGATGAGAAATTAGTGGAGGATAGAGAGAAATGGAAGAAGAAAACATGTTGTGCCGACCCCACCTAGAGTGGGATAAGGGCAGGAAGAAGAAGATTGGCGATCCTTTTTTCGCTGAACCAAAAAAAAGTTGACATCTTTATCCTTATGATCATCCTCACGAATCAGATGATAATTATGTTCTACAACTTTGTGCGTGCATACATTAATAATAATCATCTATTAGACAACAATGTTTCTATTACTCTAATATATTATATACATACATACATATATACATACATACATAAATCACGCCTATATCCACGAAGGGGTAGACAGAGGTGAACTAGCACCCACGTTTCGCCAATTATGTTAGGTCCCATGTAATAGGTGGCGAGCCTATTTCCATATATCGGGCACAAAAGTCGCAGTACATTGCTATTGCTAGGTGGTATTAGAGGAACGCTGCTGCCCATTCCTCATCATTGATTTATCCTTAGTCGCTTGCATATTACATCATCTAACAATTAATATAATTATATATTATACTTTTTCAAAATTTTATGGTATCCGAAAATTCTATAAATTGCAGTAGTACCTGGAACAAAACACTAGAATATTCATAAATAATGCAGAGACACCGCGTGTTTCGCGTCATGTATGAACCCGACCTAATATTTTTAACGACAACGGTTAGTAGTACTAAGGAATATTATTATTTTTACGATGGTGCCTTATGAACTAAAGCTTCTAATATTGCGAGCTCCAACGTCCAAAGTCCGGTGCAAAAGTTACAATTAAATTATTTATATCACACGAAATCCCCAAATTACGTCTGCGCGCGAAATTTTTATTGGAAAAGTTTGTTTGTTTGTTTGATTTTTATTTGAAAAAAAACTAGTAATTTGCTCTCTCCGTGTCAGTGGAAAAACTGCAAGGTGAAAATGAAGAGCGTGTTATATAAAAATCGACAGTATAAAAATTTGTTCATTTTCACTGCACTTTGCGTTCCAGTTTTGGAGGAAACTTTTATGTTGCACGTCAATGTAACTTTATTATTACCATTATAGATCTTCTTCTCCCTGCCCTGTACCCAGTCTAACTGGGGTCGGCGCATTATGTTTCATCCTCTATTCAAATCGGTCAGACGTCATCAAGCAAGACGTCATTCATAACAACCATCACACCGGAAAGGTGCTACTCATTAATTAATGTATATAGAAAATAGACGGAACGGACCATATTCCGAGACCGGCAAACGGAGAGAGTGATTGGATTGGAATGACAACATTCAAATCCATGCGCTCGAAGAATGGCTTAAGTTTTACAGCCGGCCGCCTGCCTGACACCAAACCTCTTTGGGTATGCTGTTGTTGGTGGTTTGCCCTCCACCGCACCTTGGGGTACCCGAACGGGTACCCCAAGAATGAGATAATGAGTTTTTTAAATCTGCTACCGTCGAAAGATCACCTAATCCTCACCTAAAAGATACCTTTTATTTGTGACCTTAACCTTATAAGCTTAGTGACGTAAATCTTTCCTTTCGTCCGAAAGGAAAGATTTACGTCAAGGAAACTGTCGTTTAAGGTCGCACCTGCTTCCACATGCAAAGTGGCTGACAAACTGCTGCAGTCTAACTTAATCATCAACTTACAGGGTGTTCATGGTTAACTAAGCCAACATACACGTATACACGTGCCCGTTAAATGGTAATAGGCTCGCTCCCTATTACACGGAACTTGACATAAATAACGAAACGTCAATCGCCACTTACTACGGTGCAATGAAGGCCGAGAGCTTACCTGTCTAACATAAAAATACCAGAAGATTTATGCTCGTTTTAATTGAACAAAAACAATTGTCATTTCCATTCAGATCGCATGAACAACACACAGTCGCCTTATTCTTGGAGAACAAAAGAAATCTAATTACCTACATATAAAGGTAACGTGTTCTCGAGTAATGCCGTTTTGTACGTTGAATATTTTAATTCTGATTAGATAAGAGTTGTGTGCGAAACAATTTTTTCGCTCCTGGCTCCAGCACAGTATACCCAGAACAGTAATACGTCTTCATATAAACTGGCCGCTTCCCATTAGAATGTGTGCTTTCGTAGTCGGCGCCGTGTATGCACGCGCTGTGACGCACACATTGACATAAAATACGCCTTGGGTGTGCGTTCGGTGTGATCGCGCGTGTACAAAGTGATTGCACGTTCGCGGTCGCAGCCACCGTTTTAGTTACAACCCTAGCGTCAACGAAAGAGTAGGCTAATAACTCGCCGACAGGCAGATAAACTACTGTTCTGGGTATAGGTACTGTGGCTTCAGTTTCCGCGTTGTACCTATGTACCCACTTTATTTTTTCGTCGAGCAGCGTTGTGACGGCACGGAATTGTTCGCGATATTCCCGTAAGTGGAATAAGGAACAGCCTTTTAGTGCTCGAAGCAAATAAAATGCTAAACTAGAGAAATAATCAGGCGATTCTTCATAAAACCCTTTCGACGGTTTTGCTGATTCATACAAAATTAAGTCAGCATTTAGCTTCAATTTTGTTATTTATATAGATACTTAATGAAAATGCATGCATTCGTGTTAGTTATGTTGGTTATTCTAATAGTTAAAATAATTAAAAACAAAATTGAAAAGTGGCGTTTTTTTTTTCGAAAAGTTGAAATTTCTGGCTAACTAAGGAATTCTAAGACTTACCTCCTCTAAGCTCACACAGGAGAGTGAAGTTGCCCCCTTCTTCCAAAGGTCCCACTACTCCTGCTACGTCGCGACCTGCTTCGTCATACAGCAAGAGTTGGTGCGGCGGCACTGAAATGGAAGTCAAATACTTATACCTACTATTTTATCGATGTAGTTTTGTAAGTAATGAACGAAAATATATTTAACAATGCAAATTATAAATATTTTCACTTCTCATGCTCATAAATTCGTCTTTATGTACATACATACACATAAATCACGCCTATATATCCCCGAAGGGGTGGGCAGAGATGAATGAACACCCACGTTTCGCCAATTATGTTCGGTCCACTATGGTCGGTATTAATGGAGGAAGAAACATACCGCACCGACCCCAGGTAAACCGGGAACCTTTCCCCCGCCCATGCGAGATGGTGGAGCACCCTGGGGAGTTTTAGCCCCAGCGCCTTTTACGTCGGGGAGTCCCCCACATACCCCCGCCATTTTGCCCTGGGATCTTGAGGCATGCGTAAACGCATTAAACCCCATGTGGGTATGCGGTAATGTCGCCACATACGCAGCGAAAAAGAGAAGATCTTCCTCAGAGCCAGGTGTGCACTCGGGGACCGCGGTCCGACTGTACTTCGTCGGATCTTGTATATATATTCTGAGTACCTCCAGAAACTTTGTAATCGTGATTCAGGACTTGCTATTCTCGTTCTGCCTTAACACCACAGTCATAAGGTCTACAGTACGTAGCCGCTACACCCAGGTAAATAAAGAAGAAGAAGACAAAAAAGAGTTGTTCAGTCGACTTACCGACAACGTTGAGCTTGATCTGAAAGTTACGCGTTGGCGAGTTCTTGAAATCCACCCTGCAGCGGTAGACCCCTTCGTCGTCCAGCTGTATAGCGTCCACGGTGAGGGAGGAGGGCCTGGACATGGTGACGAAGTAGGCCCTCCTCCCGAAGGCCAGGGGGTCTGACCAGTGGAGGGCCTTATTGAAACTGCGCCCTCGTACGTCGAAGCTGTGGAACGAGGGGTATCGGTAAGTAAGGTAAGGTGAGAGAAGGTTGGCGTGTGGTGACGGCATAGCAGAAAATAATAGTCATGTCCGGCGGGTATCGTAAATAATTAGTAGATTATATGTATAAGTTAGTCTACCACCCGCTTTCGGCTTGGCGTCGGCTTCTGGGACACCTGTATACCAAGGGCGATAAAAATAAGAATGTCCCAGATCGCAAGTACCTATATTACGATAAATTTGCGATCTGAGGCATTCTTTTTATCGCCCGAGGTAGGATCATAGTTTTATGTCACACCCTGACCAGGAAGTGGGATTTTCCGTTCACGTAGCGGACCGAAAAGTCCACTTTATGGTCAGGTGTGACAATAAACATTTCTTGCCCCTCGGCTAACCTAGACGATGCAGAGATTGCGGAGGTCACAGGTTCGATTCTCGCATCAAGACTATATTTTTTTCTAACACGCCGAACCTTTTTTTTAGCCTATTTTTCACTGTAATAATATTTCTACATTTCTATAAAGTAAAAATACATACATATTTCACGCCTATATTCCCGAAGGGGTAGGCAGAGGTGAACTAGCACCCACGTTCCAATAAATATTAAAATAATAAACATGAGGTATTCTTGGTAGGAAAATATTTCCATATTGATAAAAATACTAAAACTGCTGGTTTCATAGTTATACTCTGCCTACAGGCTTTCCTCGGCTCAAAATTAAGGCTCAGAAGGCTTAAGCGACGAGCCAGTTTCCAATTAAACCGAGACCTTCGTATATCAAGAATAAGGTTTACGATGAAAATAACCCAACGGTTAATTCTCGCGTCTTACGACTTTACGGGGAAAGAGAGAGAAATAAAAGTTTTTACCATCAAATGCTTCGGAGCAGTTACGGCGCGATATCAACCTTATTGCTCAAGTACTGGAGCCAATCTGCCGTCCTAATGAAGAGTGCAGTAATTGGGAATATTAACCTCTCAATAAACATGCAATAATTAGCGAAAACAACAATTAAATTCAGAAAAAAAACGATTTATATATATAAAGAATATTATGGTTAGAAAAAGTTCAAAAAATTATGGTAGTTTTGATGCGGGAATTGAATATACTCAAAGAGGGTTAGTGTCAGGCAGGCGGCCGGCTGTAAAACCTAAGCCAAAACTTTGAGCAGTATGGATTGGAATGTTGTCATTCCAATCCATACTGCTCTCTCCGTTCATCGGTCTCTCGGCTTGGTCCGTTCAGTCTCTTTTCTATATACATTCATTCATCACTGGCACCTTTACAGTGTGATGGATGATATGAATCAAAAGGGAGTGGATGGCGTGATGACGTCTGACCGATATGAATGGAAGAGGAAACATACTGCGCCGACACCAGATAGACTGGGAACAGGGCAGGGAGAAGAAGATGCGGGAATCGAACCCGCATTCTCTGCAATAAGGGCAGTTGCTTATGCCACTCGACCAACCAAGACGTTTGAGTTGGCCGAGTAGATTCCCGCATCTAGGCTATAAAAAAAATCCGAACTTTTTCGAAACACAATTTTCTTTATACAAGAATATCTTTTTTTTCTCTCCGTGAATGGCCATAAAATCCTCCTAGAATGAATGACACGTTTTTTAAACAAGCCTCATCTTATCTGCGGGGACAAATCCAGCCGCATTCATCATGGGACCGACATAAAGCCGGCACACACGATCGCGTCTTTGCGCGCCGTTAACTCCACTTATTTAGGTAAGGGTGGCCGCGTACCGGCGACTGGCGGGATTGAAATTTTGATAACATCATTATTGAGAACTGTCTTCGACTGTGATCAAAATGTTTAGGTTTAAAAAAATTACCAAGTGACATTTATTTCCTAGCCTGTGTGGTCCTAGCCTAGTGTGGTGACGGCAGAGTAGAATACAATTATCACCACCACAAATCTCTCCCGTGGGTGTCGTGTCGAACAAGGCGACTAAGGGTAAATCAGTGATGAGGAATGGGCAGCAGCGTTCCTTTTATACCACCATGCATTGTACTGCGACTTTTGTGCCCGATAAATGTCAATAGGCTATTACATGGGACTTGACATATTTGGCGAAACGTGGGTGTACATACTGCGCCTACCCCAGATATACTGGGAACAGCGCAGGAAGAAGAATGTATAATATTCATAATCGTTCCGAAAAATCCTGTCGCCTCTTAGACTAGTGTGGGTAGATTTTAATTACCCTATTCCAGTATATTATTAAGGCAGGTCCAACTTAACACTATCAATTTGGATCCCGTAATCGCCTGGAATTAATTAAAGTTCCTAGCGGCAGCCGCGCGTAGCTTTTTAAAGTGCAGCCTGTTTTAAATATTTAATTTTGGTGAACTTTAGCTTAGTCAATGCCGCTTTGATGGTGCCGGTAATAAAAGAAAGTCACCATTTTCAGCCACTTTTAGATGGATAAGTTTAAATTTCATCACATCATCATCACCAGCCCTTTTAATGTCCCCAATGCTCGGGCACGGGCCTTTCCCATGGATGGAGGAATATAAGGAGATAACCACTATGGCCACATGGGCCATAACCCACCACGCTGGCCCAGTGCGAGTTGGTGTGTATTAACGACTACAGATGCAGCCGGGACCAACGGCTTAACGTGCCTTGCGAAGCACGGTGGATCTCGAGATATTAAATTTTTGGTCACCCATCCAATGACCAGCCTTGAACATTGCTTAGAATACGCAATTGCAGGCCAAGCGCGCTATGCCACTGCACTAGAAAGCTCCTCCTTATGTAATAGCACCACATAAATAAGCCAGGACTATCTATCACAGTGGCCGTGTGGTATCGTACAAGGCATCTCATATACCTCTTACCCTTATCCCATTTCATTTGGGATAAGGGTTGGTGGAATACGGTGACAAAAAACCCATAACACACAGACATGCAATCTATATCCTCAAGAGTGGCAGTAATTTATAACTTGGAACGGTTCTGAGAATTAACAATGAACATTTTAACTGCATTATGCACAGCCTATCAATCAGACTGGGTAAAGCACACTGCACTTTCTTTCCCTATACTTCGGATGGACACACGGATTTCCGACACTTAACTCGCTACAAAACAACTAGACTTGTTAACCAGTTACCGATAAAGGTTGGTGATTGCTGATATACAATAAAGAAACAAAATAGAGATTGGCGATTGATGATTGTTGAAGTCTGCCGTCACCACACGGCCGTGTGGTGACGGCAGAGTAGAATACAATTGTCACCACCCCAAAACTCTCCCGTAGGTGTCGTACAAGGCGACTAAGGATAAATCATTGATGAGGAATGGGCAGCAGCGTTCCTCTTATACCACCCAGCAATGTACTGCGACTTTTGTGCCCGATAAATGGCAATAGGCTCGCCACCTATTACATGGGACCTGACATATTTGGCGAAACGTGGGTGCTAGTTCACCTCTGCCTACCCCTTCGGGGATATAGGCGTGATTTATGTACGTATGTATGTATGATTGTTGAAATACAGAATAACTGAGAAAAACAGCGACCAAGCGTGCGCTATGTCACTGCGCATGCGAGCTTCTCACTAGCGAGTGTCCTGCGATTGCGTAAACTAAGCAATATTCGCTAAGGCCGGTCATTGGTTGGGTGACCAAAAATTAAAATGTATTTTCTCCAGTTCCTATCCAGTTCCAGTGCTTTGTAAGGCAGGTCAAGCCGTTGGTCCCGAATACATCTGCAGTCGATAATAGGTACCCAACAAGCCGCACTGGGCTAGCGTGGTGAGTTATGACCCATTCTCCCTATATTATTTCATCCATAGGGAAGGCCTGTTGTGCCCCAGCTGTGGGCGCATTAAAATAAGAAATGTAAGAAAAGGCGTTTTTGGGTAGAGAAAATTGGAGTAAGTACAGAGGGCATTCGCACACTATACTATAGTTGATACCCATGGGGTGATTAGGAGGCACACTTCGTTGTCCCATGCAGTATGGGGCGAGCCTATTGCCATCTACCATCACTGTCTTTACCTTTCATCGCCTTGTACAACACCCGTGGGAGAGATAGGGATTTGTGTTACGCTTTAACGCTTTCTTCGTACGCTTTCTTTGGTACAGGAAGACGCGCAAGAAGTTTTGGTCCATTTGCGTATAATTTGGCTTTGATTCCAACGTCTTATTCTGAACATCGCTCGTTCCGTATTTATCTGGGCTACCTATGTACCTATAACGTATGGACGTTTTGCTTGGCAAAACTCCAGCTCTCAGCTCCAGACCATAATAGGTAAGATGCACAGACTGTAAACTCAGCGAATAAGAAAAATAAAAAATGCTTTAAAATATTGTGGAATTTATTAAAAATTCTTAACAAGTCTTTGAAATATTTAAAATAATTTAAGTACCTACCTGCACAAGTAACTTGCGCATGTTACTTGTGCAGTTATATCCTCGAGTCGCTGCACTCGCTGGAATCGTTTACACGATGCATAAAACCTGCGCAAATGTTTCAACGTGCGCAAGCTACATGCACCGTGTAGAAGCACCGTTAATATTAACGTCAAATTGAATCAAACGTCCAGTGTTATAAATTAAATACGCGATAGCTTGTAAAATATATACCTACTTTTTTTATGTTAGACAGGGAAGCTCTTGCCCTTCATCTCACCTGTTGGTAAGTGACGATAAGGGCTGAAGATGGAATCGAGCTTCACCTGGAACCCTCAACCACAGAGGGGCTGGCTATCATATCACACATTGTCGGAACACAATAATGCTGTTAACATTATTATTATGGCGACAAATTTTTAATAACATGGTGGTAGCTAGCCAGGCGGATTTGAAAGAAGTCCTACCACCAACCAAACCGAGCACAATGTTGTACCCCCCTGGGGATCGAACCCGGGACCTCTGGATCTTCATTCCGGTGGGTGAACCACTAAACCACGGAGGCGGGTAAACTATATGATGATTTATTGTTTTAAGCTTACGTGGTCACTTTCATCTTTAAATTGTGAAAAAACGGGATATATACCACGTACCTGGATTTTGTTATGATTCCGTTATTTCGGCACAGTTACGTGCACCAATGTCACGGATGACTGGCCATCTTCCATACATACATACATACATAAATCACGCCTATATCCCCGAAGGGGTAGGCAGAGGTGAACTAGCACCCACGTTTCGCCAATTATGTTAGGTCCCATGTAATAGGTCAGGTAATAGGCCATCTCCCATCTTCTTCAAAATCCAGGTACGTCGTTAAAATCCCGTTTTTTCACAATTTAAAGATATGGGATGATTGATATGACAGCTCTCAATACTCATACACATTTATTTCTATCCTTTTCGCACCTAAAGCAGTTTGATATTTGCTGCTTGCTGTCACTGCGGTCAAGCTAAATTTTACGAATTTTAGATTATATCATACATCTTCCCGTTAGTGACGGCAGAGTAGAATACAATTGTCACCACCCCAAATCTCTCCCGTGGGTGTCGCACAAGGCGACTAAGGATAAATCAGTGATGAGAAATGGGCAGCAGCGTTACTCTTATACCACCACTTATCAACCTAGCAATATACTGCGACTTTTGAGCCCGATAAATGGCAATAGGCTCGTCACCTATTACATGGGACCTAACATAATTGGCGAAACGTGGGTGCTAGTTCACCTCTGCCTACCCCTTCGGGGATTTATGTGTGTATGTGTGTGTATATTCCCGTTAATGCAACGTATAGAACGACCCACAGTTACGCGCGGTTACCTAACAGCATTCCGGTCAAATACACTTGGTTTTAATTGAAGCACATTTTAACATTTTCCAGTCTCAATACAGAGTTCGTGCTACGGGCTAATTAGGGCGGGTGATTGATTAGCGTTTGACGTTTCAATCACTTGTCGCCATCTTGAGACCAATATTTTGAAGTGAAAAGGTCGAGTTTATACGACACTGTACATTCCTACTGTTAATTTGTAATAATGACATCGTAATAAATCATATATAATAAGACCCCGTGTGGTGACAGAACAAAATACAAAGCAGAGGGCCTAGTGGCTTATTTATTCGAACTCTTACTGCCGCACTCAGAGACGTCAATTAACTTTAATGAGTATTTAATGGCAAAAATTTTATTCAAATCTAGACCATAGACCCGGCAAGAATAGCGACTAGTTTTGAATTGTCACATTTTGTCGTTAAGTACTCATTAACGTTATTTGACGTCTCTGAGTGCGGCAGTTAGAAAACAAAAGTATGAAACTGACGTATTGTTTTCTCTGTAACAAATCAGTTTCATACATTTTGTATTATGTATATGGGTTCGATGGATTCGCCACATGGCTTAGGTAGACAGAACAGAATTAGGGGTGAAATTAACAAACTTAAAGGGTAAAGACAGTAATGAGTAATGGGCAGCAAAGATTTCCGTGCCCGATAAATGGCAATAAGCTGGCCTCCTACATAGGACCACTTGGGACCTAACCTAATCGACGAAACCTGGGATATAGGCGTGATTTATGTATGTATGTATTAATGTTAGTAAAAATATAAAATTTACTAAATTAAAAAAACCACCACGCTGGCTCAGTGCGGATTGGCGGGTTTCTGAGTATTAAAATTAATACGATGCTTTTTCCAGACACTCGATACCCGTTTCGCAGAAAACAAAATTAATTAATGACCCCGCGCAGCTACAGAAAGGGATTGATGTTGTCTTTGTGCCTGATATTTATTGTGTTACGCCGTTTATTAAACGGCCAAGTGGATTAGGAACGGGACCCGAACCCCGATTATGTAAGCCTCTTTCAATCGCTTTCGTCTACCTGTCACTCTCACACTTTGCGATCATTCTCAATGGGTGAGAGTGACAGGTAGACGAAAGCGATTGAAAAATGCTTACATAATAACCCCGCCGAAAACGATTGCGTATTTGCAGTTTTCCCCTCTAGTTAGCCAATCTATTTGAACGAATATAATGCAAATGTCACAAATCTCTTTCATTGGCACGACGCGGTCGCCATATTCCGAGACGCTCAATCATCTTGGCGTCAAGCACTTCGATTTTAGCTTACTTCAAGCATTTTGATCGTCTCCAACGCATTTTTTGTATGTTTTATTTGTTAGACTAGCAGTAAGCAATTGCAGACCTGAAACCAATGATATTATATTTAAAAGAGGTAGATACTTTAATCGCTCTCAAAATACTTACAAAATATGTACCAAAATGCTGTAGCAACACACAATGACATTTTTATTATTTTACTAGATTGTCAATAATTTAAAAAGGATGGCATAACTAATTTAATAGGAAGAAAAAAGACAGCTAGTTTTCGTTATTGCGCGAAAATTGTGAGTCAAGATAAACACGCAGCAAAGACTAACAAAAACAGAAGGTTAGTAGGTTTCGTGAGCTGTGTTATGGATTTTTTATGAACGAATACACATTTAGTCAGATGATAAATATGTTTTCTGTTTATGCCAATCTTGTTAGTTTCTTTGTCTACGCACAAAATTTACTCATTGGTTTCACCTTAATTCATTTGCCGGAAACCTATAAAAATAACAAAAAAACTTAATACTGATAATTCGGCATTCAGGAACTGGACTTGAGGATAGTCCGGCGCGTTACTTAGATACCTAGTTGTTGTATACCATAATCTGTGCCTAGGTTGCTTAGCAACTATTAGTTGTTATTCCAAAATAAAATTTTCTCTTTCAACAACGAGACGCCTATTTAATTTATAAATAACAAATTAAATACAAGAGGTTATGGGCCATTAACTATTTATTTGTAATATAAATTATCAAAATGAGTAATGAAAGAGGAGATAATGTGTTTCGTGAAAATTCATCGAGTAATGCATTTATAAATGTAAAGCCGTTGACAGATAAGTCGTCTTATCCACAATGGAAATTCAAAATGCGGATGTATCTTTTACACGAAAACTTGTGGAATGCCATCATTGGATACCCTGAAGGTGATAATACTCCTGAAACAATTCGACAAATGCGTGATTTGAAGGCGATGACCAAAATATGTCTTACGCTGGATGGTGCTGCTATCACACACGCTCGCAGTTGCGAAACCGCAAAGCAGGTTTGGGATACGTTGTCCAAATCATATGAGGATAATGGTATGGGTCGAAAGATATCTCTCGAACGGAAGCTGTACCGCTATCAATTGTCCGAATTTTCTTCTATCGAACAATATATAAATGCTGTTATGACGACTGCTCAAGATTTGGCTGATATCGGTAAGAAAATTGATGATTTGTCGATTGCTGCTATTCTTCTCGGAGGCCTACCTTCTGATTATGATCCCCTAGTCATGGCTTTAGAAAGTTCAAACGTAGCTATTACTTCAGAATTAGTTAAAGCAAAACTTTTGAACGAAATGGAAAAACGCGAATCTCGTGAGTTGGCGTTTGCTAGTTCAAGTTCTCAAAATACATCTAAGAGTTGTAATAAAGAAAGGAAGATTATTTGCTATAATTGCAAAGAACCAGGTCATAAGAGTCCTCAGTGTCCTCTTAAAAGGAAAAATAAGACTAAGAAAAATAATGTTGATTCTACTCTTCTGTCTGCCTTGAGCACTGGTACTACTTTAAATGCCAATGATTGGTATATTGACTCTGGAGCGTCGGTGCATATGACGTGTAATCGCAGTTGGCTATCGAATTATCGACCACTTGTAGACAAGGAAGTCACTCTAGCCGATAACAAACGCTTGTGTTCTTCTGGTGTTGGTGATGTGTACTTACCTAAGTCTAGGGACTCTAAGATAACTAGTATTAAGGATGTGTTGTATATACCTAATTTGAGTACTAATCTTATTTCTGTAAAGAAAGCTGTAGATAAAGGCATTACTGTTGTTTTTAATGAAAAAGGTTGCACTTTGTACAGGCATACTGACATTAAAATTTCAGGTACAAAGTTTGGATCTGCTACTTTTTCTAATGGCCTTTATAAGTTTAAGGTATCGTCAGAGGATATTGCTATGACGACTACTAATCCAGATACGACTGTTGAAGAAAAATCTAATCTTTGGCATCGTCGGCTGGGACATTTATGCAGATTTAGTCTTGAACAATTAAGGAAAGGAAAAGCTACAGGTATAAACTTTTCTTGTTTAGATAGTAGTCCTTGTGTTCCTTGTATTGAAGGTAAACAATGTAGAAAACCTTTCACTACTGTCAAGTATAAGAAGGCCAGAAGTAAATTAGAGTTAATACACTCAGACCTCTGTGGACCTCTTGAAACTACTTCTTTAGATGGTAATAAATATATGCTCATTTTTATCGATGATTATTCGAGAATGATATTTGTATACTTTATTAAGTCTAAGACTGAAGTTCGAACAAAATTTATAGAATTTCAAACTGAAGTCGAGAGGCAAAGCTCTTGTAAAATTAAGATTTTGCGTACGGATAATGGTACAGAATATGTTAATAATGAGTTCAAGTCTTATTTGACATCTCAAGGGATTGAACATCAAACTACGGTACCACATAGTCCTTCTTCAAACGGTGTCGCCGAGAGAACTAATCGTTCTATAAGCGAAAAGGCTTGCTGTATGTTACGCGAATCAGGCCTAAGTAAATGTTTTTGGGAAGAAGCATATCGTACGTCTATATATCTAAAGAATAGATGCCCTCATAGAGCTTTAAGTAACGCTACTCCTTATGAAAGATGGTATGGTATAAAACCAGATCTTTCACATTTGCGTACATTTGGTTGTCGTGCGTATGTTCATATTCCTTCTTGCGAAAGAAAGAAATTAGATACAAAAGCCAGGCAGTATATTTTTGTAGGCTATTGTAGTGATGTAAATAGTTATAGGTTTAGAGATCCTGTAAATATTAGAAAAGTTATAAAGGGCCGGGATGTTGTTTTTCTTGAAAATTGTTTTTCTAATGGTGACGTGAACAAAGAGTTGAAGTCCACTATATTCACAAATAATGATTTTCATGATACTCATCAGACACCACCGATGACGGAGGAGAGAACGGTTGCATTAGAATTAGATGGTGATGATGAGGTATTCTACGATTCAGAACCTGCTCCATCTACTTCTCGAGTGCCTGGTGAAGTTTCAGTGCCGTCTACGAGCGCTGCTATACCCGAGTCCAGGTATAATTTACGAAAAAGGAAAGAGGTAAATTATTGTCATACTACTAATTGTAATGACGGTGGTCACAATTGACAACAGCTCATTGATGTTCGACATCATTTTATCAGAGAGCTTATAGAAGAACAAACAATTATCTTACTTACGTTCTGAACAAATAGTTGCGGATGTTCTAACAAAAGGTCTTCCACGTTCTAAGTTAAATATATGTATTATAGGTATGGGACTAACTGATTAATTTAATGTCATTATGCCTGTATAACTCTGCACCTATAGTTATAAGTTTTATACTATTGTTTTGTTCAGATGTGATTTCTACTTTTGGTTTGGTTTATATTTGTATGTACTTATTGTGTTTTATTATGACTTATGTTGTAATTGTGAATAAGTACAGTTAGCTAATTTAATATATACGACCTACAGATTAAGGTGGGGGTGTTGTATACCATAATCTGTGCCTAGGTTGCTTAGCAACTATTAGTTGTTATTCCAAAATAAAATTTTCTCTTTCAACAACGAGACGCCTATTTAATTTATAAATAACAAATTAAATACAAGACTAGTCATAAAGTCTAGTTCCCTGGTCATCATTCTTAAGGAAACTGTAAGCTGATGTGTACACTATCATGAGTAGGTATGTCTTATTTGTCCGTTCGGTTATATTTTAATCTTTGACAACCATCCCTCTTCCACTCATTGCGCGTTGTATTTGCTATCGCAGTCTATGTTAATATGATACATTTTTAACAAATATTATTTATTTTCTTAATTTAGGTTGGGGAAAAAGTCTTTTCGCATTATAGTATGTATAAACTTGTAATAAAATCTCTTTGGCTATACTATTTGTATCTGACTGGTTTTGGTATCATTGAAAGTTTAAATTTTAAAGAACATAATTCCAAATTCAAATTAGGAAAATGTGTGATTTTCATTTGTTTTTCGTACCGCCAAGATGAGTGAATCTAATGAAGAAATTCGATACATTTTACAATAGGGGTAAAAATGCAACGCAAGCCGCGAAAAAAATTTGCGATGTTTATGGACCTAGTGCAGTGTCTGTGAGAGTAGCACAAAATTGGTTTAAGCGTTTTCAATCCGAAAATTTTGATGTCAAAGATGCACGTCGCTCTGGTCGCTCTATTACAGATAAAATGGATGCCATATTTGAAAAAGTGGAGCAAGATCGGCATGTCAGTAGTTACGACGTAGCTGAAGAACTGGGAATTGACCACAAAACAGTTTTGGCGCATTTGAAAAAAACTGGGTACACAAAAAAGCTCGACATTTGGGTACCTCACGAGCTCACTGAAAGAAACCTAATGAACCGTGTACTCATTTGTGATTCTTTATTACGACCTAATGAAACCGAAGAAGAAGAAGAAGCTGATAACTGGTGATGAAAAGTGGATCACGTACGACAAGAACGTGCGAAAAAGGTCGTGGTCAAAGGCCGGTCAGGCTTCACAGACTGTGGCGAAACCCGGGTTAACTCGCAACAAGGTGATGCTGTGTGTGTGGTGGGATTGGAAGGGCATTATTCATTAAGAGCTGTTACCACCAGGCAGGACCATCGATTCTGAACTCTACTGCGAACAACTGATGAGATTAAAGCAAGAAGTTGAGAGAAAGCGGCCGGAATTAATCAACAGAAGGGGTGTGGTTTTTCATCATGATAACGCTAGACCTCACACATCTTTAGCCACTCAGCAAAAATTAAGAGAGTTTGGCTGGAAGGTGTTAATGCATCCGCCGTATAGTCCTGACCTTGCACCTTCAGATTTCCACCTGGTTCGGTCTCTTCAGAATTCTTTAGGCAGTGTCAGGTTAACATCACGAGAGGACTGCCAAAACCACTTGTCGCGGTATTTTGACCAGAAGTCCCAAAATTTCTATAGCAATGGGATCATGTCCCTACCTACAAGATGGCAAAAAGTTATCGAACAAAATGGTACCTACATACTTTAGTTAAATGTAAATAAACTATATTAAAAAATGTTTTGAATTTTCTTAAAAAATGCGAAGAAACTTTTTCCCCAACCTATTATTTACGAAAATCTAATAAAAATGTATACTACGCGCATGATAAGTTATCCCCAGATTTTTGGAAGTCTATTGGTGTAGTTGTTACAGCGTCGCATAACATAAGACGGCATTTTTGTAATAAATATCGGGAGCAATCAACGCATTCGCTGTCATCACGAGACTGAGCTCGGGTAGGCTAATTAGCCTACTTTTCGGGTCGCACTTTTTGCATGCAAGTAACCTATCTACCTCTTTTTAAATATAATATCATTGCCTGAAACACACAAAAATCAACGTACTACCACCAAGCTCATTGACCGTCTCAGAACCACCATAGATTTGTATTCTATTCGTACGAATAGATACGTCAGTTTCAGACATTTGAATTATATTCCTTCGAATAGTGTTAAATAAAAGACTGGATCGTACGTAAAAGTACGGGATCATTATAATTTACATCATCATTAAATTCACGCAGGATGACATCAACAAAAAAATCGTTGCTAAGCAACACAAATTCATGACAAACAGATTGGCGAATAGATTGACATCTCGAAGCGAAAGGCGCTCAGTGACACTACCTACGCCCGGCCTGCGTTTTTGTATGCTAGTCAGAGAAGCTTGACCTTCATCTCACCTGATGGTACGGTATCGTCAAGTTTTCTCAATCGATTTTATGGTTTACTATAAACAAGTGAAGGTTGACAAACGATTGAGGAAATTTGACAGTTTTAGGTAGTAGAAAGTGCCGTTGACCGTACAAAAGGATCCATCGAAAGCCGATACCAGAAATTACCGCTAGAACACCTTCAAACCGTAGACCGTTGGACGAAAACTGCTTTACGATACCGAAACCAAGCAAATGTTTAACGAAAGGATCCAGGTATCCAATTAGGTATTTCTATTTCAGTATTAGCCCTTAAAGTAGCCGACAAAGGAACACTCGACTAGAACCGGACACGCACTTAGACCGGAGTAAATATAACACAGCAGAATGTCCCACTCTGGCGACTCGCAAAAATTTTATTTAGAACTAGCTGCACCGGCATACGTTGTAATGCCATATAAATCATCATTATAATAGCCATGGTCACGATTTGGTTACCATGGTTACGTTAAATGTCTGACAGGAAAGCAGTTTATATGGAAAAATGAAATTGTTGTTTATATTATTTTTCTTGCAATTTTTCCATATTTCCTCACCTTGCATGGCCCAAAACAATCATTTCAAAACCAAAATCAACTAAATCAGCCCAGCCGTTCTCGAGTTTTAGCGAGACAAACACACAGCAATTTATTTTTATTATATCTTAAAGGATAACACAAAAGAGGAACATGTTCTGAATTTTTTCTTTGTAATAAATTTCTATCTATCAGGTTTATCTACATACATTAATGATTCTGCCCATTTTTTCCGGAAAGATTAGGCAGAGGTAAATCAACAACTACGTTTTGCCAATCATGTTTTGGCACATGGTCACATTGCACAGGCGGACATTTAGTGGGTAAAACTATACCCTGAGTTCCACGGTACCTCTTGTCCCCGCTGTCGCGAGAGGGTGTTAAATGTTACCCCCTGATAAAAAAGAGACAACGGGTGCCCCATGCCTTGTTGGTATAAACCGGGCAATCTCCCTATTCGACTTTTACGACACCTCTGGTGTGAGTGGGCTGGCACATTCCACATTAGGTTCGCTCCCAGGCCAGCAGGTAATATATTCGCAATACATTCTTTATCAAGTGGCCTTCTGTGCTGGCCTGGGAGCGAACAAATAACGTAGAATAGGCCAGCCCCAACTCATCCCATGGGTGTCGTAAAAGTCGACTAAGGGAGATTGCCCGGTGCAGACCAATAAGCACCTTGGGGCACCCGAATGGTGGCGGGCAAACCACCAACAACAGCATACCCAAAGAGGGTTGGTGTCAGGCAGGCGGCCGGCTGTAAAACTTAGGTCAAAACTTTGAGCAGTATGGATTGGAATGTTGTCATTCTAATCACTCTCTCCGTTCATAGGTCTCTCGACATGGTCTGTTCCGTCTCTTTTCTATACATTCATTCATCACTAGCACCTTTACGGTGGGATGGATGATATGAATCAAAAGGGAGTGGATGGCTTGATGACGTCTGACATATGAATGGAAGAGGAAATATACTGCGGCGACCCCAGATAGATTGGGAACAGGGCAGAAAGAAGAAGATTCTTTATCAAAGTGTTTAGCGTAATAATGTGATACCGGAGAAACGGCCAACATTCAAACACGACTTACTCCTCCACATTGACTGCGCCCAGACATCTTTATGTTGTAGGAATTGAGTGGAACAGCGGTAAAGCAAATTTACGAGTCACATTCGACCTCCAAAAGTTCCCAAAACGGCTTATGGCGCATTGAAAAACTTGAGCTCAGAATGTGACCTTTCCAAAGGAGCTAATTACCATTACAACAATCAGCCGTGTGGTGACGGCAGAGTAGAATACAATTTTCACCACCCCAAATCTCTTCCGTGGGTGTCGTAAAAGGCGACTAAGGTTAAAACAGTGATGAGGAATGATGAGGAGTGATGAGGAATGGAATAAAACAGCAGCGTTCCTCTAACACCTACCACCTAGGAATTTACTGATAAATGGCAGGCCTCGCCACCTATCACATGGAACTAATTGGCGAAACGTGCTAATTCACCTCTGCCTACCCCGGGGATATAGGCGTGATTTATGTATGTATACTAATTACCATCTTCGCGGAGCTAACGCCGTGTACACAGCGGCATCGGTTCGTTAACTAAAGCTCTTCGATTCGCGAAGGAAGTGGGTCGCATAACCAATTGCCATTTGACGTACCTAGTCGCGTTAAGAACGCGGGGAGACAAATCGGGGCTGATGTTGAAAAATGTCTGATTGGAGAGTTGGAGACACACTACGGAGAAATATTATTACATACATTTCATTGACATCGGGTACCTACCTATATTTGCATAGATACATTGTTAATTAATTTATAAAACTTTATTGCAAAAATATAAAGAAAAACTGTGCAATTGGCGGACTTAATGCCATATGTCATTCTCTACTAGTCAACTGGTAAGATGTGTTAGAGACCACGAGGAGGCAATAAAGAAATCAAAATCTAAATCAGGCCTATTTATCACCGTTTAGTAACGAGTGTATTGGAAACTTCATTTCATTTTTCTTTCATCATCATCATCACCAGCCCTTTAATGTCCCCACTGCTGGAGCACGGGCCTTCCCTATGGATGGAAGAATATAGGGAGAATGGGCCATAACCCACGCTGGCCCAGTGCGGGTTGATCGGTACTAACGACTGCAGATGCAGCCGGGACCAACGGCTTAACGTGCCTTCCGAAGCACGGAGGAACTCGAGATAATACATTTTTGGTCACCCATCCAATGACCGGCCTTAGCGAAATTGCTTAGTTTATGCAATCGCAGGCCAAGCGCGCTGTGCCACTGCGCTAGCGATTCTCCTCCTCTTTCTGTCATTTTTCTTTACTGAGTAAGAAACATGAACTTAACTAAGTAGCAGTTATTTAATAGGTAGTGCACAAGGAACGCTGCTGCCCATTCCTCGTTATTTATTATAAACTCTTTGTAGCCTTGTACCACATTCGCGGTAGAGACAGGGGTAGTGACGGTTGTATTCTACTCTGCCGTCACCACACTATATGCCTATGTAACATTTTAACTCAATGGGTCAGTCACTTGGAGCGTAAATTAAGCAATGTTGTTAAACCGGTCATTAAGATGGGTGACCAAAAATATGGTACCGTCCCCTCCGTGCTACGAAAGGCGCGTTAACTCGTTGGTCCGGACTGCATCTTCAGTCGTAAATACATGGTAATGGTGGGTTATGGCCCATTCTCCCTATATTGTTCCATAAAGGGTCTCTGTTAGCCTACGTAGCATTACAGGGCTTGTGATAATGGTGACCCACATATCACGAATTATGTTAGGTCCCGTGTAACAGGGAGCGAGCCTATAGCAATCTATCAGGCATGTAAATCGTAGTGTATTGCTTGGTAGGAACGCTGTTGCCCATCCCTCACTGTTTTAAACCCTTGGGCCGGTTTTCAGAAGCATAGTTAACTCAACCAATTGATAAAAATTGTTACTTATGTTTACTTTTGTTTGTTTTGCAGTCTGATATTTAACCATTAGTAACAATTTTAGTTACTAATGGTTAAATATCAGTCTGATATTGTTACTAATGGTAAATTATCATTCTGATATTTGACCGTTAGTATTTTTTTTAACAATTGGTCGAATTAACTGTGCATCAAAAAACAGGCCCTTATTTGACTTGTAAGAGCCGCATGTCTCACAAATATTTCTGCTAAAAAAATACATTTCTCAAATAAACAAGACAAGACGCAAAGGCCTGAGCGTCTTACGACACAAAATAATGTATTTGTAAACGTATACTTCGCGAAAAATAATTAGACCAACTTCTCCCATTCCATTTTAATAATATTATTTCCGTTGTCGTGTTCTGAGACGCAAATCGGATTACAAATATTTTTTTACGTACACCGTAAGGAGTCGGTATTCGTTTTGTACTAATAAATAATACTAGGATATAAGCAGATAAGTGATGACACAAGTTACGGCATGTTCATAAATATTTAGCGACTGCGGGATATCGTAAAAGTGTATTTATTAGTTGTTTTAGAAAAATACAGCTGTTTTACGAGTGAAATAACTTGTGAAGTATACGGTTGCTTCTATAAAACTGGGCTTATATCGGGTTCTGTGCAAGACGGGGGTCGTGAACGTCTTTATGCGATTTGGGATTATTTCTCGTTCGACTTCCACCTGAATTCTGGGACACATATTTTTGTTGTATCATGTTTCTGTTTATCGTTATACACCTACAACATGTAACAGAAAAAAAAATACAATTTCGCTTTTTAAAACACCACAGTTCCACAGGATTTATATGACAATGTCAGCATGGGTAGTATTCAAGGTGTATATGTTACCGGGTTGTATTTTATTTTTGATCACCAAAACTATGTGATAAATATTTTTCGTAGGGGTGCGGGGTGACGGCAGAGCAGAATACAGTTGTCACCACCCCCGTTCTATCCGTGGGTGTCGTACAAGGTGACTAAAGGTTATTAGTAATGGGCTGCAGCGTTATTCTTATACCGTCTAACAATTTACTGCGATTTATGTGCCCGTTGGATGGCATTAGGCTCACCTGCAGATGCGGCCAACGGCTAGGTAGGCTAACAGAGATCCTTTATGGAACAACATAGGGAAAATGAGCCATATCCCACCATTACCAGGCATTTTTACGACTACAGACTATTTACGACTGCAGATGCACCGGGACCAACGAGTTAACATACCTTTCGAAGCACGGGGGAACTCAATATAAATAATTTTGGTCACCCATCCACCGGCGTTAGTAAAATTGCTTAGTTTGCACAGTCGCAGGCCGTGGGACGTGGATATAATCTCTTTCATCACCACTTGACCGTGTTTTGCCTAAGGATTTAGTAAGAGTTAGAGCGGGAGGAGAATATTTTCTTTTTCCCGTGGAGATTTTCTCCACACCCCGTGCTACGGGGGCAAGCATGCATAGAAGGCAGTAGTAGAACTCTCATGAACCCTGAATAAGTCGAAGTCTACAAGACGCAACTCTCCCAACTGGAGAGATGTTTCCTATTTTTCCGATACAGTCGAGCGGGAAATTGCGAATTGTGTTCGCAGCGTCCCGCTCACGTGATTCCGTATTCATTTGGCTGGCAGTCCACGAAATCAAGTAGGGTCAGAGAAAAAGTATTTTTATGCTAGACAGGGATCTTCTTGCCATTTATCTCGCCTGATGGTAAGTGACGATAACGGCCGAAGATGGAATCGAGCTTCGCCTGGTTCTGTACTCAGTTTGGTGGGTGGTAGGACTTTTTTCAAGTCCGCCCCGCTAGCTACCACCTTCTTATCAAAAATCTGTCGCCGTAATAATAATGTCAACAACATGATTGTGCTCCGACAATTTTGGATAAGATAGCCAGCCTATCAGTGATTGAGGGTTCCAGGTGAAGCTCTTTTCCATCTTCAGCCCTTATCGTCACTTACCATCAGGTGGATGAAGGCCAAGAGCATATCGCAGTCTAGCTGTTAGCGTAAAAACAACTTAAAAATGTACACTGTGTAGAATCGTAAATACATAATTAATCGCAAAAGCAAAAATTTCATTCATTATTGTTAGCTGCAATGTTACGCCAGTCTGTAGATGTCCATAGGCCCACATCCTATTACATAGGATCCAACACACCCACATTTCAATTTACCCGTTTGGGAAAAAATTAGGCGTATTTATGTATTATTATGTAAATTGCATTAAACGAAAAATAGTTTATTTGCCTTTATAATATATATTCTGCTTAAATATATCCAATTTATCTTTCAATTAGCTTGATTTTGTGTACGATTCATAATATTTTTAGCTATCTTTTTCTGATAATTCACGACATAGAAAAATAGCTAAGAATAATTTGACAAAATCATAGGATAAATCTAATATTTATTTATATTAAGCTCACACAGCAAATTGCTATATTTCTTTTGTAAATATAAATCAGAGAAAACAAAGATTTGACATTCTTGTGACATGTAATTTCTTCTATAAACATTTTTATTAATAGCAAAATAAATATGTGGTTTAATGCAGTGTATGTTTGATGGCCGTGTGGTGACGGCAGAGTAGAATACAATTGTCACCACCCCCATCTCTCCCGTGGGTGTCGTACAAGGCGACTAAGGGTAAAGACAGCAATGAGTAATGGGCAGCAGCATTCCTCTTGTGCCATCTAGCAATATACAGCGATTGATATGCCCGATAGATGGCAATAGGCTCGCCACCTATGACATGGGATCTAGCTAAATTGGCGATAAGTGGGTGTTAATTCACCTCTGCCTACCCCTTAGGGAATAAAGGCGTGATTTATGTATGCATGTATGTTTGATGAATAATTAAAAAAAATTACAAATACAGCCCATTTGACGGCATTTTTGTAAAATAGTGAGAATCAGCCTACCTACCGGATTTATTTTATTTATTTATATTTGTATATATTTTCCAACTTCTAAAGTAAAACAACCAAAAAGATCATTTATTACAAACATAGATGTAATGTTACATTTTAAATAAAAAATTAAAACCATTATAAGAGAAAAATAAATAGACAATCTTAAGATTGATCGCAAGTTGTCTGCAGACCGTACCGTTTGCGCCGTATTTTGCCGAGATAAAGAAAGCCATGCATTAGATATTTGCGCAAAATGTGACAACATAATATTATTTGCGCTACGGTTCATTAGCTCTCAGGTGCTACGGCGTTGGCGTAGTCGTTACGAAATTACCGTTCCGTAGCATTAATGGCCGTGTAGCAAAATACCTTGCGTTTATAGCGTGATGACTGACTATTTAATGTAAATACAACGCTTCAATCATAATTTATCTATAATAAACCGGTGAATTTTTAATGTTCTCGTATTTTTGAGAGAATACTAGGATTACATGGCCTTCATAATGGTGTTCGAGCGAAAAATAGCGTAGAATGTTCCAGCCCAAGAGATTGACCCTTGTAGACCAATAAATAAGCACCTACGATTGGGACACCCGAATCGTAGAGGGCGAACCACCAACAACAATATACCCAAAGAGGGTTGGTGTAAGACAGGCGGCCCGCGCATATTTTAACATAAGAGGAACGCTGCTGCATATTATACTCATCGCTGTTTATTATATATTTATCCTTAGTCGCCTTGTACGACACCCGAGGGAGAGGTGGGGATAGTGATGGTAATAATAATAATTGAAACTCCAATCTTAAAACCCAATGGACAAGAATGAAATCAAGTTATTGGTTCAATAAAGGAAGTTTAGGGTACCTACTAAGGCTTCAGGAAGTTTTATACTAACTTTATTTCATTTTTCGGGACGGAGTTAGTAGATTGGAGCAAGCCGCCATTATTTATGTAAGGGCGGTCCAGAATAGCCATTACCGTAATAGAACTAACTTAACACTGTATTTGTGAATAGATGAAACTAACCACAAGGGAGTGTGCTGCCTAGTGCCTAATGCAATTTGGTCCAATGGTCCAGTCAGAGGTCCCGGGTTCAAATCCTGGTAGGGGTTTGTGATGGCCAAATAAATGTCGTACAAGGTGACTAAGAGTTAAAACAGTGATGAGGAATGGGCAGCAGCGTTTTTCTTGTACCACCTACCAATATACTGCGATTTATGTTTGTTTTAAGACTTAGTCACCTTGTACCACACCCGTGGGAGAGATTTAGGATGCCACACGCCATATTAGTATACGGTATAGTTTTGAATAAAATGTCGTTCTCAGCATGAATATGTCCAGAAAATCAGACCTTGACAAGTGTGTAACTGGGTTCCGATTCCAACGACTGAATCAAGGAGGTGTTCAAACATCCAATCAGCGCTAATTCGCATCTCGGTTACAGAGTCCTTTGACAATTAAGCAGCCCGGGAACTGCAAATATTAGTTACCTATATGTTTGCGTTTCGCAAATGGCTAGTCTTGGAGATTTCACGTCTCTTATAATAGGTAATTCACCTCTGCCTACCCCTTCGGGGATATAGGTGTAATTTATGTATGCATACACACATAAATCACGCATATATCCCCGAAGGGGTAGGCAGAGGTGAACTAGCACCTTCATTTCGCCAATTATGTTAGGTCCCATGTAATAGGTGGCGAGCTTATTGCCATTTATCGGGCACAAAAGACGCAGTAGTATTGCTAGGTGGTATAAGAGGAACGCTGCTGCCCATTCCTCATCTCTGATTTATCCTTAGTCGCCTTGTACGACACCCACGGGAGAGACTTGGAGTGGTGACAATTGTATTCTACTCTGCTGTCACCACACGGTATGTATGTATTAAAATAGATTTTATATAAAATTTGATTCGATTTTTATGTGAACATTATATTATGGCGTCTTCCATGCTGGCATGAGAGCGAAAAATAACGGTTCGTAACGTAAAATGTGCCAGCCCCGACTCAGACCATGGGTGTCGTAAAATAAACTTGACTAAGGGAGATTGCCTGGCGTATACCAATTAACACCTTGTGGTACCCGAATGGTGGAGGGCAGGCCACCTACAACAGCATACCCAAAGATAGTTGGTATCAGGTCAGGCAGGCGCCTGGCTGTAAAACCTAAGCCAAAACATTGAGCAGTATGGATTGGTATGTTCTCATCTCAATCACTCTCTCCGTTCATCGGTCTCTAGATATAGTTATTTCCGTCTCTTTTCTATAAACATTAAAACATAGCTAGCAGCATTCCGGTGTGATGGATGATATGAATCAAAAGGAAGTGGACGGCTTGACGACATCTGACCGATATGAATGGAAGAGGAAACATGACGCGCCAACCCCAGTTAAACTGGGAACAGGTCAGGAAAATGTCGATCCAGTCATGACCGTTCGTCCCTTTTATTTATTTATTTTATAAAGACATACGAATAAATCAGATATTCTCTGTGACATCACTATTTATTCTGTCCCTTAAAATGTGTAGTGTATCGGTGTAAGCTTGCTTTCAGTCAATATATTTCTAATAATTAATTTACCGAGGTTTAAATATAAACCCCACAAAAGTGATCACAAACAGTGATTCTACAGATATTCGTCCTTTAAGTCCTGTACGTCGCACTGTAGGTATGCTAACTACACACTATGTTCGTGTCCTATTTCGAATAGTTCCTATAAACCACCTCAAAGCCACAAAAGTGATCCAAAACCCGTGACCCGCTACAAATATTCGTCCTTTAAGTCCTGTACGTCCCACTGTAGGTATGCTAAGTACACACTATGTTTGTGTCCTATTTCGAATAGTTCATATAAACCACCTCAAAGTCACAAAAGTGATCCAAAACCCGTGACCCTCTACAAATATTCGTCCTTTTAGTCGTGTTCGTCGCACTGTAGGTATGCTAACTACACACTATGTTTGTGTCTTATTTCGAATAGTTCCTCTAGCTAGACCAAGGGGCACAGAGATTACTATTACCTCAAAGCCGTATGTACTTGAATTGTCCGCCTGCTGCCGTTGCGCTATTCAAATTCAAATGGCCGTCTAGATAGCCAGCCTTCCGGCGAGCCACATGCAGCTCAGAATGGGACCTTGTCTCACATAATAAGCGTGCTCTGATGATCGAAATTATATATCTGCATACAAACATGAATCACGCCTATTTGTCCCTGAAGTGTAGGCAGAGGGATGCTATATTACGATAACAAATATACGGATAATAATTATATTAGACTACTAGGTTATATTACTAGCAACCCGTCACTCATGGTTGTCTAAACACTTATTCGCCTACTACGACAACCGCAGGGGAGTGTGGCCATAGGTCAGAACCTGATGAATACAAATTCATTACTTTACTGGACAATCAATTAAATTTTTGAGAAATCTTGAAGGCACTATAAACACAACTTTTACGGATTAGACTCGCGTAAATTCAGATGTTTGTTAGTTATATGATTTTTTTTAAATCAGACCACATAATTTAAATAATAATTTGACGGCAGCTAATTATAACTTATACGTATATATCTTTCATCTTTACGTGACTACGGCCACTGTAAAGTGATCGCAACGTCGGGTTAAATAATAATTGTTATTAATATAAAACACATAAATATACTACGCGAGTCTAATCCGTAAAAGTAGTGTAGCGGCTACGTCAGAGCGCTACGTAAACAAAGTGTCGAGTAACCGAGAAATGGTTGATCAGCAAAAAGTACGACAGCTCACGATAACAATGGAGTCAAACCAACTGTAGACCTAATGACTGTGGTGTTAAGGCAGAACGAGAATAGCAAGTCCTGAATCACGATTACAAAGTTTCTGAATGAACTCAGAATATATACAAGATCCGACGAAGTACAGTCCGACCGCGGTCCCCGAGTGCACACCTGGCTCGGAGGAAGATCTTCCCTTTTTCGCTGAGTATGCGGCGACTTTACCGCATACCCACAGTAGTTTTACTTCAAATTATTGTAAACAGTTAAATGAGAAATGTGCGTACAAAAGTCCCATTCCCATCTAAATCTCATCTCTCTCAGGCTCATCTCATTGTCTCTCTCGTTACAAGTGCACGCTTTAAACCAGCCAGCAATCAGAGAACGCATCAACTCCGTTCCGCTTATCACATCGCCCTTAACGATTTAGGGGCCATGAATTTTCATGACACACTCGCAAATGCTACCTTTGACAGAGTAAACACAAACTAGGGTTGACTACTGGTCGGGGCTCCGACAAAGTTGTGTGTGACGTCACTCCCGCAGCGAGGGATACCCAAATTAAATTAAATGCCTAGCGACTCTGGACACTGTTGGTCCAAGTCGTAAGCTTCCGGCTTGATCCCCGATTCCGCGGTAATTAGTTTGACAGGTGAAACTGACAGTGGAGTTTATTTTCCGGCACTTTTGATTTAGTAATCTGTGCTTTTGTGCACTGCCGAGGTAAGGACTGACAATCGCCCTTTTCGAATGAATGAATGATTTTTATTTTTTTTTAACACTCACACCTATCATCTAGCCCAAAGTAAGTAGCCTAAGCACTTGTGTTGTGGATTCTAGATGACGGTTATAATTAAAGTTTATTTGGCAAAAAAATTAATATAGCATTAAAAATAATAATTTTTTGTTACTCAAGCAACGTAGTGTCGTTAGATATATGTATTAGTAGATAATCAGGTATTGTATCGCTAATCATAATCACCACGAGCCCATTAACGTCGCCACTATTGGGGCACAGGCCTTACCTGTGGATGGATAGGGAGAATGGGTCATAACCCACCACGCTGCATCAGTGTGGTTTAGTGAGTATTGACGGCTGCAGATGCAACTGGGACCTTAACGTGCTTTCTTCAGCTCAGAGGAACTAGAGATAATACATTTCGGGGCATCTATTCAACGCCTTTTAGGCCTTAGCGAACATTGCTTAGTTGACGCCATCGCAGGCTGAGCGAGTTAAGCCACTGCGCTATCGATCTCCTCCCCTAAAGAGTACGCGTAATATTCCACACACTGAAATAACGGGGCAATTATTAAAGAAATGCTTATATTAAGTGTTCTTTTCTATTCTTTAATTATAATTACTCATTAGGGAGCTGCGACATTGCTGCAGGTGCATTGTAAAGATATCTTCAGACATATAGTAGATATATCGCATTTGACAAACTCCGTTTACCAAAAAATTAAACGCAACACCTCACAACTTGGACCACACACACATCCTTGACGGTTTAACAAGGCATTCCGAACGAAGAGCGTATCTTGGTGGACATGCGGCATTGACGAAATTATTTTTATACAAGCAACAAGCATTCGATCGGGGGTTTGCTGAATTTTCTTCGGTATAATGATGCTTCTTCTTTGACGTCACGATAGAGTATGGGGACAAAGTGACACACTTTGATCATTAATGTAAATATATTATTTTTAAATAACAACAATCAGTATTTTTGAACTTGTTTTTATTTTTTATTTTTACGGGATATTACTGATACATAAATATATACATTACGCCTATATTTATTTATTTATTATTTGGGAAACTTACAATGTAATATATCGCCGAAGGGATAGGCAGAGGTGAATTAACACCCTGTTTTCACCAATCAAAGTGGCGAGCCTATTGCCATCTATCAGGGACATACAATCGCAGTATATTGCTAGGTGGTATAAGAGGAATGCTGCTGCCCATCACTCATTGCTGTCTTAACTCTTAGTCCTCTTGTACGACACTCACATGAGAGAATATGGGGGTGGTGACAATTGTATTCTGCTTTGCCGCCACCACGCAGTAACATCACGATCAAACACCAAACAAGTGCATAATGAATGAATATAAATTAATGAACAATGCTCAGCTCTCATAACTTGGAGCAAGAGATACAGTTGTTGAAATCTGACAGCACTACTCACCGGTTGTAGCTGCGATGAAATTTCAATACCGCCCCGAATTCGACTTGTGCACGAGCGAATAGCGACTTTATGCGACTCGAATAGGGGGTGAAATCGTAAACGGGCCCGTGCAGACAATACTTTCGCGTTCGAAGGAACAGTGGTATTACGGATGTTTCCTATGCCGCCTTTTATGTTGTTTACTTTTGAAATAAAAACGTTTCCTATTGTTTCGCGAACTATTGGGAGTGATTGCGTTGTCAAATCACGTAACCGCGCCGGGGATTCGCGATTGAATGATTGACACTGTCAATCACCTTACTGTCAGTCGCTATTTCTTACGGAATGTCTAAATGATTTGCTAACTATAGCTAGTTAGCTTTTTCTCTAAAGGTAGTTCTATAGATTACTTTACTATAATAATAAGTGAATAATGGATGAATGTAAGAGCATCTTGCAGATTGAAGAGTCTTGAAGGGTTAAAACAGTGATGAGGAATGGGCAGCAGCGTTCCTTTTATACTACCTAGCGACTAACTACTGCGACTTTATTGAGCGAGAAATAGCTATTACTTGGAACCTAACATAATTGGCGAAACACGGGTGTTAATTATTCACGTCTGTCGTAGGCATGATTTATATTATGTATGTGCGTTAATTCACCTGCCTCTACAGGGAAAAATTGGCGTAATTTATGTATGTTTCTAATCGTTTTCTCTTTCTAATGGTTAATATGTATGTGTTTGAATATTGACTAGCCACTAACCAATTGATGTGGTATCATAAAGTATGTAGGTACTTAATTAAAATAGCTAATTTAACTTGCAAACAACTGTGTCTTAAGGGCAAACATATTGTATGTTAAACTGTAAATCGTTATCTTAATTAGTCCAAGTTTACAGCGTTTGTGAGGAACATGTCGGGTTGAGAGTGAATTGACGATTTAGTGCGTAATTAAAGAAACAGCAACTGTAGCAATTACGGCGCTAACTTTTTCTTAAGTAACATGTCTTGCACTCCGTGGTATAATTCTTTCTAATTTACAGTTACTGGTTGTAAAAATATTTATTACCAATACAATAATAATACTAAAATTATACCCAATGAGCTTTGGTCTCTACCAGGAGGCCGGCTGTAAAACCTAAGCCAAAGCCTTGAGCAGTATGGATTGGAATGTTGTCAATGACGTCTGACTGATATGAAAGGAAGAGGAAACATATTGCGCTGACTCCCGATAGAATGAGAACAGGACAGGAATAATAAGCCATAAAAACAATAATTATCATTATCACTCTGCTCTTATCACGTCTTATTTGGGAAAGACGCAGTATGCCCTCTTTCTTCCATCATCATTCATGTCCATAACTTTTTTAGTCACATTCACGTCACCCCGTCTCATAACACGACTATGCATACAAAACTAAGCGGTTCGCTTTCAACTTTTCTGTCTCTGTCATCACTGGTCTCGATATTTTCGACGGCCGGTTAGGTCAGATGGTAATAATACATGTCTGGTTATCGGCCATGAGGTCCCGGGTTCGAATCCTAATTATTTGTCTGATAAACACAGACGGACAGATTTTTTTTGAGTTATGGTTGTTTAAGTGTAGGTATGTAGAATATTTTACTCGTCATCTATTTTCCGTAACACAAGCGCTGTGGGCTAGATGATAGAGGTATGTTTAGAGGAAAACTTGATATTCTAAAGATAGGTAAATATTATTATATTTTATCTAAACATGCCATGTGAGTTCCCCTTTCACTTTGTGGCCGAACGTCCAAGATTAGGTATGTTTTTTCAAAGAAATACAAGCCTACGTCCTTTAGGCCCCGGGCGTCCCACAGGGGAAAAAGTTTATTATGTAATACAAGAAACACACTGAAATAGCAACAACATTGACCCAAGTGTAATAATTGTGGCGGGCGGAATGTATTTGGGTTGCGTGTGTACTGGCGACAGCGCGTCACGATGTACACACAACTGCTCTAATTAATTTTCTACTTTAATGGAATACATACATAAATCACGCCTTTGTCCCAGAGGTATTTTAACACCCACCTTTCGCCAAGTAAGTTAGGTCCCATGTCCGAGCCTATTGCCGTCTATCGGGCAAATAAATCGTAAAAGATTGCTAGGTGGTATAGAAGGACTGTTGCTGCCGTTCATCGCTGTCTTTACCCTTAGTCGCTTAGTTACAATACCCACGGGAGAGATGACGTGTGATGATAATTATTATTGTGTTCTGGTCTGCCATCACCACACGGACACAATATACAGGGTTATTTGTAAAACACCAAAAACCTTTCAATAGTACATATATAACATCATAAGCAACAATGTTTGTTCTACGACTTTTGATAATTCGTAAGATTTTTTTTTTACAAAAATAAATACTTATTTAATTTACTGCTCTAAAGTTAATAACTCTACGTACACCTACCTACTTGCATCGCATTAGGCAGCGCGCGGGCCAAGCTTAGCGTCGTCCTTTCGTTTATGAATTTAACGTAGTAGAGACATATAAATGTCACGATAATACAATAAAATTTAAAAAAAATAGTTTTGCGCAATGTACTGCTTTATATTAAAACTCAGAGAAGAAACTTGTTGTTTATTATGTTAACTATCTAGTCATTGGGGATTTTTGATGTTTTAAAAATAACCCTGTATAGATACACAATGTAATATTATAATATAGCAATATGACAAAACAGACATATTGAACCGCATGAACTACAAACTCTCTCATAATGTACGCCGCATTGGCTTAAATTGTGACGGCACTGACCCGGAAGATTGTGAGGTGCGCAAACCAGTACTGAATATGTTAAACAGCGCTGATATTGTCCTCAAATGATAGTGAATCGATTCGCGCTCGAATATAGCGCAGCGCTAATCCATTTTCGAAGGCAATAGTGATGCGTCGACGATCACTTGATATTTTTATCGCTAAATTAATGTATATTAGGTATATTGAGAAGCTTTACTCCCTTTGCGTCATTAATTCTTGGCCACTAGCCATAAGGATCTATTGTACACACAAATTACAGTAATAAGTTAGGTGGTAGGTATTACAAGAATTCTGCTGTTCACTCATTAGTACTATAATTATGTACATACTTATGCGATACTTAATCTCTTCTTAGTAATAATTGTATAATATCGAATTGACACAATAGTAAACCATATCGCCGCTTTAATTTATTATCTGGCCTTTGAAGAAAGCTTGTATCGATAACAGCATTATCTAAAAAAATCAATATAGTAAAATGTAGCCTAGTTATCAAGGGACAATTTAAATTGTTATGATCCTAAGCTATCATCAACCAATTATTGAGTAATTTACACGTCGTGGAATAAATTGAGGTAATCACTGATCAAAATTATGTAGTACTACAATGATTATAGTAAAAGTGACTTTTAATTGGCATACTGACAATTACCTTGATGATACGTCTTCTGTGATTGCGAGGACTGAACTGTCCAGCCATTTTTATTTGAAATATCTTACGGGTCTACTATTATGTAATTGCGAGTATCAAATTGTTCGTTCATTTTTATTTGGAATATCGTACGTCTATTATTTGGTCTAAGGTTGAATCTTGTCATACGAGATCTTCAAACAATCAATCACCTTATTCTCCGTACACTGCTCCCAAATTATCAGGATCGGTGCAGGATGTCACCGCTGTAAAGGCGTTTCGAGACCGTCAATCAGCTTGAGTCAAGCACGTTCATTTTCTGTGTGTTTCTGTTCTGTCGTTAGGTCAAACAAATCTTTTTACGTCTGTTTAATTTGTTTGACTCAAGCTGATTGACCGTCTCGGAACTCCATAAGGTTAATTATTTTTTTAATTTTTATGGGCGGTTGCTCCGTCTGAAAAAGTCACTTTTAGGGAACGCTTTAGAAGGTCGCTTACCCGTTTCGCACGAGGTTCTCTACATAAATAGGAGATTTCGCTAACTATCATACGTCCGATGTAAACGAAGGTCGGTTTGGTCGAATAATTATATTGCTAGCTATCGGCCAAGAGCTCAAAGATTCGAAATGATGAGTGAAAGAAAAATGACAAAAAGGCTTTATTATTGTCAAGGGGAGAAAAAGACAGGACAAGGCCTAAGCAGTCAAATTAAACATACCCAAAACCGACGAGCATGCCTATGGACATCAATGAGATTGGATGAAGCGAAAGAAGTTTGTAAGGATCGTAGCAAGTGGAAATAAGTGATCTCAGCCTTCCCTGAGGGAAAAAGGCGTGATGTATGAGGTATGTATGAATGTATAAAATATTTCTGTCGTCAATGTAATACATTGTAGGCGCTGTTTTCAGAAAGCCATTACGTCGGCTACATCGTTAACACTTTACTGTTGGTTACAATTTGATTTGATTACCAGCGGTGACAGTGTTTACAGTTAACATTGTACCTACTAGGTTAGTAATGCACATATTTTATTGGTATAATATAAAATAAACGGTGTTCCCTTGAATTTGTAATATTTGTCAGTTCGGTATATAAAAATTAGCTATTCGAAATATTTTCACAATTATTATTACAAAGAAAAAGAGGTCAGAACAAATTAGTTGACCAATTTTTTCGCATAGGAGAACTTGCTACGATCCTTGCATACTTCTTTCGCCGAATCCAGTCTCATTAAAGTCCTCATGTAACCTTCGGTTTCGCGTACTCTTGACCTGGCGTTTTTTATAAACTTTCAATTTGTTTATAACAGATTCGCTAGGCCGTGTGGTGACGGCAGAGTAGAATACAATTGTCAATCTTTCCCGTGGGTGTCGTACAAGGCGACTAAGGATAAATCTGAATATGATTAGGAATGGGCAGCAGCGTTCCTTTTATACCACCTAGGCTAGCGATGTACTGCGACTTTTGTGCCCGATAAATGGCAATAGGCTCGCCACCTATTACATGGGACCTAACATAATTGGCGAAACGTGGGTGCTAGTTCACCTCTGCCTACTCCTTCGGGAATATAGGCGTGATTTATGTATGTAGATCCGCCTAGGCCTTCGCCTCCCCATTTCTCGTTCACTTCCGCCATATAAATATTTCTTCTATTCTCCTTTTATTCATTCTCTCTACGTGCCGAAACCATGCGAGCATCCCTTTTTCAATTCTTGTCATGAGGTACGACTTCTTTTAAACCACACCTTACTCTTATCAAATTGTTGTACAATCGATCGCCCAGCCTTAACCCAGCCATGCTCCTCAACACTCTAATTTCTACTGCATTTATTCTACTTTCATGCTTCTTCTCCCATGAAAGTAGAATAATACATACATACATACATAACATACATAAATCACGCCTATATCCCCGAAGGGGTAGGCAGAGGTAAACAAGCACCCGCGTCTCGCCAATTATGCTAGGTCCCATGTAATAGGTGGCGAGCCTATTGCCATTTATCGGGCACAAAAGTCGCAGTACTTTGCTAGGTGGTAGGTATAAGAGGAACGCTGCTGCCCATTCCTCGTCACTGATCTATCCTTAGTCGCCTTGTACGACACCCACGGGAGAGATTTGGGGTGGTGACAATTGTATTCTACTCTGCCGTCACCACACGGCGCAGTAGAATAATGTCCTTAATAAAGCACAATAAGCTGTTAAACACCTAATTAGTGTTGCGACGCGTATCGAGTGACGTGACACAGCGCCGTACTGTTCCGGAGCAGTCACGAGTACAAATATGAGTGATATTTAACCACGGAAACGGGTAACGCGATCCCTGACTCGTTACCCGCTAACGAGTGTGGGATATGGTGGCCCGCGGCACTGTTGTCTAATTTCCAATACGCGCGTATCGCTCTATACTAAAGCAATTTGTATCGGTCGAATGACGCTTACAAAATAATGCAACGGGGTTTGGGCGCCAATGTAATATTTTGTTTTTTTTTTTTAATTATTGATAGACAGGTTTTTTTGTGGTGACGGCAGAGTAGAATACAATTGTCACCACCCCAAATCTCTGCCGTACAAGGCGACTGAGGATAAATCAGTGAAGAGGAATGGGCAGCAGCGTTCCTCTTAAACCACCTAGCAATGTACTACTTTTGTGCCCGATAACTGGCAATAGGCTCGCCACCTATTACATGGGACCTAACATGGTTGGCGAATCGTGGGTGCTAGTTCACCTTTGCCTACCCCTTCGGGGATATAGGCGTGATTTATGTATGTATGTATGTATGTAGGTTTTTTTATTATTATTTTGAGAACCGTAGAAAAGATCGATGGATTGTGTAAACGAGGATATGATAGCGAGAGGGGTGGGTGAGAAATTGATGAAGGATAGAGAGGAGTGGAAGAAAACATTTTTATTTAATTATTTCGTTCAGGTACAAACAGTCGTATACAAAAAATAATAAGCAGATGAAATATCTTACAAACAGACCTAAATAACCATAAATTTTATACAATAGTTACTAGTAAATAAGCGAATATAACCTTTGTCTACGTTTACAACAAATATTACTCACAATCACTTTTTGAAATTTAAAACAATAATTTGCTTATTTTACTTTTGAAAACATTTAATGAGTTCGAAAAAACATGTGTAGACCCCGCCTAGACCGGGATAAGAGCAGGAAGAACAAGAAGAAAGAAAGGAAGCTCTTTGCCTTCATCTCACCTGATGGTAAGTGACGATAAGGGCGAAGATGGAATCGAGCTTCACCTGGAACCCTCAACCATAGAGGAACTGGCTACCTATCACAAATTTGCGGAACAGAATAATGCAGTTAACATTATTATTATGGCGACAGATTTTGATAGCATGGTGGTAGCTAGCCAGGCGGACTTGAAACAAGTCCTACCACCAACTTAAAATGGGGAAAGAGTTCAACACGCTTGCTGACATAAATCATGAATGACGCCGATTTATCGTCGAAGGGATACCTCCAACCCCATTTCTCCTAGTATGTATTACCACACCAATCGATCGATGTCATCAATCGACAAATAATTGCAATATTCGACGTCGACCGATGTCTTTTACTTTAAAAATTACGAACCATACCAATCGACCGACGTCGAATATAAGTATCGACTGACGATCGATCGATTGGTGTGGTGACACCCTTTTAGGTCCCGTGTTAAGTACCAACCATATTAATATTGGTACTATTCATAATGGTTGGCGACTAAGGGCCGATTTCGCCGCAGAATTAAACGCGATCAATTGAAGTTGAACTCGGTTTATGCTCTAAACTGAGTTCCGCTACATAGTTTGCATTAATCAAAACCAAGTTTATTAAACTCAGTTTCTATGAGAGACGGTGAAATCGGCCCTACGTGTTTTTTTCCGAAATCTTACGTATGGAATATAGAGGAAGAACGGCGAAGACATACATAACATAATTTATGCAAGACGAATATTACAAGTAAGTAAATACTTTATTAGAGCCGTGTGGCAAAGCAGAGCTATTGGCACCACCCCCAATCAATTGTAAAAACAGCGATCAGTAACAGACAGCAGCGTTCCTCTTATACCACCTAGCGATATACTAACCTATTGCGATTTACGTGCCCGATAGATGGCAATGGAGTCGCCACATGACATGGGACCTAACATAATTGGCGAAACTTGGGTGTTAATTCACCTATGCCTACCACTTTTTGGACAAATAGGCGTGTTTTTATGTATATTAAGAATACGTAGAAAGTAGTCTAAAAAGCTTCTTTAATACAATAATAAAATATTAATTAGACCTGATTCCCTCTCTGCAACACTGTGGACCCGGCACCCACACGGTGAATCGATGGAATGCTAAGATTTTTCGTCTCTCATCTACACTGTGTCACGAAATGTACATAAAATGACCCAGGTACATAATCTTTTTAGCTACATTGCCAATTAACTGATTTGGGCAACAGGGTTTCCGACCAATGAGGTCAGTCAACATGAGCCTTAACACGTTTGAAACAAAGCACAGGGTCGACTGAACATTTTTAGACTGTGCTACCCTGACTTGCTGATGATTGTACTTTGCGTTGGAATCAAATCGGGACGCCTCCGTTACCAGACTTGAATTTAAAAAACCATCCGCTCGAAGACTCTCTTTTATATATGTACTATTCAAGGTAGCCGTCGTTTGTCTAAATGGAACCTGGATACCATTTCAGGAAGAGGTCATGACCAGTTAGAGCTAATCTTATTAAGGTTACCTCTCAATTTCCATAGTATTACATGTCCAATTGTCCACTTTCTACTGTAATTTAATTTTCATTGTTTCCCTAAACGAATGAGTATTTTAAACTAAGCGGACTTAGTTCGTGTGTAATTAAAATAAAACAAATAAAAATATGGTTCATGTAAGATGTCATTACATAGACTTATGAATCGTCAAAGAAATACATTTAATAATGGAAACGTGTGTGTCAAAGTCAAAAGGTTTCCAATATTTCACGTGATAAACGTAAGACTATATAATATTAATTAATTATTTATCGTATTCTTTTTGATTCCATCACTATACAGCGGCCGTGGGCGGTCATAAATATTAAAATATATATTACAGCCGGCTGCCTGTTACCAACACTCTTTGTGGTGTGCTGTTGTTAGTAGTTTGTCCTCCACCATTTTAGTGGTACAGGGTGCTTTTTAATATACATGCATACATACATCCCTATATAACTAAATCTGTATCAATGAAATATAGAGGGGTGGTGACTTGTATTCTGCTCTGCCATCACCACACGGTCACTTGGTATAAATCGGACAAAATCCCTCAATCGACTTTTACACCCCTGAGGTATATAAGGCTGACACATTCCACGCAATTATTTCGTTCCCAGGCCAGCAAGCAAGCAATTATATTTGAATAGAAAATTAATATTAAGTATTAAATGCTTGAATTAAATCATATATATAGGCCATTAAATATTCACCATTTAAATAGTGAAGAGGCAAGGTCGTCAAATAAGAATGGAACTTGGAAGTTATATTTTAATGCGAACAGAACGGACATGAGCTAAGTAGGGAAAAGGTAGATGGGTCGAGTCCTCTGAGGTATTTCTTGTATACCGAGCTCTCGAGATACCGCGACGATATGCTAATGCGTAATTCGGATAAGTGGTGGGTGACCCTTAGGGCAGGCATACACTTGGTAGTATATTTTAAAAGCTGTGACCGTTTTCAATCGAAATCTTAACTATAAATGCGTAGGGGAAGAACGGTTGAGATATACATACGGTAAGACGAATAAGTTAGCAATATCCTATTTTAGAGTTTTAAGTAGGTATTGCTATTACATGGGACCTAACCTGACGGTAAAAATCATTCTTAAAGATGTTTCTATAGTAATTGCCGTAAAACCAAGTTTGTAAAATTATTTACTATACTTATACCAATTACACAATTTATACCTGAATTGTTTAAATTAATTATGTTCGTAGAAAAGTGGTTTTCCTAAATCAGTCTACATCAGATGATGATGAAAATGTTTTCATCATTGCCACAAGCCCTTTGCTACTGCCCTTGGATGGAAGAATATAGGGAGAATATTTGGATTAGTGCGGAGTAGTGGATATTAACGACTCCAAATGCAGCCGGAACCAACACAACAACTTCCGAAGCAAGGTCCTCCGTGCGTTTTAGGAATATAGTCGACATAATGAATTTTCGGTCACCCATCCAAAGACCGGCCTTAGCGAGCATTACTTAGCTTACGTAATCACCACCATCGAGCTCCTTTTCCGGAGTGCTTTGCTTACCTGTAAAGGGGCTTGCCGCCGGCGTGCCTGAACCACAACACCATGTAGACTCTATCCTCATGGGAGTCAGGCTCGATGTCGCACGGCAACGAAGCACTCCGCCCCACCACCGCTTCCACCTCGACCGTCGACACTGGAACAAAGTCCACTGAACTTCAATTGATTTGACCCGTTCTTTGGATGTTACTTCAATGTTAGGGTAAACTTACACTCCCGAACGCTGCCTGTCCATTGACGCGGTGAACCAATAGGATTGCATATAATCTCAGAGCGAAAATTTCATGCAATCCTGTTGGTAAGCACCGGTTGGCTCCGCGTCAATGGACAGGCAGCCTAACACTGTTACTTCTTATACCTATCATACATAAATTATGTACTGCAACATAAGAAAATGTATGAAGTTTTGAGTAATATTGTTATACATTTTAAATAAATACTACTAAAATAAATAATACATCGTACGGTCCGCAAAGAAAGCTTGCAGTTTATAGAACAACAAAGATTTGTTTTGCTTGCACTTTGATCTGACAACTTTACATTTTCTGATATTGATGTTTGTAGCAGTTGTCAGTATAAACCTTGTTGTAAATGACTAGCAAATTAAATCAAAAGTGTACCAAAAGTACACCACTTTCTAGGCCGACCGTACCTACATCATACATTAATAAATAATATACTCGTATATTTTTATTTTAATGCAATGCACATTCGTAAAAGAAAAGATGCCTCTTAGAAAACAGTGTGAATTGAATAATTTGTTAAATGGGACAAACAAGAAAAAACCAATAACTAATTACAATGATTTAATAACCGTTATGATCAATCATTTTATTTACGGCAGGACACAAGTCTTCGTCAAGGTGTAAATTGTGGTGGAATTTAGTAAGTGGATCAAATCACCCTACTCTCCCCTATGTATTCATTCGAAAATTCGCAAGCAATTTAATATGCGGTCCGTGTAAAAGGCGCAACCCTAATGATGTGGGTACGATGTTTTTCGCTCGATAAAATATTAAAATACATAATTAGTTCCTTGAATTCATTACGCACGTTACGAGGGTTGACTCGAGATCAGATTCCTAAATGACTGGAGATAATCTAATACTTGTTTTAATAACATTATCCTTTATCCGTCGGAACGTTAATTAGTGTGTGTTAACGCTTGAAAAGAGCTACATAAAGGATGTGGCTTTCGGTGTAACAAAATACCGTTCACAGACTTTACAAAGCTTTTAATTTGTAAATCCTAACTGATATAAGCAATGCGAAAGTGACTTTGTGTTTGTTACGCCTAAACCTCTTAACCGATTTAAAAATTCTTTCACCGAATAGAAAGCTGCATTATAAGTAAATAGTTTCAATTTTCAAATAGATAGTAGAGATCGCTCTACGGATTTTCTTTTACAAACATGAAATTTTCTTTTACAAACATGAATTCTAGATTATGCAATCGGTTATTACTCCATAGGGTAACGTAAAGGTCTTATTAAAGTCTAGTCGTGTAATTGGCTATTTCTTGAAGCAAAATTTCCTTGAGAGAGATTCCGGTTATTTTCATCTAGACGAATAGGTACGCATTTTTGCTGCAAACTAAAACTTAACTGGACAATATTCGTTTTAAATTTTGTAAAGTATGTCCGTAGAGTGTTAGTTTAGTGACATTATTTCTTAAGGGGTTCGAAGACAGTCAAGCAGCTTGCCGTCAATCCCGTATATTTTAGCTTGCTTCAAGCATTTTGACAGAGTACAATGTCTGCTTGATGTTTGAGCCAAGTATTGAGGAGCTTTTTGTTTGTTTGTATGTTTGATTTGTGTGACCAAGTATAACAGAAACACACAGAAACTCGACGTGCTTGACGCCAAGCTGCTACAAATGTTTAAATACTTATTTTGCTTAATCCAGTCTAATTACGGTTCTCATGCATGCCCGTTGGTTTCGGGTACTCTTGTCGTGACCCTTTTTTAACATACTTTCAATTTGATTATGAAAGATCCGTCTAGGCCTTATCCTGCCTTTTTCACTATTCAGACACATTGTTAAAAGAGACTTCTCAGAATCTCAGAATGTAGAAACTCAACATATTTGTAATTACTTATCCGCTATTGACCTATTTATTCATTTCAGAGGTATTTATAGAATTTATGTAAGGATTCTGAATTCAGCTCCGAGTTTAATTTTCCTGTTCGGAAATATAACTGTATGTAAATAAAGAAGTCTTAGCAAAGTGGTATTTTCGCTCTATTTATTATTTCTTAAAAGGCACCCTCTGTCCGAATGTCAGAATTTGGATCATCCCCTCTCATAATTAAATTCTTATTCCATTTCTTGGTGAATATTGTATAATTTATTAAGCATTCGTCCCTAATGACGTACACTACCTATAATTTTAAAGGGGGAGGTAGTCAATAAATAATAAATAAATAAATAATAAATAAATAAATATTTTTTTTACACTCACACCTATCATCTAGCCCAAAGTAAGTAGCCTAAGCACTTGTTTTATGGATACTAGATGACAGACATATTTTTAATATAATTATGTATATAAATGTTGAAAATATACTACATAAACATATACACAACCATGACACGGAAACAAACATTTGTGGTCATCACAAAGTTTGCCCCTACCAGGATTCGAGCCCGGGACCTCTCGGCCAATACCCAGCAATCTGAGCATTCGACCAAGGCGGCCGTCAATAACAGGCATATAGCCCAACAAGACTTTCTTTTGCAATCAATTTCATTCGGTTCGGCTTGCCTGTTTCACAATCGACAAGTAAGTTCAAAGTAGCTTACTTTGCAGTTCAATTGACATATATTTTATATAACAACTGTCAAATGATCTGCGAAGTAAGTTACTTCGAACTTACTTGTCGATTGTAAAACAGGCCCTAAGAATCGTTATTTTTTATTCTCGTTGATGTGTTTGGCTAGCCTTTAAACATAATCCCGGCTTGTAATTTGGAGGGAAAGGAACGCAAGGAAAGACTTACAAATCAACTGTCACGTACCGTCGACGATAGACGTTAATTCATTTGTGTGCAATTTAGAGTCACGTTCAAGCAAGCTGTGTGGTGATGACTGGACTGTACAAATCGACAAAAAATTGTATAAGTAATAATGGGGGTTGTTGGGAAGGCCCTTGCCCAGCAATGGGATCTGACAGGCTTATAACAATATTAATGAAAGAAAAGTAATAATGCGCCTCGCTGAAATTCATGCCGTGTGAAACGGTAAAGCCGAATACAGCTGTCACCATCTCAAATATCTCTCATGGTTGTCGTAGAAGGCGACTAAGGGCTTAAACAGTGATGAGGAATGAGCAGCAGCGTTCCTATTGTACAACCTAGCAATATACTGCAATTTAGGTGCTCGATTTATGGCAATAGGCAATAGGGGGTGGCCCTATTACATGGGACTGAAATTAGTAGTGAAACGAAATAATTAGGAGCGAAACGAATAGTTGGCGAAAGGGTACACCTCTGTCTACCCCTTCGGGGCTATATAGGCGTGATTTGTGTATGTATGTGAAATTCATCCACCCACATTAAGTGGATGCATTAATCGCGCAGAAATGGGGAGTGCGTTCCAATTTCAACATTGTCTCTTATCAAATAGAGTTCACTGTCGCTGATAATTGACACTGTCGCGTTGTCAGGAATTTCGTGTCGTTTGTCCACAGCCTAAATGTTACAACGGGTAAAAACTGTCCCACTGACACATCATTAATTCTGTGGCGACGTTTATCGCTTTGTTAAGTCAACAGATATGGTTTACTTTATTTTTAATTGTTTGGAATTTTCTATCTAACAATAACAGATTTAAGGTTTGATTTAGAGCGCCGGTTTAAATTATGTGTTAGTCCTTAAAATGTCTCCGCTGCTGAGGCATAGGCCTCTCCTATGTATGGAATAATATAAATAAAGAGAATGGGCCATAACTAACCAGCAACCTGGTTAGTAAAGTAGTGTTTTAAAACGCATCATATTCATCTGAAGCTGGCACAGTGTGTTTCCCCGTCCATTCATGCCATGCCCGATGGGTGGCAATAGGCTCGACACCTATTAAATGGGACTTAATTGGCGAAAAGTGGGTGTTTAATTCACCTCTGCCTAACCCATCGGGGATATAGGCGTGAATATAAATCACGTATGTGAATGCAAAATTCAATATCTACTACAATTGAAAAAGCAGTTTAACAGATTAAGAACGCCATTTTGGATTGAATTCAAGAAAATCAAAATGGCGCATCTATCCGTTCTTCTAAGAGTCACCTGGTGTGCACGCAATTACAATCCTTAAGGTGTGACCGAGTCGGTTCAGTATCGGTTAACACGACACTTTTGTGGCGGACTATTCGTTACGCTTACGTCACCGTACGTCACCGTCAAGTGGGTAAGTTTTTCGTGTAGCCTCGTATGTGGAGTTGTAAATCTAATTTGAATAATATATATGGGGCTAGATCTTTCCTGGGTTAGTGATTATTACCATTATAAATTTATTTCTACACATTTAGAAAAGGCATAACAGGCATGATGACTTATTGTGAAAAACTATACCACGTTGTTTTTACGTATCAACTTTACCTAAATATTTTTGTAAAAAAAATTGATAGAAAAAATATGTTTTAAATAATGCAAAATGATTCTGACTGGCAAATAAAATGTCAAAAAATAGTGTCCTCACGCCGCGTTTGGCCATTAAAGACGAATTCCTAAATTTTGTGTTTTTATTTTTATAAAATAAATATCAATCACAAGTATAATCTGAGAATCCTAAATTATTATTATAAATCATCATTTCAGTGATTCTTTGTCAGTGTCATCATCCCTCTTATTTTTTAAACTTACAGAAGTTAAAAGTTAAAACTAATTGCGTCATCTTACACAGAGAACAACAAACCAATAATTGGAAAATGAACTATCCTACGCGAATAAACTCGGAAAAAGGTCGAATTTAAAATACGGCTGACTACAAAAAAACCTGACTTGCAAACAAGCCTAAGGAGCAACTTTGGTCGGAAATAAATAAAAATAAGCTCTCAAGTAGAGCTGGGCCCGCAGTTTCAACTTTACACGAATCTGGTAGGAACTGAAACTGAGTAATTAGAACAAACTTTATAAATCATTCCTCTTTTTAATGGAAAATTCTTAATTATACGTAGGTACATGCATACATAAATCACGCCTATATCCCCGAAGTGGTAGGAAGAGGTGAAAACACCCACTTTTCGCCAATTAAGTTAGATTGAATGTAACAGGTGGCGACCCTATCTATAGATTGGTCGCCACCTGAGTCTCTCCCGTGAGTGTCGTACAAGGCGACTTAGAGTGAAGACAGCGATGAATAATGGGCAACAGCATTCCTCTTATTTCACTATGGGTGCAACTTCAAATTCACGAAAAGAATTATTAAAATTTGTTCAGTTTGATGGTCTGAACTTGGTATATATAGAGATATCCCTATATACTCTTGGTATATATGGATATCTCTCGGGCATAAATCGCAGTATATTGCTTGGTGGTATAAGAGGAATGCTGCTGCCCATTATTCATCGCTGTCAGTCGATGTCAGAGATGCCAATTAACAATTACTGTATTCTGCTCGGCCGTGTGGTGACGGCAGAGTAGAATACAATTTTCACTACCCCAAGTCTCCCCGTGGGTGTCGTACAAAGCGACTAAGGATATATCAGTGATGAGGAATGGGCAGAAGCGTTTCTCTTATAACACCTAGCAATGTACTGCGACTTTTGTGCCCGATAAATGGCAATAGGCTCGCCACCTATTACACGGAACCTAATATTATTGGCGAAACGTGGGTGCTAGTTCACCCTGACTGCCCCTTCGGGGATATAGGCGTGATTTATGTATGTATGAATGTATTCTGCTCGGCCGTCACCACACGACACCTAATTATACGGTCTAAATATATTTAATGATGAAGCTTACAGCAGAGAATTGTCTTTCAATCCATGTGTAGGTCCGACAATCATCATCACCAGGTCTTTCATTTTTTTTATGCTAGACAGGGAAGCTCTTGCTTTTTATCTTATCTGACGGTAAGTGAAGATAAGGACCGAAGATGGAATCGAGCTTCACCTGGAACCCTTAACCACAGAGGGGTTGGATATCTTATCACACTTTGTCAGTCACACAATAATGCCGGTAATATTATTATTATGGCGACAGATTTTGATAACATGGTGGTAGCTAGCCAGGCGCACTTGAAAGAAGTCCTACCACCAATCAAACCGAGCACAAATCTGTTCCCCCCTGGGGATCGAACCCGAGACCTCTGGGCTTTTAATTCCGGTGGGCGAACCACTAGACAATCGGTATGTCCCAACTGCACAGGCCTCCCTATGGATGCAAGAATATAGGTACGGAGAATGGACCGTAACCTGTAACGCTGGCCCGGTACGGATTGGTGTAACCACTGCAGATGCAGCCGGGACCAATTTTCAATTCACGGGGGCTTTTCAATTCACCTCTGCCTACACCTTCGGTATCATTATGTATGTAATACGAAAAAAAAAGTCTACTTAGCTATATTGGATTTCAGAATCCACACAAAGCTGTTTCTAAAACGTGAATATCCATTTTGTTTAATAAATTGGCATTTCATCTGACAGACTGTTCCAAATGTGCAATGCACCTCCACTGAAAAATAAATATACTACTACATTTTAAAGCCGTCTTATCCGCAATACAAATCGAATAGCGCTACAAAAGTATCAGAAATTCGCTGGCAGTTAAATAAAAAACGTCTCCCAACACAGGAATTCAATTTTAAGATTCAATACAAGCTATAAAATCCGGGACAAAACCCATGAATACAATCGCATGAAACAGAGGGCATTCGCTAGTATCCGCCCTGCGCGACAGGTTGAATTGAGGCTGAAACCAGGATCCCGCTACGGCTGGAGCAATCCAAAATAACCCTTATAACAAAGCGACAAGGGTCGCTGTGTAAGCGTGGACTTTTCAAGATATTCCTGCCAATAAATTGAGGTTAGAAGAATTTGTAACTACGCCGATATACGGACGGGAAGCCCGTCGAATGTTTTGTTTGGAGAAACATCGACGATTTTCGTGTTCAACCTCTTTTGGTGGCAGCATTTGTGTTGTTTTGTCTGCAATTTTTTATTTATTATTTGACCTTTGAAAGTTCGAAACCTTGTGTTTTTTATTTGTAACAGCTTATCAGATAACGCTAATGTTTTCGCGTTAATATTATCCTATCTATAACTCAGTCCGGTATTTCCTTCCTTTATGACAATGAAAATTGTAAATACCGTTGATCCGTAATATATCTACTGTTTACAAATTAACGCATTATTTTTTTAAAGTTTCTGTTATGTTACGATAGAACCAACGGACAGCATTAACCGAGCGAGCGAAGCGATCGTGTCACGTGCGTAGTGTTGTCCCGTAGCAGCCAGTGCAATTAATTCGTGCTTTTGTAGTAATTAACAGATAAATTAATACGAATCATAACCTTTTGACAGTTTACCTACAATTTTGCGAGGTCGATTATAAACTAACAGAATTTACTATTTTCCGGTAACCTTTACAACTAAATCATCTGTTTATCCCGTCTATTTGCCCCGAACGGGTTCTCAGAGGTGTATATAACATCCGTCCTATGTATTGAGGAATGAACAGTAGCAGTACCTAATGCTAAACGACTAAGGTGTATTCCTTTACACACAATCCCACATATATATTTTCTGATAATAATTTTAATGCTCTCCACATTAACTGTCCGTGTGTCTCATGATATGTTTACCTTGGCGTTATCTAAATTGTAAAGGTGGTTTGTTTAATGTTATGTGCACAATGTGTCACGGGGAACGTTATTACGACGCTTTTAAAAGGAGTCTAATCGAACGTACGCTAGGAGAATATTGGCCAATGTCATAAATTATAGAAACAGATTTTCACAATAATGTATAACAATTACATTTAAATGTATTTTAGACAGGGTTTTTTTTATATTCTACGTAAACTGTTAAAGCTCGAGCTCACAAAAACGTAAAACATGTGAATAAAAAATAACCGTTAGTTTTTGACAGTCCTTCCATACGATAAAATGTCAAAAATCGACGGTTAAATAATAATCGCTTTTTTACGTTTTGCTGACCTCGAGCCTAGAGGATCAACAATTATAGAGTGGCAACATGACCCCTCTGCGGACAGACATTAGTTTAGGATAAAGATAGGTATATTTTCGGCCTAGACTGGTGAATTGCCTTGCGGCAGACCCCAGACTCTCCCCGCCAGAAGGGCTGGAGGGACACCGGAGTGGTTTAGTGGCGTATTCCCGACTCGATCTTGAGTCGGGCGAGTCCCACACACGTCGGCCGTCTAGCTAGCGGCCGATACGGTGCGTAAATGCATTCCACTCCGTCAAAAAAAAAAAATGTATATTTTCGGCCTACTGCTAGCAGGTATGCTAGGCTAGTTCCCTTGGGATCAACCGAGCTCCGTTGCTGTTCAAAGGTGTAATAATATGTACAAAGAAACGACACAAAATAATTAGAAATATTGTATGCCATATTTGCTTAGAGGAGCTATGCCCTACTAAGCACAAAAGCGGTATCTCAGTGAAAGCTAGTTTAGAGATAATTGACGTTATGTAAAATTCGTTTTTTAGTTAATTTATAGATTGTTAATATTGGTTAATAAATGTAATTCATTTATAATATTAGGTTTGTTTTCTATCACAATAGTTAAAATATGTAAAATATACATTGAAATGCTTTAACCATGAGATACTGCTATACCGCTTAGTAATTACACACTTAAGGTTTGAGTTGCCGCCTTTTGGTTAGCTTTTCACCTAACATGCTTGTATGCAAAAAGATATAAATGTTCAGTCGAATAAAATACATATTAATATAAAGAAAAAAACAAATGAAAGTGTACTTTTAAAGTCTTTTATTATATAAATTTAAAATAATAAAAAAAAAGTATGCTAAAAAGAAACGTGTTCTATGAATTCTACTCAGTGAAAAGTGGGGAGTTCTCTCCAAAAGGACATTCTATTTTGGGGTATAATATTTTCGAAAGATTTCAAAATATTATCTTTTTTGTTTGTGGAAATACCGTCTGGTGCAGTTTTCTTCGTCGGTGGCGGTAAAACTCCAGTTTTTAAAATTTTATTTCCTATTATGCTCGTATTTATAGGATCTTTGCTGAATCCAGTTTTGTATGAAAAATCAAAACTACATACATACATAAATCACGCCTATATACCCGAAGGTGTAGGCAGAGGTGAACTAGCACCCACGTTTCGCCAGTTATGTTAGGTCCCATGTAATAGGTGGCGAGCCTATTGCCATTTATCGGTCACAAAAGTCGCAGTACATTTCTATTGCTAGGTGGTACAAAAGGAACGCTGCTGCCCATTCCTCATCATTGACTTATCCTAAGGGCCGGTTTTTTGATGCATAGGTAACTCTTAACCAATTGTTAAAAATTGTTACTTATCTTTAAATATCACCGATATTAACCAATTAGTAACAATATCAGACTGATATTTATCCATTAGTAACATTAGTAACTAAAACTGTTACTAATGGTTACATATCAGACTGATATTTAGCAATTAGTAACAGTTTTTAACAATTGGTTGAGTTAACAATGGATCAAAAAAACGGGCCCTAATAGTCGCCTTGTACGACACCCACGGGAGAGACTTGAGGTGGTGACAATTGTATTTTAGTCTGCCGTCACCACACGGCACAAAAAATCAAAACTGCCTCTATTTACTTCTACTTCGACCATTTCACTAATATATGGACTAGGTCTAATTCGAAACATTAATTAGCAGTATTTTCACTAATTTAAAACAGTAATCATAACATTGCCACTTGTTTACAACAACAACAACAAACAAGTAATGACACGAATATTAGCCAAGGCAGGGATAAATAACTGCGACCTGTATTAGAATTCAGACCGTTTAGACTGCGTCTTAAAAGATCAATTTGACTTGCAGCTGTAGCCGTATCTTATCTCACGGATCAAGTAAGCACACAAATACTAAGCGTTATAGCGGTATAAGTCGATAGGCACATTTTTATGCTGCTTATTCGCTTAGCACACGACGTGCGTAAAACGCTCCTGTTTTTAAGGGATTCGGCGGTATTTAAATATACGGCTGGTTGCCTACTTTTTATTGATATACCTCTAATATAAAAACATAAAACTGAGATAGAGAAAACTTTCTTAACGTTTTTTTATGCCTTTTAAGTAACATACCGCTATAAGGCTTAGTTCAATATACGCGTATTTTTCTAAGCTATCCGATGCCATAAAAATCACATTTACGTTTTTTTTTGAGATACCGCTTTTGTGCTTAGTAGGGCAGATATGCTCGCTAATGCAATGGCAAAGCGCGCTTGGCCTGCGATTGCGTAAACTAAGTAATGTGTAATATTTTATTTTTGTTCTATAAAACAAATCTATCATTAATACTGTTACTGTGGAGCGAGAGCGATTTTCTCTTGGCACAAGTGTTTTCACACTTAAAAGGAAAAAATCAAACTCAAATATTGTAAAATTATTTGTTTAATGTATAAACCATTTTTTCAATTTTTCAATGTCGCTAAGGCCGGTTGTATGGTATTGATGTCTGCGGTAGAGTAATCCTCTCACGGATTCGATTCTTAAATAAACAACCGACATATCTCAAAATCTCTTTCTTATTATCATCAGTAGCCCTTTTTAAAGTCCCCACTGCTGGACACAGGCCTTCCTTATGGATGGAAGAATAAAGGGATTATATTAAAGGCCATAACCTACCATGCCGGCACAGTACGGATTAGTGAGCATTAACGACTCCAGATACACCCGGGACCGCAGCTATACAACATACAACAGCTTACCGTGCCTGCCAAAGCACGGAAGAACTGCAGATAATACATTTTTGCACCCATCCAACGACTGGTCTAAGCGAATGTTGCTTTATTTCCGCAATCGCAGGTCAAGCGTTTCGTAAGATGCAATAGTGCAAGTAAAAGATCGATATTATTTTGAATTTTATTTCAACAATAATAAATGTTAGAAAAAATATATGTTAAGAAAAAGTTCGAATAATGATAGTCGAGTGGTATAGGCATCTGCCCGGAATGTGGAGGACGCGGGTTCGTTTCCCGCATCAAGACTATAATTTTTCGAACTTTTTCTAACCACAAACTTTGTAATTGATGCGATTGCTGCCCAAAGGCGACTGCAGTATGTCTCTAATGTTTTCCCATGCGCGCTATCTAAATCGCGTAGAATTGTGACCATCCAACTGTGCCGAGAGCGTCTCCTCTGAGCGTCGTACACTTCCATTTCAGATTTCAATTTGGTGCAAAATAAATAGAGATTTTTAAACGCCAATACAAGCAGGTACAATGCTGCTTTGTAACCATCTATGTTCCATGAGAGAGCGCATAGCGCGACTATGACCAAAAATATATTATCTTGAACTCCTTACAATTTAAATGCTCTAACATTTATATAAAGTTCAAATAAAAATTAAAATTATAATAAAAAAGTGAACTCAAGCTTAATCGAACTCATGGTATTTGGAAAACAATTATCGACTTTGGAATGTTAGAAATTTATTTATGCGGCAGACTACAATTCTTTCGCACCCAGGCCAGCATGGAAGACCACCACATCAATTATTATATTTTTTTGTGCATGGCCTTCATCTCACCTGATGGTAAATGACGATGAGGGCCGAAGATGGAATCGAGCTTCATCTGGAAGCCTCAACGACAGAGGGGCTATCTTATCACAAATTATCGGAACACATTAATGCAGTCAACATTATTATTATGGCGGCAGATTTTAATAAGATGGTGGTAGCTAAGCTAGCGGACTTTAAAAAGTCCTACCACCAACCAAACCGAGTACAAATTAGTACTCCCCAGGGGATCGAACCTCTGGATCTTAATTCCGGTAGGTAAAAGCAATGTGTTAGTACTGTTACATTCGATACAAAATCTTTCAGTACCAAGCAAAATGAGTCTCAGAGCAAGCATATAACCCTGAAATTAAAAAGCGCCAGTACTTGTCCATACATGTACTCATTAAAAATGCACATTAGACCAAATTTAGAGGGGCAACCTTATCGAGAGCTCCCAAGTCATTTGGGCCACGAACTGAGTCGTTATGTTTTACGATAGTCAAAATGGCTCCGGGCATGCCGACTGAGGCGCGTGTCGAAAAAAATATGGTAACTGCCCTATATATTAGTGATACGGAACCCGGAATATGCGTCAATTGACGACGTTCTTAGGTCGCTTTAATTGCAGTTGTTCGGTAAAAAATCGACGATACTTTTGGGGGAACGCGACCGAAAGCGGGCAAGCTGGCTAAACAGCTTTTGTGTATACAATTCGAACCCAAGAGGTCCCGGGTTCGAATCCTGATAGGGGCAAACTTTGTGATGACCACAAATGTTTGTTTCCGAGTCATGGTTGTGTATATGTTTATGTAGTGTATTTTCAACATTTATATACATAATTATATTAAAAATATGTAATATTATCTAGTATCCATAACATCAATTAGCACCTGCTTAGGCTATTTACTTTGGGCTAGATGATAGGTGTGAGTGTAAAAAAATATATATTTGTTACTATTATTATATACAACTATAACAATTGTTTTCGTACACTCAAAGAGACATATTAAATGTATATGCGTATTAATCCACATTTCGCCAACTATTTTAAAAGGATCGTGAAGTGCCCTACTACTTCCTATATTATTTTTTTATTAATAATTGTGTAGAAAGATAACGTTTTCACACCCCTAAAACTTAATTTATTGGTATTTTTAGATACAGTACATCCTTAATCTAAGTCTGTACTTTTTTCTTTGTATTTAATTCAGTTTAGTTAAATTACCTAAACAAATGTAATGCTCGCGGAAGTTTTTGTGACAAAAATAAAGATAATAATATGCTCGATGCTAACAACTTTTATCTCAAGCAATATTACGTAAAAATACAAACATACAAACCTAGTTTTATATTATATTAAAACATATTATTATAACAATTATTAAAATTGGACTACGTTTACGTTTACGGGTTGAAAAATGTTATCGCTTGTTGTACTAACCCTCTTAAGTTCCAAGGTGGCGAGCCTATCGCAATATAGTAAAAATACCATCGCTTTATAAACAAATAACTTTAATGAGTACCTAATGTCAAAAAATTTCAATTAAATCTAGACCATAGACCCGGCAAGAATAGCGACTAGTTTTGCATTGTCATTTTCTGGCATTAAGTACTCATTATCGTTATTTGACGTCTCTGAGTGCGAGTCGCTTGACAATTGTATTCGTACAAATAAGCTAATGACGTCAGTTTCGACAATCCCTTTCTGAACTGCCCCGTTAAAACAGACATTGGAAACCGAGAGAGACACAAAGTAGCGTACAAGACTTCCAAAAACTTCGCGCCGAGGATACAGACAACCACTTATGGGATTTGAAAGTCCCATGTTTAAGAAACTTCTATCGGCGTCAAGGTAAATGCTGCGAATTTTGAACGCACAAATGACATAGGGAACGCGTTATTAGCGTAGGGGAATCTTTGTGACAAAAGTTAAAGCCTTACGATTGTACGAGCGAGTGGAGGAGCGAGGAGGCCGCTTTGAATTCGCAATGTCTCAAGACGTGATCCAGATAGGTGGCTGTTTGTTAAAATTTACACATTTGGGTACACAACAATACATACATTAATCACGCCTATTTATTTATTCCCGAAGGAGTAGCCAGAGTGTGTAGCACCCGCATTTCACCAGTCATTTGTTTGGTGCCGTGTGGTGACGGCAGAGTAGAATACAATTGTCACAACCCCAAATCTCTCCCGTGGGTGTCGTACAAGGCGACTAAGGATAAATCAGTGATGAGGAATGGACAACAGCGTTCCTCTTATACCACCTAGCAATAGCAATGTACTGCAACTTTTGCGCCCGTTAAATGGCAATAGGCTCGCCACGGACTTGACATATTTAGCGAAACGTGGGTGCTAGTTCAACTCTGCCTACCCCTTCGGGGATATAGGCGTGATTTATGTATGTATGTGTATTTGTTTGGTCTCACATAAAACGTGGCGACCTATTAGGAGAATTTTGTTAGGCTCTATGAGAGGAACGTTGCTGCACATAATTATCGCTGTCAGTACTCTTAGGGCCGGTTTTTTGATCCGTAACTAACTCAACCAATTGTTAAAAATGGTTTCTAATTGTTAAATATCAGGCTGCTGTTTAATTATTCTTAACAATTTTAATTACTAATGTTACTAATGGTTAAATATCAGTCTGATATTTTTACTGGCGGTTAAATATCAGACTGATTATCAGAAATAAAAATGATTTTTTAACAATTGGTTGATGGATCAAAAACCGGCACTTAGTCGCCTTGTACGACACCCGCGGGAGAAATGAGGGTGGTGACAATTGCATTCGGCTCTGCCGTCACCACACGGCGGAAAAATACATTTATTTAATGTGGGGCATGATTATTTAATTGATTCAAATTGATTGATATTTAAAAAATGCATTAATATTATCTAATATAAAAAAAAGGATTCATATCTAAGGCCCCGTACACAAAACTGCGATGTGACATAGCATCGTAAAATCTGCAAGCTCGTACGCCGCAACGCTAGAACTTTCTAGTAAATTCGCATCGCGCATTCCTTCAATTCCATTCTTCTTTGTTTCACCGCCTTGACGCACCAAATCGCATCGCAGAAATTTACGTTGTAGTTTTCTTCGGGGTGACGAATTTGCATCGCGCCAATTCGCAGTTATGTGTACGGACTCTAATACAAAATATTTAAAAAAACGAATTTATTTCTAATATAACAGTACCTAGAGAAGACTACTGAATTACAATCGTGTGACAGTTCCCACCGAATTCATTACTGTCTGTCTTCACACGTTTTCTAGCTATCTGAAATTGCATCACAAAGTGCGAGAATTCACGGAGTTTTAGTTGTGGGTTGGGTTTGGAGGAAAAATTAGGATAAAGATTTTGGTGGTTAGAAAAAGAATTCCGGAAAATTTTGATCTTGAGGCGGGAATCGAACCCGCGTCCGCTGCTATCCGGGCAGGTGCCTGACCGCTCGGCCACCCAAGACACTAATTAGCTTGCCGAAATTCTTCTAAACTTTACACTTCACGTTGTAAGCCAACGAAATAAAATCGAATAAAAATTAGGATTTTCTAATATACTAAAACAAATACAGCGTGTGGTGACCGCAAAGCGTGATCATCCATCACAACGCATAGTAGTGATGTAGAATCATCATCATCACCGGCATTGCTGGGGCACAGACCTTCAGGCACAGACGACAGATGGATGACGGAATATAGGAAGAAAAGGGCCATAACCCACCACGATGGCCCAATGCGAATTGGTTTGTAATAACGACTGCAGATGCAGCCGGGACCAACGGCTTATGTTGAGTAAAAATTGTTTTATTTCAAATGGTTTATCGTGCTTTCAGAAGCATGAAGAAACTGGAGATAATATGTTTTTGGTCACCCATATAATGACAATCCTTAGCGAACATTTTTCACTATAACTTTTTTTCACTGTTAGAATATAAGAAGAAGTTGGATTATAAACTTATTATAAAATGTTAATATGTAAAATTCAATTTCTATTTTTACTCATAACTCAATAATAAAAATGCCTTCTTAAAATCTTCGAGTGTCCCAATACAGTTCTGAGCATTCCGCTGCTCCGCTATTGAGTGCAGGTGCACGGAACATTAGCAAGCCTTCTGTGTCGTCGGAAACCTGGACGTTTACCGTTTGTTCCCCTGCGCATTTCCTTTTAACAGCGAGATTATTGCTACTGGAAGTGGCTTTATTGCTCTACTGCGTCGTTTAAGATGCTTTAGCTCAAAGCTAGAACAATGTTAGCTGAAGGACCTGACTCTCTTAACAACTTATTAGTCGATGGAAATAATTAAAATAAATAAATAAAATGATTTATATCTAGTTTAGGCATCAGTCTCAAACAAACTTAAGGTATTGATATTTATGTATTTTTTGCAGTGTAGTTTGTGACAAGAAACACATTTTTATTTACAAATTATTAAAATTTAATTTGACGGCAGAGCAGAATACAATTATTGTCACCACCCCCAATCCGGTTAAAACAGCAATGAGTAATGCTCAGCAGCGTTTCTCTTATACCACTTATACAACTGCTACCTACCTATGTTATCATTGAATTACTCTTCTGTAAATATCACATTCCCGGAGACGTATAATCCTTTCTGATCCAGCCAATTCATCTGGATATACTATATTGCGACACGAAACTACTCGCGAGTCATTTGTCTACTTAAATCCGAATGTAACTGAGATTTGTTATTTGCGTTTGACACATTTGCAGAGTTCGGAACTTTCTGTTACCTATCCTATACCTACCGTTTTGGTTATATAGGCATAGATAAATACAGTCTCAATTGCAAGTCCAATTATTTGAATAATTTCGATTCACAATGTGTCTTTCATTTTTAACATCCTTAATCGTTATTTTAGGTCAGCTTGTATTTTCCCAGCTAGATTAGGCTTTAAATTCTGAGAAATATACCGTCTTTATAGGTACTATTTTTTGAAAATTAACTAACTTATCTACCGTTATACCATTAATTAGGACTGAATTTTGACAAATTTTTTTTTTAATATATCAAATTATAAAATACCTATTGAGTTTCCAGAACCATCAATCAATTCAATTTTGCAACTCTAGAGTAAAAATAGTAAACTTGAATTACTTAGTTTCAACCGCCTCTGTGGTCTAGTGGTTGGTCTTGGGTCTTGGGTTCGATCCCCAGGAGGGTACAAATTTGTGCTCGGTTTAGTTGGTGGTAGGACTTCTTTGAAGTCCGCCTGGCTAGCTACCACCATCTTATCAAAATCTGTCGCCATAATAAAAATGTTAACAGCATTATTGTGTTCCCACAATTGTGATAAGATAGCCAGCCCCTTTGTGGTTGAGGGTTCCAGGTGAAGCTCGATTCCATCTTCAGCCCTTATCGTCACTTACCATCAGGTGAAATGAAGGGCAAGAGCTTCCCTGTTCAACAATAAAAAAAGTAAAAAAAGCTATTTTGGAAAATAATCACTAGATGGCAATAAGCACTTTTGCGTTGAGCTGTTGATTTAAATGTAAATCTGGTATAATTCCAGATCAAAAAACAGTGAACATCAGACAATTCCAAAACTGTGAAATATCTCCAATCGATTGTCAGTCTTTACTTTTTGGACTTAAAGCATGACGATTGAGCAATTTTGACATAAAATATTGGCAAACATACTAGACTATCGACTTATACACAACTTGATTCGGCAAACCGTTTTATTTCCGCATGAAGGTAGTTTGAAGAACCTCAGCTGGCGTATAAAACGTATATAATGTATGCGGCAGCAAGTGTTTTAGCATACATTGGGGCACGAACGTAATGCCGCAAACGATCGCTCCCAGAGGTATGTACAGAAATATTAGCCGCTTTCACTGTAGGAGACAAGCTTCGAAGTAAAACAAAATGTCTCACTCGTGAATTAAGACCACCTGCTTAAAACTCTTCGTTTACAGCCGTGAATTTTCCTTAAACATTTAGGATGGATGAACACTGAATCGCAACTGGCGCGAGTGTTGTCGAAGACTTTTGAGAGTTACAAATGTAGCGATTCAGAGAGGTAGGTAGGAAAGTGAGCTTATATTAGCTCTTAAACTAAACTAAATAAACATTTTACTATCATTTGAACTAGCAGAGAAGGTTCAAATTATAGTAGAATGTTTCGCTCCACCTTTACCTTACAGAAAAATATGAAATACTTAGGCCTGAGTTCACCAACACGTAAACAGTCGAAATATTATTTAACCGGTTCATTTTGACGTTTCACAGTATGGAAGAAAAGTCATAAATAGACGGTTAACTTTTAATCGCTTGTTTTACGTGTTGGTGAACTTGAGCCTTAGTTTATTAGTTAAAAATATGCTTTAACAGAATAAGGTCTGAAATTTAAAGATTTACTTAAAGTTACTTTACCTACTCTTTAAATTAAGAAGACAGCTAAATTTATCACGTCATTTTTTATGAATAAAAATAAAATTTATAACTTAGGGTCGTACTTCGTACTAGGTTCTAAATGCGTCCTTCAGAGACAAGATGCCGGTTCCAGTCCCTCTACAGCAGCGTTGGGCCTCGCCTGGCTTATTGGAGCGGCAGTACATTCGCTACCAATCGAAAAGTATGCATCTAGCTTTATTTATATGCACTGCATCCCACTGATACCTTTTTAAGAGCCAGCCGTTCGATTCAGAGCTCTATAACTTAACTATAAGACGCAATTTTGATTGCACCGGAACATCGTGCAGTTGCTTAATAGCCCAAATTATCGGGCCACTGTGAAGCTTATTTCGAGTGCATCAAGAGCGAATTCCGTTTGAGTTGCACTGAAATTTCGATGCTGTGATTGGCAGAATTTTCTATAAAGATACTAAACGAGTAATCGTAAAATTTCTATTTCAGTAAAGTAGCATTGAATGACGTTAGAGTACATGTTCCATGAACTTTTATAGGGTAACGGTTTATAAGAAAGTGAAACTCTGATACATTAGAGCAGAATAGAATATTTAATTGTGAAATGGAGGTGTTAGTTTTACAATGATGCAACTTGTGCAAGTTTGTTAGTATTACTACATGTCTAACTTATATTGAAAGGTATACAAGTAGGTACAAAGTTAAAGTAAGTGGTATAAAAGTTATACGAGGTGTGTAACTCGACCAATAGGTAATTAGGTTTTGTTCTTCACTATTCTAACCTAACCTAACCTAACCAGTTACTTTCAATATTGATTCCTGTAATACAATTAGGATATTGAAATCGTCGGCACTCATCATTTGGATGGAGTTTTTTTTAACAGTTTGCGTCGTAGATTACTGGTTCGTGGATGCCTAGATTATGTTCATCTTATCGTTCGTCTATTTCATAATACTTAACTACATATACCACACGCGTTCCACGAAGGGGTAGGCAAAGTATCAAAATTCCCATTTCGTTTGCGAGGTCTCATAATATAGGAAGCGAGCCTATTACCGTTTACGGGCCACGCTAGTCGCAAATTTGCAAGACGAGCGCTGTTGCATTCCTCAACTCATCTACTCATAAACGGTCTGAACCACTTTTGACTGATTTTTGAAATCAATACTGTTTTTACCAATGCCCTTAGTTTAGCTTTTTTTTTACACTCACATCTATCATCTAGCCTAAAGTAAGTAGCCTAAGCACTTGTGTTATGGATACTAGATGACGCACATATTTTTAATATAATTACGTATATAAATTTTGAAAATACATAGATAAACATATACACAACCATTTGTGGTCAACCGGAAACAAACATTTGCGGTCATCACAAAGTTTTCCCCTACCAGGATTCGAACCCGGGACCTCTTGGCCAATACCCAGCAATCTGAGCATTCGACCAAGGCGGCCGTCATAAGTAATTAGTTATTAGTAGTAGATCATAATGCATGTCGCAATTTCGTGCAATAAAGCATCTCGTGCTCTTGGCTTCGTCATGCGTTCGTCAATATCTTTCACACGTATGAAAACGATAAAAATTCTCTATTGTGCTTATGTCCGCAGTCACCTCGAGTATGCCAGCGCTATTTGGAACCCTTGCTATGATTTATATACAGCTAGAATTGAACAGATTCAAAGGAAATTCACACGGTTTTTGAACTACAAATTTAAAATCCCAAAAATTCCATATGAGCAGCGATGTAGTAAGTTTCACTTCTTGAAACTTTCAGTGAGGCGTAATATTGCGGATATTATAATGCTGGTTAAACTTATAAGAGGGCTGGTCGATTGTCCAGTACTAACCAGTAAAGTTTCATTTAAGCTACCATGTCGTTTGCGCCGTATTAATACATATAAATTACTTAGCATACCTCTAATTCATACCAACTATAGACGCAATAGCTTCCTTATTAGGGCAAGTGAAGCTGTTAATAATGCTAGCGGATATATTGATATCTTTCACGATAGCTTTAGTGGCATTAGAAGGGCACTATTAGAGTTCAGTTAGTGAAGTAGGTTTTAATTTGTGTATGTTTGTTGATAATTCTGATTAATAGTCAACTATTTTCTTAATCATAATTCGAAGTTTATATGTGGTAGCTTGTCAATAGCTCTTGAATGCTACTATTGTTGATTTACCATTGTTAAGTAAGCTGTTAGCTATCCAAAGAAAATAAAATAAAATAAAAATAAAATAAAATAATTTTTCGCCTCAAGATCATAATTTTTCGAAATTCTTTTTCTAACCACCAAAATCTTTGTAGTAGTAGATAGTTAAAAAACAGTTTAAAAATCACTGAAAAGTGGTCTTCACCAGATATGAGCTTTGACAGTAACATAATTATAGCTCTATCTCTTAGTTACTTGGTAAAGGTACAACGCGGGAGAGATGGGGATGCTGACAATTGTACTCTGCTCAGCCGTTCCTACACGGCTTCGTCTATATACCTTTTTTGTCATTAAGTGATTAAAAGCACGCATGAGTGCATTTTGGTCACCCATCCGTAACCCGGTCTCTACAAAATTGCTTGACTTTTGTGATCGCAGACTGAACGAGCTCCAAATTACGCATTTTAGTCCCTATCCTTTAATTTGAAAGAGTAGGTTAATTCCGAAGTCACATAAGTAACTCATAAAATGCTCCACAAACTTCAGTTTATAGAAAACTAATACCCGTGAAGTTCCTACCTTAGGGATTAAACATACATGTTTGCCGAGAGAAGCTTATAAGAGCCTTATTACATAGAGCTTAAGTCGGTTTTAGATTAACCGTGGCACGGTTGGTGTACAGTCGTAGATTAGCGTCTGAACCCGCCTTTCCCCAGAGAAATATGAACTAATATGTGATGTTGGGGAGTCTATGTCGATATGAATATATTTTTCTTTTTAAAAAGCTTCTTCGGTTAGTTTGTGGTCCCTTTTGAGTTTAAATATTTTCTGGATTCTTAATGGATATATATAAGCAAGAGCTCGGCTATTTTTATGGTATTATGTTCATTTTCCTCATTAGTTTATTGACTATTAGATGTACTCGTAAGTATGATAAATGTTATTAAATACCCAATGATCGTCCAGTCTTGTTTCCAAAAGGTGCTATGGACCATGTCCAGGGGGCCTACCGCCTAACTCGATTGCTAAAGCAAAAGCTATGGTTTATGACGTCATGCTGTCATTTCGCACCAAATGTACCTAAATCATTAGCGATAGCTTTGAACGAATGATCACCGAATGATTTTGTATGAATTTGGCACAAAATCCGTGCCGCCTAAAAATTCAGGATGGCTGCTATAGCCGTAAGCAGTGCATTGCAATATAGCTATGATCAGCAATCGAGTTAGGCGGTAGGCCCCCTGATACCTAGAAGCGGTGAGAGTGATTGGGATTACACGTTTTCAAACCATATTGGTCAAGGTTTTGACTTACAGTGCGCCACATGCCTGACACCAGCACTCTTTGGCTATAGATAAATAAATAAATAAATATTTTTACACTCACACCTATCATCTAGCCCAAAGTAAGTAGCCTAAGCACTTGTGTTATGGATACTAGATGACGGACATATTTTTAATATAATTATGTATATAAATGTTGAAAATATACTACATAAACATATACACAACCATGACTCGGAAACAAACATTTGTGGTCATCACAAAGTTTACCCCTACCAGGATTCGAACCCGGGACCTCTTGGCCAATACCCAGCAATCTGAGCATTCGAACAAGGCGGCCGTCAGATAGATAAATTTTCATAAACATTGAAAGTAAGTAATTTTATTTTAAAATCATTATAACAACACCTTAGTATATAACACCTTTCATTGACAAAATTTTTCTTTGTAAATGAAGAAACTCAACTTTATATGTTTATGCCTTTTTTTTTAAAAAGTTTATGGCTTCTTGGTTTGACCCAGTCGTGTTGTTTTTAGACCGCCAGCGGGCCTAGCACGGGGACGTGGACAAGTCTCTCTCCACCACTTGACAGTGTTTTGTCTCGGACAGGATCTGACAGGATTTAGTGGGTGTTAGAGCGGGAGGAAAAGATTTTCTTTCCCCCAAGGAGATGTGTCCACGTCCCGTGCTAGACTTCACATTCTTCCATCGACAGGCCTGGGGGCCTAGACAAAGTAACATACCGACAAAGATAACGAAGTTCGATAAAGCAAAATGTATGGGATTTGACGTAAGTCGTCGTGAAATCACGTGAGCAAAATTGTCTTCGTAAGTTCCTAGTTATGTTGGTAGCGCAAGCTAAGACGCTGTAGATACCAAAGTAATATGGCCGATCGTGACGAACTTCGACACGTTATCGTTATGAAACGATTGCCACTTGGCTACGGGCCCAGGTCCATAAGCGCTCCGTACGAGACCCACAGGGCTCCAAATGGAACTAATAATGTAAATTACAACTACAACTTTTACCGTAAAACAACCCATACCGCCTGAGTACACTTACAAACGCAAAGACTATTGACGAACATTATTTCTCGTTAATTTCAACAACTAATATCTCCCCGAGGTTAGAAAGGCTTACAAGCTAATCCAGGCTCGTATCCGTTCATAAATCGTGATAAACCGACCTCGCCCGCATGCCTCAGGGAGAAGGAAGGGAACTTTGCTCCCGTACTTGTTTTTAAATATGAGCAGATTGGAAATTGAAGACTAATTATCCTGTAACGGAAGTTCGCTGGCGCTGTGGCATAGCGCGCTTGGTCTGCGATTGGGTAAACTAAGCAATGTTCGCTAAGGCCAGTCATTGGATGGGTGACCAAAAATGTTTTATCTCTAGTTCCTCCACGTTGAGCTGTTGGTCCCGGCTGCATCTGGAGTCGTTAATACCCACTATCCCGCACTGGGCCAGCGTGGTGGGTTATGGCCCAATCTCCCTATATTCTTCCATCCACAGGGAATGCCCGTGCCCCAGCAGTGGGGACAATAAAGGGCTGGTGATGATGATGATGATTATCAGATCGGCAGTACCAATGTAGCATCTCCCGGTGCGCAAACTACAGTCAAATTATCTGTTGTGAAATTAATTTAAATATAATTATATTACAAAGAAATTGTGGTTCGAAAAAATTATAGTGTTGATGCCCGAATTGAACCAGCGTCCTCCGGGTTCCGGATACCTATACCACTCGGCCATGAAGGCTTTTTTAACCACAAATTCATTTGTTATAATTTTTCTAACATTAATATAATGTTGGAATAAAAATCAAAATAATACATACATTCATACATAAATCACGCCTATATCCCCGAAGGGGTAGGCAGAGGTGAACTAGCACCCACGTTTCGACAATTATGTTAAGTCCCATGTTATAGGTGGCGAGCCTATTGCCATTTATCGGGCACAATAACAAAATCGCAGTACATTTCTATTGCTAGTTGGTATAAGAGGAACGCTGCTGCCCATTCCTCATCTCTGATTTATCCTTAGTCGCCTTGTACGACACCCACGGGAGAGATTTGGGGTGGTGACAATTGTATTCTACTCTGCCGTCACCACACGGCACATCAAAATAATAACTTAATTATATTTTTGATAACTGATTAGACATGTTTGACAGTTCACCTTTATGGTATGGTATGGTGTTTATCACAGATATATCAATATCAGTATGATATATCTGTGGTGTTTATCTATCAATAATATGTCCAGATTGATGATGGAGTGGGTCCTAGAATTTCGGGGTACCGGGTTTCCTGACTTTCCGCGAATACTCACTTGTTGTGGATGATTGATAAAAATACTTATAAAATAAATAATAAAATAAAAAGCCTTATATTTTGTAACACACGTATGTTACCCATTTGAATCCAGTTTCCTTCTAATCGAAATTTTATTACAATTACAATAATAATTCACTGCGCTCCCAAGCCAAACGTTTCCAAAAGACGCAATCGGTTTACTAATACACTTAACCCTTAAATCTCCTCACTCGAACCCATCCCAATACGAAGAGATTGGGCCTCTATTCGATAACGACTTCATTATTATGAGTGCCGAAACATATTCATTCCTCGCCCTTATTTATTGGACGCTAAAGCTCATAATGGCCACAAGCTCCGTACGCACGTTCTCTGCTAATAAGGGTAGGAAGAATGGCAATCTTTCTGTTTATCGGAGCTATTGGTATGTATTAGATGTGCAACGAATCGTATAATATTTATTGGACACATGGAGTAATCACGGATTGTGTTGAGGCCGAATTAGTTTGGTAATTGCTAATTGTTTGCTTATCAAATCCCGTGTAAGGCGATTACCGGTCTCTTTGTCGTAGCAGGGTAAAAGCGGTAAATAATAAAGGATGTCTCAATATGCTGCAATATGCCCTGCTGTTTATGTATAAATAAAAACACGTATTTTTAGTAAGCACTGTAAGGTTCACTGCTTTTATTTAAATATATGATTATTTATTCATACTGGCAACACTGCTAATCAAACTTAAAAGATTACGGATGGCGAGCAGAGATATTCGATGCCGGGCAACGGAGCTGGATGGTCATGCCCTCCGAAATTGTAATAGGTGTAGTTATAAATGCACTGAAGTACTTACTGATAATAAATATATTTGAGTTAAATGGTTAAACTAGTCTCAGTGTAATGAACGGAGTTGTACGTTGTAAGAGATTCTATGCTCCCACTAAGTGTCCAGGTTCCGTACTAGGGCTACAGGTTATCTGGAGTCTGTGCAATGCTTCCTCTTCCATTCATATCGTTAAGACGTCAACTGAGCTTTTCACGCCCTTTTAATTCTTATGACCATTCCAACGGAAAGGTGCTCAAGATGATATAGTAGGTAGGTAATGGAAAATATCTTGCCGAGAGACCGACGAACGGAGAGAGTTATTGGCATGACAACATTCCGATCCTCACTCAAGGTCGCCCTTTGGGTATGTGTTATTGGATTTCTATTTGACCAATTCGAAATATTGATACGTATCGATGTATAGTTGCCCTAGGAACAGTGCAAACAAAAAGCAACAAACAAATTAATACCTCCTAAGTACTAGGCGTTTGCGCTAGTGTGACGTGTTGTCAGAGGTTGAAAAGATGGATGACGATCTTTTATTTTTATCCGAACATTCATACCTACCTAAAGTGGGAGATGCTAAAAATTCGAAATGGTGTGCACGAAATTAATAAACAAAGAGAACGGTGTGGTGAATTTCATACTTTTTATGGTAGGTAATTTGAGAATACTTTGGCTGTCAACTGTTTTGATTACATAGGTACTGGATTCAATATAAGCCCTCTGCGCATTATTCACTGCACAAAAGAGTACGATGGCGTAGCAGATAGTACCCTCTTCAGGCGTTCCCTGAGGATAAAAGAATATAGGGAGAATGGGCCATAACCTGCCATGCTGGCCCGTGCGGATTGGTGGGTATTAACGACTACAGATGCAGCTGGGACGGCTTAACGTGTCTTCTGAAGCACGGAGGAACTAAATCCAAAGACCGACCTAAGCGAACATTGCTTAGCTTGCGCAATCGCAGACCGAGCGCGTCGTTGAATAATTGTTTATTTTAGAGATAAATTAAATATAAATGAATAGCCTGTGCCCCCGAAAAATGGAGATATTGAAAGGACTGGTGATGATGAACTCTGTATATTCCTACAGTTAAACAGGAAAAGATTACACAAACTTAATAGCCCGGAATCAGCTAACAGACAACCGAGGGCACACCCCAAGATGTAATACCTAATAATTAAACGGGTAGTGATAACGCTTCACATGTCAAGGGTGCCCTCCACACCTAAGCGTCCTTTGTCACTTATTTGCGCAGAAAATTCCCGAAACTCCGATATACGCGATTCCTTGCTGGAAGCGGCGAGCCGTGAGATGCGCCGTGGGTTCCGTACGGTTTCCGTTCCGTTTGAAGTCTAGCCAATCAGTGTGGCTGTTTTGCGGGGGCACATATCTGAATCTAATGAGGGTTTTCGGTCAACATGGCGCCGGTCTTTTGGCGCGCTGCTCTCTTAAACATTTTATATAATATATTGAGTGTAAATAGGTGACTGATTTCGATATCGGGGAGTGAGAAGTCCAATTCTGAAATTGGAGAGATGTTATATTATGTAAATTAAAATTGATAAGTCATCAGCTTTTTACTAAAGATGAAAACCCTTACGGTGTTATTACAAACAAGTTTTTAATAAGAAGTGCTTTTAAATCTGCTGTTGTCCCTTTGTTGTCATCTGATTTGAACACTTGTCAAACCAAACACGTCTTCGCGGAACCCAAACTGCCGATCGCTAAACTGTTAATTCAAAATCATAACTCCGCGAATAAGAGAATCTCTTGCGAGGAAACTCAAAATATCGTGACATCAAACCGCGGTTTGGTTAATAATTATCCCGTTCACCCATAAAACTTAACCCTGGGACGGTCAATATGGGTACTTTACTTTGGACCGAAGGCCGCGCTAACAATCACAGACACACATCAGCGATCACAAATGGAATATAAAGGAGAGGTAACACGCGAGGTCGCGAGCCGTTGGAGGGTTGAAGCAATTGAAGCAAATATACCTCATATTCAGTTATAGTGCAAAGGAAATTTTCATACCTACATATAATACATAAATCTCATAATATCAGTAGCTCTGTGGCGCAGAGGCTTAAAGCGCTTGGCAGGCGATTGCGTAAACTAAGTAATGTTTGCTAAGGCCAGTCATTGGATGGATTATTTTATTTCTAGCTTCTCCGTACTTCGGAATATACATTAAGGCGTTGGTCCTGGCTGCATTCGTCAATACCCACCAACCCGCACTGGGCCAGCGTGGTGGGTTATGGCCCAGTCTCTCTAAATTCTTTCATCCATAGGGAAAGCCTGTGTCCGAGCAGTGGAAACAATAAAACGCTGGCAATTATGGTAACATTTCAGCTCTGCCAGTCATAGTAGTGGGTCTAAAAAGACAACACCTGCAATTTCTTTTATTATCCTAGAATTACATGACAAATCATAAAATAGGCACTTATCGTCTGTTCATGTTAGGTGAACAGTGCCTCTGTAGAAATTTATCATTTTCTGATTTTTACATACATACATACATACATAATTCACGCCTATATCCCCGAAGGGGTAGGCAGAGGTGAACTAGCACCCACGCTTCGCCAATTATGCTAGGTCCCATGTAATAGGTGGCGAGCCTATTGCCATTTATCGGGCACAAAAGTCGCAGTTCTTTGCTAGGTGGTAGGTATAAGAGGAACGCTGCTGCCCATTCCTCATAACTGATTTATCCTTAGTCGCCTTGTACGACACCCACGGGAGAGATTTGGGGTGGTGACAATTGTATTCTACTCTGCCGTCACCACACGGCCGATTTTTCTGATTTTTGGTACAAGAAAATGCTACATTGTTCTCATTAGATTAATTGGATTTTTGTTTATGCTAGACAAAGAAGCTCTTGGCCTTCGTCTCACTTGGTGGTAAGTGACGATAATAGTCGAAGATGGAATCGAGCTTCGCATGGAACCCTCTACCACAGAGACGCTGGCTATCTTACCACTTATTATCTCAATACAATAATGCTGTTAACATTATTTATTATGGCGACAGATTTTGATAAGATAGTGGTAGCTGGACAGGCGGACGTGAGAAAAGTCCACTAACCAAACCGAATGCAAATTTTTACTCCGTTGGGGATCGAACCCCACCCAACCCTGGATTTTAATTCCGGTGGGTGAACCACTCGATCACAGAGGCGGTTAAAGATGGATAAGTACGTAAAATGACAAATAGATTCAGAAAAGTGAACTGCTTTGGCGGTATTGCTTAAAATGGCCCTTTTAGACCCCGGTTTCTTTAAAATTTAATGAATACAGTTGGCTTCAGAAATAGATTAACATGTCAACGCCACGTCCGCAGAAACCTACCTACTATTCATGTCAATGTGGCTGCAACAACAGTGCTACAACGCTCTACATTGCAGTGTTGCCCGATTGAGACGGAGAACCTTGTTCACTTTAAAATAAGAGCCATATTTCAAAGCTGCGGAAAAGTGATTTTACATTTTTCATTCTAACAGCACTCTCCCAATCCCGCGGGAGCTAATAATCCTACTATACTAAAAAGTTGAAAGCCTTTCATTTCACTTTTTGTGTTGGGTTTGATGAGGTGCGACTTCAGTGAGAGCGAAATGGTGATAGCGACCATTATAATGCTCGCTATCACCAGCTTACAGGTAATAACTCTATATAATCAGCGATCACATTATTGTTATATTATGATCCGATTATACAAAGTTATTTGTAAAACACCAACAACATTGCAGCAAACGTCGTTTATGATGTTAGCTATCTAGAGCTAACATCATAAACGACGTTTGCTAGAGGACTACTTGATCATCATCACCAGCCTGTACCCACCGCTAGGGGCCTAGACCTTCCCTGTGAATAATGTAGGGAGAATGGTCCATAACCCACCATACTGGGCCAGTGCGGAGTGGTGGGTATTATCGACTGCAGATGCAGTCGGGACCAACGGCTTGACGTGCCTTGTGAAAAACTCGAGATAGTAAATTTCTTGTCATCCGTCCAATGACATGCGTTTCCCCGTATAGATTGGAGTAAGTAAGGAGATTTCTCAAGAAGCGATCTCTGTCTACTCTAGAAAAGCGTGACATAGTATTTGTGTGTGTATGAGATTGAGTTATCGAAACAATTTAAATCGCTTTCATTCGGGCCCCGTAATTTCATAAAAATACTAAAACATTAATAGCATTTTTTTTAAATGTGTTCAATCCAAGCCCTTGAAAAAGTAAGTAGGATACACATTGAATATTCATTAACCCGACTGTAATTCTTTTAGAAGTATATTTTAAGCTTTCATTTTATAAAGGCCCGATTACTGGACTCTGACGTAACCAAACCCGTTGGAGTGTCTGTATCATTCGCTAACTGTACTCCTTCAGACAAAATGTAAACAATTTTGATATAAATGAATAAAAAAATACAAAATAAATGAAAAATACAGTCATACATACATACATATATCCCCGAAGGGGTAGGCAGAGGAGAACTAGCACCCACGTTTCGCCAATTATGTTAGGTCCCATGTAATAGATGGCGGGCCTATTGCCATTTATCGGGCACAAAAGTCGCAGTACATAGCTAGGTGGTATATTATAATGACGAACGCTGCTGGCCATTCCTAATGTCTAATAAAAAAATGGTTTATTTATATAAGGTATACAAATGTATGTATTCTCAAGAATCTTCAAAGAACTATTTCCCTACTACAAGTATCATCAGTTTATGTTTATTTCTACCTAGGCTGAGCGCGGTATTTAACACTTTCATTTCTTGAAATACCATTCTTAGCTTACTTTATTTTTGAGGTTTTGTCATATAGCTAAGTACGTCTTCCTAAGCCGGTGACATTAAAGATTCTACTTCTTCTTCTTTCCCCTGTCCTGTTCGCAGTCTATCGGCGCAGTATGTTTCCTCTTCCATTCATATCGGTCAGACGTCATCAAGCTATCCACTCCCTTTTAATTCATATCATCCATCACACCGTAGGTGCTAGTGATGAATGAATGTATACAAAAGAGACGGAACGGACCATGTCGAGAGACCGATGATAGTGATTGGAGTGGCAACATCCATGCGATGACATGATATCATGTTTTTAAAATTAAGTCTCCTGCACATTACTCCTAATTCCTCCAGAAAAAGTCGCGCGAGCTAGCTAGTTAGATTATACGACCCTAGTGTTCCGAGAACGAAGATTAAAACGAGGTAACCACTTGAATATGGAAATGAAGCTCCCGTATCACGGCGCAGATAAAGCAACCGCGGGCTGGCTGCGGCAAATATTTACACGTTTTCTGGCCACAAAACAGAGACTGGAGCGGTTTTTTTATCGCGTTCTTTCACGCACCGTAGGTACGATATGAGACTTGTTATCGAAAACCTGTAAGCACGGTAATGATACCAACATGCAGTACTGAATCTTCATGCATCTCTCCGACTCGGGCGCCCTGCGAGGCTCTCCGAGGCAGTATATCTCCCTCGGGAGATGCCGTACCCGAACGGGGGACGCCTGCTGTGAAGGCACCCTCACAGGGAGTGCTCGACTGCAAGGCTTGAGGACACGTTTGGCTTTAGGTCAAGGTCTTTGCCTTCCCCAAAAAACCCGGTAGATGCTGTAAAGGCCTCTCGGCCAACAGCCTAGGTCCATCAAAAAAAAAAAATCTTCATGCAGTCTTGCTGCTAACGGGAGCGAAAGTGGACTAACGGAGATTGCTCTGTGTAGACCAAGGGCACTGAGGGGCACCCGAATGGTTGAGCTAAACCACCAACAAGAGCATACCTGTCACGCAGGCGGCCGGCTGTAAAACCTAAGGCAAAACCTTGAGCGGTATGGATTGGAATGTTGTCATCCCAATCAGTCTCTTCATTTATCACACATACATGCATAAATCACGCCTATATCCCCGAAGGAGTTGGCAGAGGTGTAATTAAGTTAGGTCCCATGTAATAGGTGGCGAGCCCATTGTCATATCGGGCACATAAATCGCAATATATTGCTAGGAGTCCTTGCTGTTACCCTTCGTCGCCTTGTACGACACCCGCGAGAGATATGTCTAAAATATTCAAAAGAAATGTTTCTATCTGAGAGACAAAGTTTTTGAGAACAGCTACGTAATAATTACTTAACTTTTACAGCCTCCGGTAACTTAGAGTATTTATCTAGGATATAAGAGTTTGAAAGAACTTAAAGAGTCAATGCGTAAGCGACGTACAGCGGACGCTTTCAAAGTCATGGTTGTTCCAAAAGTCTTGATATTAATTAACTCTAGCTTTATTAAATACCAAAACGCCTCAATAAAAAAATACTTAGTAATGGTTACGCAATTTATTCTCAATAAATGCGATATTATAATGGTTAAAATGGTTAAATCCCATAATTTTTACATAAGTTACTTAATAAGTCTTGTAAGCGATAAAAAATTACAAGCATTAAGGGCGTTTAATTTATTATTACTGATAATTAAAAGCTTACTAAAAAAAGGGCCTGGTCAAGAGTACCCGAAACCGACTGGCATGCATAACAGTAATGAGATTATGAAGCTGAGATGGATGAAGCGAACGAAGTATGTGAGGATGTAGCTAGTAGGAAGAAGGCGTAATGTATGTATGCATGTATGTGTATTGTTAGCTTATAGCTCAGATGAATAAATTGAATCAGTCATTATTCCGAAAAAGCCTTCCTTGAGACATATAGGAAACGGAACATAACAGTTCCTAGTACACACACTTTCTCGATTGTAACGTACACAAAAGACGTTTTAAGTCTTACAATGACAAGGCAATATTTAACTTAGACAAGGCAACCCTGCAAAATATAAATCGTTACCTCTTAATTGAGATGTGCAAAAAGCTTTTTAAAGCGCGCAAACCATTAGTCTTCGTTCGTCTAACAATTTTGTTAGCCATTAAGCTTGTACCACCATTCACCCACTCCTTGGTACATCTATTATATCGGATCGATAAAAGGATGCTTTTCGATTTTTAATGGTCTACTTCGTTTATCCGAATTAGGTAACTTCCTTGAAAAGTACGTAGGTACGTATGTAACAGTACTTGCTTACTTAAATTTAATTACAAAGAAAATTTAGCTTGAAAAAAGTTCCTAAATTAGTCTTTATGCGGGACTATAATTGTTAGAACTTTTACCAACCGCAATTGTCTTTGTAGGTAAGAATTTTTCTAACATTTATATAATGTGCAAATAAAGATCAAAATAATAAATAATTAGTCTACGGGTATCACACTTTATAACACATCTACGGAGAGCACGGCTCGAATTGATTGGTAAACCACTTCATGACAGCGACTGATGAGTTGGTGAAAACCACTATAAAATCCTCAACGTCAAACTCACCATAACACTTTTATATCAAACTCCGCATTATTGGAGATTGGGTGACAATTGTATTCTACTCTGCCGTCACCACAACATTTTTCTTGATAATTAAACTTTCCGTATTACCTCTTCCCAAGTAATCGTCATCAATTGCCAAACCGAGCCTAAGGCCCCTGTCATTCTTCGGCGAGTACCGGTCGCGCGCGCTAGCGACCGGCGCAGTTTGTATCAAGCAACGCAACCCGCACGCGGAACAAACGAAAGCTACTATGAAGCTTCATACAAATTGCACCGGTTGAGTTCGCACGCGACCGGCGGGCGACTATATAGAAAATGCGAACGAAAGTATAACTTGGGCCACACAAAAGAAGCGGAAAAATGTGAACAGTAAAATTGAGGCTATAATTTATGTTCATATCTTAGTCTCTGATGTTTACCCTTTTAGAAATTTGACAATGAGCGGGGGAGCAATTTGTTTTTGTTTTTTCATTTTGTCAATGGCCGAAGTTGCGTTGCGTCAGTTTTTATTGTTTCGCTTCGTTAACTTCGGGATTGCGTTCTTTAAAAAATCTCTTGAATTTGTAAGCCGTGTGAAGCAAGAGCAGAATACAATCGTCACCACGCCTAATCTCTCCCGTGGTTGCCTCACAAGGCGACTAAGGATTGAGACAGCATAGAGTAATAGGCAGCAGCGTTCCTCTTAAGCTTTACTGCGTTTTACGTGTCCAATGGATGGCCATAGGCTCGCACGTAATAGGCAAATAAATAAATTTTAGACACATTCAAGCGTACCATAACATGTCCAATAGGTGCATACCAATCTAAACGGCTCCCTTTTTAACTTTCCTGTCACTGACGCTTTTAATAAAACTCGAATCAATGGCTCGATGACGTCTGACCGATATGAATGGAAGAGATGCAACTCTGTGGTGAACCCAGATAATGTAGGAAGAGGGCTGGAAGAAGATAGAGCCATTAATGTAAGCAAATAACGAAAATGACGAAGAAGAAAAAAAAACCATCGATTTCCGTTCACAATGTTTGCTCGCAAATCGTAAGCGTGCGATATGATACACAATTGGTAGTTCTTATTTGTGTCCATGCCTGCGTGAAATTAGTGAGCCAAGCCTTCGGGGAAATACGAATTTTCCTCGATAAAAAATGTCTTCCACCACTCGCCGTATTATTCGGAGCGGGCTTGATTGCGGCAAGTTTCTGTTGAGCGATATCGATAATTATAAACTTCGTCGGACGAAACACCTGAACGCCAAGGGTAGCTGTAAATTGTCCATCGAAACAAATATGTATTTTCTGGCATAAAGTGGCCTTTTCCGCGTATTGAAAATCCCATTTCCTGGTAAGGGCAACGGAGTGACATAAAACTATGACCTATTCGATTTTTACTTTCAACATTATATAAATGTTAGAAAATTAGTACCAAGATTTTGGTGGTTAGAAAAGGAATTTCGAAAAATTATGGTTTTGATGCGGGAATCGAACCCGCGTCCGCTTCTTCCGTGCCTGACCGCTCGGCCAACCAAGACACTAATTAACTTGCCGAAATTCTTCTAACCTTTACACTTCACGTTGTAAGCCAACGGGTACCCTCGCAATGCAGAAATAAATTTCGAAAATTCACAAGCAGATATTTTTACAAATACCGTGCGTTCGGTTAAGTTTGGGTTTGCTTTCTTAACTATTCGATTTTTACTTTCACATTAAATAAATGTTAGAAAAATTAGTACAAAGATTTTGGTGGTCAGAAAAATAATTTCGAAACATTATTCTTGATGGAATCGAACCCGCGTCCGCTGCTAATTTTTCGAAATTCTTTTTCTAACCACCAAAATCTTTGAATAAAACTATGATCTAGTATCGGGCGATAAAAAGAAGGCCGCATTGACATGCGATCTGAAGCCTTTCGATTTGAATTCGAGGAGCGATCTGAGGCATTCTTTGTTTTATCGTCCTTGATGTATAATGTACTATTTCCATTCACAGTGGGTCTTTTAACGACCCCCTAACAGTGGGTCTGATAAAAATAGACCATTATTGTCTGAAGTGATATCTAAGTCTACCATGGCCTGGGAGCGAAAAGTAACATACCTACATACTCTAACTGCCGCACTCAGAGACGTCAAAAAACGTTAATGAGTACTTAACGTCAAAAAATGACAATTCAAAACTAGTCGCTATTCTTGCCGGATCTATGGTCTAGATCCGAATGAAAATTTTTGACATTAAATACTCATTAAAGTTAATTGACGTCTCTGAGTGCGGCAGTAAGGCACCGAAATGGTGGAGTGCAAACCACCAACAAGAGCATACCCGCAGAGGGTTAGTGTCAGGTAGGTGGCCGGCTGTAAAACCTAAGCCACAAGCTTGGCCGGTATGAATTGGAATGTTGTCATTCCAATCACTCCCTCCATTCATCCGTCTCTCGACATTGTCCATTCAGTCTCTATTCTTTAGATTCATTTATCACGAGCACCTTTCCGGTGAGATGGATGGAAAGAGAGTTTACGTTTTGATCACGTCTTTAGATAATAAACTGTGCCGAACCCAGATAAACCGGGAATAGGACAGGAAGAAGAAGTGCCTGATCTCCGTGTCCATATCTGAGAGAAAAAGATAGTACGAATCGGTCAGTTTTAAAACTATTGTTACTGAACATGGGAAAGAAGGTCTGAATTCACCTCTACCTACCCCTTCGGGGATAAAGAGACGTGATTTGTGTATGTATAAAGATTTGTGCTGTACAAAAAAGGGTCCGACAATCTTAATAAAACGTGCAAAAAAGCGAGTACACACCACCGGCAATAATCTGAAACTATGTCACCATCCGTCATGCGATAATGTTTGCATTTCGAGCATAAAATGTGTGCCCATTTTTATGCAATTATTTGTAGCGGGCCACGCCCAGTGTAATAGGCACCTTTATGGGTCTGTCAATAAAGTTCATTACGGCGTAACCATTTGATGGGCGAACGTATATTTCGCCGTGAAATATATTCACGAATTTTAATATAGGTAGGACCGTTTTCCGCAATATGTAGGTATTGCGTCCGTTTTTCTGTGAACAAATATTTTAATGGCTAAATAACATAAAACTACTAATAAAATATCCCACAGTCACAATGTAATGAAGACTCTAACAGAATGCGACAAAGTTTAATTTGCTGCGTTACGTTGGAAACAGTTCCATGATTCTTAGCACTTAGTTTACAATTTTAAAGGCGATTACAACCGTAGTACTCCGTCGAAGTGAGTCTATGTTGTATTTGATATAAAAGAGAAAACAAACGAGCAATGAAATAAGAGTGACAAGGTACTAAAATGTGAACATATTAATACATAACATCCCATTCCACGCACGGCTGCTATCTCAATAGCTTTCATCTCTGAATACGAAATAGCCGAATATATTTTGGCGAAAGAAGAATGATTCGCATTTCATGTAGTTCAATTTACTACTCTATTATTATCGCGCTTGGACTCAAAATGACAACTCACTTAGGATCGGCCGCCGACAAAACATATTTGGACAAGTATTCAATAGTTATTGATCAAACTGGATATTAAATGCACAATCGTCAAACGTGTACTACATAAATGAGCCATGGCAGTGGGTAATAAGAATCGTTTTGGATTGAGCTCGAATGTTATAGTTCGCAATAGTGCGACATGGCGAACAGGGTATGTACTAAGTTTGACACGTAATTAAGCAATTCATTAAATAAAGGAGTGGTTTGTTTTTTAAAATTTCGTCCTTATTATTCTACACCCCACTATGTCAGTAAAAATAAAAAAATCTATAATATAATCTACCTTATGATAACAAAAAAAAACCTCATGCCATGTCTAGATCTGTATATGTCTAGTCTAGATCGCGAACATTCATACTGATAAATCATGCCCCACACATTCACATATCAGGGGGCCTACCGCCTAACTCGATTGCTGATGATAGCTATATAGCAATGCACTGCTTACGGCTATAGCAGCCATCCTGAATTTTTAGGCAGTAAAGATTTTGTGCCAAATTCGTACAAAATCATTCGGTGATCATTCGTTCAAAGCTATCGCTAATAGTTTAGGTACATTTGGTGCGAAATGACAGCATGACGTCATAAACTATAGCTTTTGCTTTAGCAATCGAGTTAGGTGGTAGGCCTCCTGATTATAGTATAGAAAGAGAAAGACTGACTGTTTTTCATGTAAAATGGAGGAAGATTTTAATTCCGTCTCATAACATCTCTATACAAAGAGTGAGACAATATGCCCGCCCATTACTTTGGTCTAAACTATAGAAATGTGGGTGTGAATATACCTCTTCCTACCTTCGGGGTTACAAAGTCGCGACTTACGAAAGAGCTTACCCCCCATTGAAAGCAATTTAAATATGCTTAACGGTAGGACAAAATAACTGCAGGACATAAAAGAGAATATGGCTCGCTTACGGAGCTTTCGACCAATAAAAATAACATTACGCTCGAATGTCCTGTAAAGTACCGCACGCTGGTTCATTTTATACATTTTTTGCGACTTAAATAAATAAATAAAAGGGCCTTAATAAACAAATTGAGGTGTTTAATATTTTAAGCAAACAAAGTGAATTGAAGAGAGGGATTGTTAATTAATTAAAAGGTTTTAATCGCTTCATGCGCGCTGGTTAAAAATTGTTATTAATGGTTAAATATCAGAGGTTTATTGATACATAGTTAACTTAACCTATTGTTAAAATTGTTACTAATGGTTAAACATCAGACTGATCAGACAGAATTTAAAGCTTAACTTTTTAACAATTGGTTGAGTTAAATAAGCATCAAAAAACCGGCTCTTATGGTGATTGGCTATGTGTAGCAGTGATCGTTGCTCGACTGAAATGATGGTGATGAATCATCACTGATGATGAATAACCTCTTAAGGACCGGTTTTTTGATGCATAGTTAACTGTTAACCATTTGTTAAAAATTGTTACTTATATTTAAATATCACTGATATTTAACAATTAGTAACAATATCAGACTGATATTTATCCATTAGTAACATTAGTAACTAAAATTGTTACTATTGGTTACGTAGGAGAGTAATATTGAGCAATTAATAACAGTTTTTAATAATTGGTTGAGTTAAATATGGATCAAAAAACCGGCCCTTATTAAAAAATAGAGTGGTTCTACCGTCCTAATGTCTTAATAATTTAACTCCAAATAAAGAATAAAGAAAGAAAGCTCCATGTGATCGCGTACCTAAGCTAAGTTGTTATTGTGCTAAGCTATGTATAAACTGTCATTACCTATAGAATTTCTATTTGCTCATTATTCATATGTTAGAACAATTTTCACTAAGAAAAAAGAGCTCAGAAATTTTCGAATTTCGTCTTGACATAATTGGCGGGCTGTTATAGACGCCCAATACCCGAATTAAGTCGCTTTCCCCTACTTTTTAAACTTTTGGCAACATAATATCCATACCGTAAAAGAATGAGCGCCCCATATGCGAAACAGTACTCAGAATAGACTCATTCAGATACTTTAGCTTTGTTTGATGAGTTATAACTCTTATAACTTATTACTGCTGTCCCTTTACGACGTAAGGGCTGTTATACACAAGCAAACTTAACGAATATTAGGGACACAAAGAAAATAATATTTGTGATTAGAAAAATTTGGAATCGAACCTATTGGTTGGCCGAGTGGTATGTAGAGAACGCAGGTTTGATTACCACATGAAGACTATAATTTTTCGAACTTTTTCTAACCACAATTTTCTTTAGTACTAATGTTCTATAGAAACATTTTTCTTCTCCCTGCCCTTATCCTACTCTAAGTAGGGTCGGCACTACATTTTCTATAGAAAGATTATTACAAAGAAAATGAGTTCAGAAAAATTATTGTTCTGATGCGGGAATTAAACAGGCGTCCTGTACTTGTCTTGGTTGGCTGAGTAGTAACCAGCAACATGCTACAACCAAGAAACCAGCAACATGCTATAACCTAACCATACCGCACTAGTCTACGAATAAAATAAATAGTGTAGCTTATCACGCAAAATATTGGAAACTGACATACCTACCTACACGTTTCTAATGTTTAATGTATTTCTTTGACAATTCTTGAGTTAATAATACCTTATATCAATAAACCATTATTTTATTTCATTGGTAGGTTAGAACGGTGACAATATAAAAAAACTAAAACTAAATTATGCTTCCCGAATTTTCCCCAGTGTGCAAGTGGCCTAAAACTCGTATCTCCATTATTAAGCGTATTACATAAAGGTGCTCTTTGTAATATACGTTACATGTAAGTACTTTCAACTGCAGTAAAAGCGTGAGATTTTCAAATGGAAACAGCTCTTGTTTACCTCAAGTTAAGATGAAGAATTGTTTTTGTTTTTAAAATAATGAAAATGTTACGTAATCAATTTTAACGTTGCTATTTCTTTACAACGTAAATTATTAGCCCGTGCTCGTGACTCTTAGGACCAGTTTTACAATCGACGGGTAAGTTCTGGATAGCTTACTTGGCAGTTCAATATTTCATATTATAACTGTCAAATGATCGACCGAGTAAGTTATCCAGACCTTACCTACCTATCGATTGTGAAACCGGCCCTTAATCTCAATTACAGCTTTTTTGTTTATATAAATCGATTCTCAAATGGCTGTAACAGCAGAGACTCGGAGAAATGAATCTTATTTATTTGTGTACAGGGATTAATTTAATTTAGAATAGACTCTTTCGTCTCTCTCACGACATTCAACTACCACTACTTTATAAACGAAAAAATAACAGTTCAAAATTTACCGATTTCATTCCAATAGCGTGATTGAAGAGATTATTGGCAAAGCTTTTCAAAGACTGTCTCTATATTATTCTGTTCCGTAGGCGCATTAAAGGTCCCTTTGAAGTTTCTCCATGTAAATACTACAACCTTCAGCGGAGATCTGAAAGGGGGAGCTCCGAAAAAATAACCCCCGTTCCTGTTGAGAAGTTTCTTATGACGTTAATGCCGACTGATGAATTAGAAAAACATCTTTTTGGGGATCGTCTGTATTTTTTTAACTTTCCGCGAAACCCTTTGAGCACCAGAGGAGTTTGTAGACAAATTTATTTGTGCGTAAGCGAGGAAACAATGAGCTCGGAGGCGCAGTGGCCGTAGGACGTTATTGGATGGGTGACCCAAACCATTATAAAATTAATAAAATTACCTCTAATTTCGCCGTGCTTCGAAAGGCACGCTAAGTCAATGATCTAGGGTGCATACAGATGTGGTTGGTGTACTAATACAGTCATCACTGATGTATGGATGTAGACTAGGGTTGTAAAAATGAGAAAAAATCCCCACCTGACTCTGACCTACAAATTTCTCTCTAGGCCCGACCATCCACTTTTCCACTACGTATCTCTTACGTTATTCTTATTTGCTATACTAATATTATAAAGCTGAAGTGTTTGTTTGTTTGTTTGGTTGGTTAAACGCCCTAATCTCAGAAACTACTGGTTCATCATTTAAAATTTATTTTGGTGTTGGGTAGTCTCCATTTATTGAAGAAGGTTATCGGCTATATAACAACCGACATTAACGCGAGTGAAGCCGCGGGCTACCACTTGTACCTATACAATAATCACCATACCATTCTAACACTCGTATGTATCGCTTATGGATCCAAAAGATCGTATATAGCTTTTTCTGTCAGTAGCTAAATCCCACCTTCTAACACAACCTATTCATAAGTAAGTGTTTCCCTACAATTCCTAAGAGAAAACTGTGGCCGCTGCAAATTTATTCAGAACTAAATCGCTAGGAACATATTTCGCGAATGCATAATACCATTTCATTGGATATCTCTGAAATTGAAATTTATGCAAACAATACCCGAAGCGTGAAGATAACGTGTTAGGACCAAATAATATTCAAACAGTACCTTATGTTTGGTGCTATAAGTTCTATTTGCTTGTTTAGCTATTCGATTTGTTGTCTATTTTGTGTGTTGTCTTGTTATAGGAAGAGAAATTATATGCTTTATGTGGTTGCGATGGCTCTAGTCTTGAATCGTATCTCTGTTTCTGTATCGCCACTAATGATAATATTTATCCGTCTCAAATGACGACTAAGGGCGGATTTCACCGTCTCTTATAGAAACTGAGTTTAATAAAACTTGGTTCTGATTAATGCAAACTTGGTAGCCGATCCATAAACCGAGTTTAACTTCAACTGATCGCGTTTAATTTCTGCGGTGAAATCGGCCCTAAGTGATTTATTAATGATAAACAAGTGACCTAATAAAGTTAAATTGTATGCCTGATTCATTATATTCTGTTGTGTTATTTATTGTTTTCTGTATTTGTTTGTTAAACTAGTATTACAATAGTAGGACTTTATTGCACAAAAGAGACATACATGCCTCATTCAAAATAAATTATTTATTTCGCTTAATCACTCACCAAAATACCTCAAAAAGGATCTATTTTCTCTAAATCTATGCAAAAATGTGTCTTAACAAGAATGCAATAAGAATGTGTCAATGTAAATAAATACTGAATGATTATACTCCATATAAAATCTGTTAATAAAATACAATCTCACGTTGGTCCTTTAAGCTGGATTAAAAATAGCTCATTATTACATTTATGATTTATGATTACATTCTGCCGTGTGGATATAAATAAACTAGACACAATCGGGGAATTTTGTAGCTATTTAAAGATGTTTTTGGATTAATCCTTATTATTATCTTTCGCTGGGAGAATAATAATCTACCCAGAAATTGGTTATTAAAATAATCTTTTGTTTGCCGCACGATGGTCCGCATTCACGTTTATCATTTTTTATAGAAAACAGAGAACGGTACGGTTAGTAAAGTTTAGTATGTGACATGGTTCATTGTGAAAGGAAAAAATGGTTTATTCATAGAAGGTATCATTACATACACTCATGAATCGTCAAAGAAATAACGTATCAATTTAACTATTCCGAAATCGAAACAAAGTATTCCGTGCCATATAGAATATGTCCCACGATCAAAGGTTTCACGAAATATTATTTTTGGCTTATAATTTATTCTAACCAAACATCGTCAACACAAAACAAAATATTATCACAGCTTTGTGAAGTGGTAAAAGCGGTTTCTGTTTGTTATTTTAATTATGTTTTCTAAACAACAACATGAACATAAAACATGCGTTAACAGAATTAAGAAAAAAATTAGAGATCCTGAAATAAATAAAAAAACAAAATAAACAGCTTTTGGACACATTTTTGTGCTTGTAAAAGTAGTTAAATATTTCACATTGCAAAAATCTTTTATTCCCTGTTCTTTAGTCCTACTCATCTTTACCATCACCAGCCCCTTTAAACCCCTACTGCTGGGGCATTGGCCTTTCCTATGGTTACGAGAAAAAGAGAATGGGCCATATTCCACCACACTGAATAGTGGGTACAGCCTGACAGGCCCTACAAACATAAAATTATTAGCAAGATATTCTATGTGATCTCAATTATGGCAAAGATCTTTGTGACTAAATTCGTTGTTCTCTAAATTTTCTGGTTTAAAAACGCTTGCTTCATATGAATTGGAATCACGTGGCGGAAATACAGTCAGCAAAATATGAACTTTACCCTGTTTAGCATTATCTGACTATTTTAGAACTATGTCAGTTATCTAATATATAATTTTTTTTTTTTTTTTTTAATTTACACTCACACCTATCATCTAGCCCAAAGTAAGTAGCCTTAGCACTTGTGTTATGGATACTAGATGACGGACATATTTTTAATATAATTATGTATATAAATGTTGAAAATATACTACATAAACATATACACAACCATGACTCGGAAACAAACATTTGTGGTCATCACAAAGTTTGCCCCTACCAGGATTCGAACCCGGGACCTCTTGGCCAATACCCAGCAATCTGAGCATTCGACCAAGGCGGCCGTCAAATCGCATTTCCTTAATTTCAAAGCTAATTTCATTATGGAATTTCATTGATTTTTAATTTAAAATAACATTGAAGCAGTGCTGTACTTTGCCTACTTAAATTTACTGTATGTATGTATGGAGACTGTATGGAGAAGATGTGATAACCGCGAGTCTTGTCTAAAATGAGGAGAAATGAAATACATGTACCTACCTAAAAGAGTGATTGAGGTAGATGGAAGTGGAGGAAGGCCGAAGGAGATGGATCAATTGTGTGACAACGACAAAAATCTGAATATAATGAGTTAAGAAAATATTAAGACCTACTGACCAGAACGATATGGGAATAGAATAAAACAGAATTTTACATCAACATTTTGAACTCTAAGCTAATGACATTATGTTTATTAGATATTTTATGTGAAACTAAGTTTGACCCATAAACTTAAAAACGCTAAGTTTATGAGTATATAACAAAATAAGCATACAGGGACTTGCAAACAACCTGTCAGTTCAGAAAGTCACATGCCACAAATGTCTATTCACTGCGATATTGTAACTCATCATCCGTGTCATAAACCGACAAACAGAGAACTAAACTTTAAATTCAAACCTATGAGTAAGAATCTGTCTAAATTAGAATAACTCACCTCGGATTTTGAAAATATTTATCGGTCAGACTTTTGTTAGCATGATTTTGTTACGTGTAAATAGCCCTAACAGACCAAAGGCTTGCCCCCTATTATATTATATCTAACATAGATCTAACTTTGAGGATCAACAGCTGATTTTGTATGTATGTGCCTATAAAAATAAAAAATACTGAGTCAGAATCGAATTCGGATCGCCTGTTATTCTAGATTTTTGCCCGAACTGTTATAATGTCAAATAGCTTTATGGGAGTACGTTACGCGGCTTATTCTCATTCAACTTCCTTAGTAGTCCGAAGAGACTGTGCCGTTCTGTTTACAATGCAACCAATGTCCAGCTTAGCACCAAAGGAGCATGGATTTACATAATGCCGCTTTTATAAGAGGCTGACTCGCTCATGTTTGTTTGAGGGTGTTGCTTGGAGATTGCGCCGAGACGCCCCAACTTAACTTAACTTAACTTAGCTAACGCTGATTACCTTCTAATGGGGATCGGGGCAATATTAATTAACTCGATTTTGATTGGTGTATCGGTGGATAGATATGACTATAGCCGGTTTCAACATTAGTCCCGTACTTACTTAAGTTTTGTTAATTTACATACATACTCCAAATTGGAGCCCGATAGCGCAGTGACTTAAATCAACATGCGCAAACTAACAAATATTCACAACGGATGGGTGACCAAAATATATTATGACTATTTCCTCCGTGCTTCGAGGATATATAGCGTAATTTATGTATGTTCAAACCACCATATATAATTTGAACGATATTTTTATTGGTAATTTGAAACATTGCTATTTTTTAATTACTTGATATTGTTTGAGTTTCATTTCTGTCTACTGCGTTTGTGGTAATCAAAATGATGTTTACAACTTTAAATTATTGAGCTATCAAAAAGCCAATTGCAAAAATTTGATATCACGATAATAATGCAATGAAACAAGCAATGTATAATAAATATCTGACAAAAGCACTACTACAATCTTCATGTTGTCTGAACATGCAATTTGATAAATTATCCCAGTTTGTAATATAGCAATGTAACCAAATGTTCGTCTTAACGACTCAATTCTTTTCTACAGCAGCGAGGCGGCTTGGCAAATTCTAGATTTTAATGTTGGTAATTGTAACAGATTTCCCTAATATATCTAAGTAGTGTGGCGAACGGCCATAAATACCTACCTAAACATAAATTGAAACCATAGAGGTGTATTAACGCCCACATTCCGCCAACTGTGTTTGTTCCCATGTAACAAGGGGGAGCCTATTGACATCTATTTATCGGGAACGTAAATCGCAGTATAACGTTAGGTGGTGCCCATTCCTAATTACTGTTTTAACCTTAGTTGAATTCTGAATGTCTCGAAAGCAATATATAGTCACAATTTGGCGAAGGTAGTTTTAAGCAAAAAAGAACCACAATATTTATCACCAAATCAGTCATAATTAAAAACGAGACTGTTCACGAAAACGTGAAGTCATTAATTCTTTTATGTATTTAAATCGATTATAACTTTTTGACGCAATAATTACATCACATTATTAAATTTTTATTAAAAAAAATATAAAATCCATTTTGTTTTTAGGATGGATCCTTTATGGTTAACTGCGTCCAATTAACTGGTGCTGTTGGCCGTAAGGAGTCCGGCACTTAGCATGTCCTTCGTTCGGTTGCAATCGCAATATCTTTAAAGCTGTTGAGAAATTCTAGAACGCCGTAAGGAGCTTACACCCAGCATTGAGACGTACATAATGAAACGCTCAAATTTTAAACTATTAATTACACCAACGTAGCCGCTGAAACTTAGTAAAAGCACAATGCATATTGCAAGAACTAAGTATTAATTGCTTCCCAGATCCGTTCGCTGCTTTCAACTCTGCCAAGCGCTATCATCGCAATTTTATAACTTTACGCGTAGGTACCAGTTTCACTAGTTACAAGCTAATTAAGGTATATAGCCACACTTTTGTCCCTGCAAGAGATTATTTATATCGAAAGGAAATTACTGCATGCTGCTCGCCTCAGACTAAAGCCTTTTGTGCACTTGACGTGTCGCTAACGAGGAAATTTATACATAGTTGTAATTTAAATAAAACTTTTTAGAAAATTTCAGTCTACAGTCTACTGTTGCAGGTGACACGAACGAAGAAGAAAATATTTAGCACATTATTTTAAAAATTAAAAATTTAAATAACATAGAGTTTCCCGTGAAACTATCAGCCGAATTGAATGAGTTTCGTGGCGAGTATTTGGCTAATTAGAAACAAAAGCTGTAGGCATAAACTTGCCAATGCGCTAATTGGTAATATTGTACTAATTAACATAACTTTACGTGTCATCATGTTATTAAGATTAGTTAACTACGCTTCCTTGTTCTTGTTAATATAGCAGCCGTGTTATCAATCTCAATCAGTGCATTTAAATTAGAACAAGACAGTCTACCTCCACACGGAACCCTCTATTTGGCAAATTAACATGAGGCAATCAGTAATATTGCTGTTTACATCGGAATATAGTAACTGTAAGATAATCAAGCGTTTAAATTTCCGCTTGAAATGTTTGAATTGATTGGATGCTTTCACTAATAGGTAAAATGTTATATTTTAGCAGAATTAACTTTTTACTTCATAAATAATATTTTTCAGTAATTGTAATTACTTTTTAGTTTTTATAGTTTCTAATTCAGCTTCCTTCAGTTGGTGTGTTTATTTAACCAAAGCGATTGAATTAGTAATTTAAAGGCACACCAATTAATATTAATTTATTATTATTTTAAATATTCAGACCTTAAAACTTTTTTTTGCTTTGCTTAATGCACTAAAAAATTTTTACTTCTTCATATTCAATATCGGCTATATTAAAATTTATGAAGTTGAAAAAACATTCTTATCATACGTTATACACTAGCTGGAACATGATTTACAATTCCAAATGTATACCGAATGTCTTAATCTACGTTACGTATCTCATTCCAAAGAGCGTCATCTTTTCCCAGCAACATTTTCCTTTTCAGTGCGTGTTGTTTTAGATTTTAGTATTCAGGATGGGAGGCGGCAACATACTGTGAATATCTGAAAGCCCATGAGATTATCGTTGGCCACTAACAGTGTTCGAGATTTGAGGATTATTCGTATTGGCACGACGTCTGACAGCTCTGAGCTGTGCGTTTTTAGATAGTATGTATGTATTTTCTTTAATACATACAGGGGTTCCACAGGGAATCCTTTTAGGACCAGCGTTCATTTAATTAGTAACTCCAAATAATAGGATTTGCACCGACTTGTAAATGTCACATATATTGAGAGCAAAGATTTAAGACTCGGCTCTATAATCTAGTTATTAAGGTGTCATATCTGAAAATGAATGGAATTATTACAATTTTATCTCATCAATCTCAAATAATGTTGACCATTATTGCTGGTTTTTTTACTGAGATAATTGTTTATTCAAAAGAAATAACGTCTAGCTTTTTAATTTATGAGATTAAAGCAAGTAAATACTTTAATTTTTCAGAGAATTAATCATAATCACTATCTCGCTGCCCTATTTACAGTTTCTCTGGGATGGGCGCAGTGTCTTTTGAAAGGGTTTGGTGAAATCTGATAATTTTTTGGAAAGAGCAATGAATAGAAAACGTACATCTAAAAACCTATCTTAAATACCTATCCAATCTTACTAGTAGAAATATTATACGTAATTCTCTAGAGTTGTACATTGAGGACAAAAAACACAACTATTTTCGTATTTATCTCGAATACCAGACCTTGCCATGATTGGGTTACATTTACCATTGCTGAATAGCCACGTAATTACTGGACTAACTATCGGGAAGCGAAAATGAATCGTTTGCTAAGATGACATGTATTAAGGTTAACTCCACAACACTAACACAATTCTCTTTCCATTTAGTCATAGTTAATGCGACATTCGGGGATTCTATGTGATACCAAATGTTCAAATAAATAGCACACACTCATTATCAATGTCTAAGGATATTATAATATATGTACACCTACTTCATGTTCTATCAGTTCTTCCATTCTTTTAATACTGACACTTTCTTTGCAGTATTTCTATGACTTACTTGATTATGGTCATCTGTCATAACATTGAATAAATTGCATAGAAATTATCAGTATTTTTTGAATGATCGCCAATAGACAACATAAAGTAAAGCCATGTACAAGTAAAGTCAATTAAATATTTTTAGATAAAGTTGGTGAGTGTATGTTACAAATGTTTTGACTAAAATATATGGATCTGTTTCCGTTTGTACACTAGCTTGTGGTGTACCATATATAACCTTGATAGTTTATAGGAGGCTGGCTTCAATGCAAATGGTCTTAATCTCAGGTAGTGCCAGACGCTCTAATAGCCGTTAGAAGAGAACTGGTCTCCAAGCATTTAGTCTGATTGATTGACTTGGCCAATTAGGGGGAAATATATAGAGATGCTACTGTGAGGAGCTCGCCAGCGCAGAAGCATAGCGCGCTTGGCCTGCGATTGCGAAAACTAAGCAATGTACGCTAAGGCCGGTCATTGGATGGGTGTCCAAAAATTTATTATCTCGAGTTCCTCCGTGCTTCAGAAGGCACGTAAAGCTGGTGGTCCTGGCTGCATGTGCAGTCGTTAATACCCACCAACCCGCACTGGGCCAGCGTGGTGGGTTATGGCCCAATCTCCCTATATTCTTCCATCCACAGGGTGCCCCAGCAGTGGGGACATTAAAGGGCTGGTGACAATGACGATGAAGATGACGATATAGAGATGCTGGGCATCTTACGTAAAAGTACTAGATAAAGGTAGGGGAAGGTGGGTCATACTTTATACATGAGTGTAGGTAGGTACATAACTACCTACTCTCATGTATAAAGTTCATTTTCAAATCGGAAACAATCCCGGCAGCCTTATTGACTGCTTCCTTGGGAGGAAATGCGTAAATTTAAATACCTGACTTCTGATAATGTGTCTTGACTATATGGAAAATATTATATCACCAGCCCGGCTGGCATGATCACCGAAATACGATATAGCCATTGACCTGAGTTCAAGGCGATAAATAGCTTTATCATAAAACCTTTAAGGCTATTAAATAACATATAGATATAGCCAGTTATCGCTTTGAACTCTCAAAAATTCCAATGATTTGACAGTTCAAAGCGTCCATTAGTTTTATCATATTTATCGTGTTTCGGTGGTGCTGAGAACCCGCTTTAGGCGGCATGCCCGTTTTATTAAGACGGCCAATTTGATCGAATGGGCAGATCGCTGGCTATCAGCCAAGAGTTCCAACGTTCGAATCCTGTCAGAGGCAAATATTTGTGATGAACACTGATATTATTTATTGTTCTCGAATCATTGTTGTTTATGGAGTATATCACAAATATTCTATATTAATAATATCCTCATCTAGTATCCGTATCACAAGTGCATATGCTACTTACTTTGGGTTAGGTGATAGGTAGGAGTGTAAGAATGATTTATTATTAATATAATATTCAAAGTTCAGAAGTTCTTTGAAAAAGATTACTAAGAATAAATAGCCTATTATGTTACCGACCCATCGTAAACGTGTTGTTAATATTTGATTTTGATTCGTATTCGATTATTATTTGAACATTACCTTATATTTAAGTACAAACAGAAACACACTTTTCTAGTTATAGTTGTATTAGCTAACTATATTTACCTATGCTATGTTAAAAAGTCCGTGACGGCACACCAGAATATAAATGTCACCATCCCTCCCACGGGGCGCCTAAAAGTGGTGGTAATTCCCTCTGCCTAGCCTTCCTTGATATTTTTCAATTTGAAACAGTAGTTCCTGAGATTAGCGTGTTCAACAAAACAAACTCTTCAGCTTTATAATACATATTGGTATAGATTTGACATGGTCCCTTTCATAACTTCTCCATTCATTCATTCATCACTAGCATCTTTCCGGTGTGATATTGATTGATAGGATCACTATGTCGCTCATTGTACCCGCATTATAAAAATATTCTCTTCAAACAAATAACACTAAGTATACTTTATACAATTTGAGTAATGGTGTTTTATGGTAATCATTCAAGTTACTTTAACGCCGGCTATTCTGAATCAAAGCTAATGTAAGCACATCAAAACGAACCATTATTTCCCCATCACAGTACGGGGAAATGTGCCCAATGCTGTTATAGTTTCTGCCTTAAGCTGGCTTTCCGATGAATGCCATACACCCAGACAGGGTGGAATAGGCGAGGAGCTCGATAGCGCAGTGATTACGTAAACTAAGCAACATTGGCTAAGGCCAGTTATAGGATGGGTGACCAAAAATATGCTATCTCAAATTCCTCCGCGCTTCTGAAGGCACGTTAAGCCGTTGGTCCCACAGATGAAAGAAGAAAGAAATGTTTCTTTCTTTCTTCTTTCATCTTCAGTCGGCAATGCCAACTATCCGCCGTGTGTCAGCGTAATAGTTATTTGTTGGTTATGGCCTCACTCTTTCATTCTAAGCGTGGGGCGTTAAAAAGATGATGATAGTGGAGAATAAAGTTGAGAATTAAAATTTTTACCTATCAACTCCAGGCTATTAGACGGTAAAAGAGGAATTTGAACATCGGAAAATCGGAACTGGGATTTATGTGCCCGATAGATGGACATAACTTAATTGATGAAAAGTGGATGTTTAATTCACCTTTGTATACCCCTTCGGGCATACAGGAGTGTTTTATGTATGTATGTATCTCTAGGGACCTGCCAATGCGGGTGACTGGTAACTGCATTTTTTAATATATAACCTAAACCTTTTCGATGTGATAAATAATATGAATTGAAAGGTGTTTCAATAGCTGACCAAGTTTTACAGATATTAATTGAAGAGGAGTTTTTTTTAATTAACAAACACACAATTATCTGTTTAAGACAGTAGGTATACCCGCGTTGCGCTGCCTTCCCCTGCCACGGCACTCGTAAGGTTGAATAACTCGGAAATCACGGTAAATTTTATTGGATCTATGCTATCGCTTTAGATATGAATGTCCTAGTTTCCATTCAAACAGACAACGTTGATTGTGCTAAATTATAATACATAATGACGACTTCGATGGCGTAGCATGTTTAGTCTGCGACTATGTAAATTAAGCCTAAGTATAGTAATTACTCCCCTGTAGGCCTAGCACGGGACGTGGACAAAAACTCTCTCCACCACTTGACAGTGTTTTGTCTCGAGATTTAGTGAGAGCTAGAGCGAGAGGTCTTATCCCCGAGGAGATTTTGTCCACTCCCGCGCTACCGGGGCTGAGGATCAAACCCGGGACCTCGGAGCTCTAATGCCGGTAGGCGAATCACTAGACCCCTGAGGCGGTAATACATAATGACGATGACACAATTATCCATGCTATGACAATAAAACTATGCCATAGACAATACTAAGAGTAGAAACAGCGATGAGTAACGAACAACAGATAGATGGCAATAGGTTCGCTACCTGGCCTACCTACATGGGACCTAAATTAACTGGCGAACAGTGGGTGTTTAATACACCTAAGCCTGCCTACCCCTTCGGGGATATAGGCGTGATTTATGTATGTGTGTATGTATAAAAAATACTAAAGCTCTCGTAACGACTGTCCTCCTTTCAACAACATGAACAGTGGCGGAAGTCGTAAAGAAAACAAAAAAAAACATCTAGGTAGGTAGATAGGTACTTCCCGTTTCCGTTGATTCAGTATGCAAACAGCGAGTTCTGTTTATTGGCACCGCTTCACCGGCGAATTTCAATTCCATCGGACGTATTTTATATCTATTGCTCTCAAATAGTTAGCTGAGGGTGGGAGCTTGATAGATATAAAGTACGATCGACGGCGTGTCAGGGATGACAATTTTATGAAGGGCATTGGATCTCGAGAGGAGCATAGCGCGCTCGGCCTGCGATTACGTAAACAAAGCAATGTCGCTAAGGCCGCCGGTCATTGGATATGTTACCGAAAATGTATTATCTCAAATTCCTCCGTGCTTCGGACGGCACGTTAAGCCGTTGGTTCCGGGTGCATCTGCACCAGAGTGGTTGGTTATGGCCCCATCTCCTAATATTTTTTCCATACATAGGGAAAGCTCGAGCCCCAGCAGTGGGGTCATTAAAAGTGCAACATATCAACATTTTTAAAGTTGGCAGTGGGACTTGACAGCATTTATCGGGCCTTGGAAAGACAAACACAAAGGTGCCTCTTTTTTTCTGAAGAGTTTCGCTACGGAAGGCGTCTACGAAGGGAGTCGTTGCCGTAGAGCCTCGTAGCGCGCTACGAATTTTAGTAAGGAGTGGAGGCTTAAGCATGCCTCTAAGAGCGGTTACGCACTACGTCCATTCCGAATCCGAGAAAATATGGAATACTTGGAATACTTCATTTGACGGAAAGAAGTCGGATGACGGATATCGGATCTAGTGCGTGCATAGAAATAGTTCTACGGCTACCACGAACCATTCGGATCGGATTCGGATTCGGATCGGACGTAGTGCGTAACCGCTCGAAGGAGCTCGGCCAAACCGTGCCGTGTCGCATCTCTCCCACGGGTGTCGTATAAAGCGACTGAGGATAAAGCCAGAGATAAGTAATGGGCAGCAGCGTTTCTCTTACACCACCTAGCAATATACCGCAATTTACGTTCCCGATAAATGGCAATAGGCTCGCCTCCTATTATATGGAACAAAATATGACTAAGTTCATGAGTGTGTTCAAGGTGTGCGTTATTTCTTTAAAATGTTGTATGAAAGCAGGAACCTTATAATAATAAAAATAAAATAAAAGCACAGCTCCTCAATTTGAAATCATCGTAACATTAGCAGTGAGCTGTAAAACCAAATCATAATTAACACGAAACGCTGCAGTAAGCTCCCGCGCATTAATAAACGCCTACAGAGTGCATTTTTTTTACAGAGCGAAAATCCCCACCCCCAATTTATAAAGTTATGACCCCATAAGTCAAGTTTCACCATTAGCATTGCAAATATGTTGGAATATAGAACAAGAAAACTGAAAGAAGCATTTCGTTTTAAAAGCGAGCCTCGCAAAAGGGGCGTTTTACAGTTACAACGACCTAATATAATGCTTATTACAATGTAAAAGGGGAATAGAATAGCTCGCTACTCGCTTCGGAATGTACTCAACTCGTTCCATGATGAAATGAAATATATGAACAATTAAGACAGTAGGTTTACGTCATCATTTTCAACGATATCACACTGCACCGCACTTTACTTACAATAAAGACATATAAGGGCGGTTTAAGGTTAGCGTATATTTCTGCGCATACGGTCGTTTCAGCAAACGCGCGCTACATTACGCGCTTCAAAAAACCGGACACGCATAAACGGGCATATTTCGGCGTGAATCGAACTCGAACATTGTGATTCGTGTGTCGTGTCAGTATCAACATGGATTCTGACAAAGAAACATTACTACGAGCATTATACGAGCTTAGCAGCGCGTCGACGCTCGTACGAGTTGAGCGTGTGGCAAAAGGCGCGCCTATACGCGCCTTAATGCGCTACCAAAACGAGCCTATACGCGCGTTTGAAACGCTAATCTGTACCTACCCTAAAGGGTAATTGCTTACATCTGTATTCAGAGACGTGACTAACTTGCTTTTCGTCCATTCAAAACCAATCGCAATTCTTGCCTATGGCATTCCTACTTAAACAAAATCAAAGCTTATGAACAAACCCCAAATTATTTTTTTCGGAGCATGGCAGAAAGAAGAATCAGAGTTATTCTTACTTTTCAATATTATCCTTAATTAAATCAGTTGTTAAAAAGGCTATTATGTTATCCAATAAAGACTCTCGATTACCTACATAAAATATGACTCTTTTTCAGAAAACTAATACATTTCTCTCCATTACAGGAGATTATTTCTGGATAGACCTATTCTGTACAAAGACATCTATTAACTTTCTGATTTCACGGAGCAAGTCGAGCGGACCTTTAATTTGAAAAGTCGCAGCCATTTGCCTGATTCTGGTAATTTTAACGTAACAATAATGTATCACGATGCTGTTTCAATTTCAATAGTATTGCTTTCTGACACAGTTTCTGTTATTAAAACAGAAAAAAATAAACGCATAGGCATTACAATAACAAATGACTACACATAATTTTATGATGACTAAACGTATATTTTCTGAACCGTGCCAAAAAGCCATACCATCGAAACACTATAGTTAACAATATGATTCTTAGGTACGTTACTATTAACGTTAATATTAACAGAAACAGTCTCTAGGATTTTAGCACTGAATTTCCTATTTGTGAAGTAATACGAAACGTGATATTTGACGGTGGCGCTAGTAAACTCTCATAGATATTATAGAGTTACCGTAGCAACATAGTACCCACATTGATTAACATCGCTCCGTTCATCTTTTCGTTCGCCTTGATGTTGTATCACGTCATAGTATACGCAATTTAAGATATATAAAAGATACCAATACCTTTTCACCAACGTTTAATTTCTAACTCAATGTGCTTACATTAGTTATGCTATTATTTGGTTTTTACTTATCTGAACGACGATCGCGATTTAAAAAACAACCTCGGTCAACACACAGCCCTCATAATACACAGGCGGGATGGAAAAAACACTCACCCAAATCTTCGCTATTAATATTATCCTGGGCAAGACCTTGACAGATGGTGGCGGTGGCAAAAACTAGAAGCAACGCTCCGCGCGCCATTTTCGCGCCAAAAGCGTCGGCCATCTTGTTTTTCAATGGCGTCCCGTCATGTGACTCGGCGCTTCATCCCGCCGTTGCTCAGCCACTCTGCACATTTTACCTGCAAACAAGTGAAACAATTGGAACGATGCTTGAAAGCGGGCTTTGTCAATACTTGAGCCTTCATTGTCATAGAAAAGTTTCGCTAAAGAACACTTGAACAATAAACAGCACTACAAACCGGGAGGGCAACTTTTCTATTCACCTTCACGTTTCTTACAAGTGAATTATTGTGATTTTTTTGTTGTTGTAATGTTGCAAGGAAATTTTTATGGTGCCTGTAGGAAGGGGCGTGCAGAGGCACATTTTCACAAAGCGCTTAATTGTTCGCTTTGAACAGCATATTATTTAATATAATATGTCTGACTAAGATTGAACTGTGGGGATTTAATGAGATATTTCCTAAATATTTTAAATAGTAATGCAGATGCTTAGTTGATTCAGCCTTTACCAAATTCCTACTGTTTAATTTATTATTATGCCTTCACTAAGCAATTTAAACGCGATCGTTTCCTCTAGCTGCTTTCAGGAGCCTTTTGGTCGCGGACTGGCGAGCTACCACATAATACGGGTAAGCTTGAAAATGTAATATGATTTAGTTTATTTATTGTAAACAAAAAAAAAAAAATGACAGGCGATTCCAGTCAAGCAGAAGTACGTGCCAGGCAAATCGAAGGGTGCACAGTTTAGGCGTGAAATAAACATTCTTCTGTAGATATAGTTGAAATTTGAATATTTGATTGTCAATTCATTTGACTTCATTCTGTGAATCCTGCCAGCTACGTCTCAAGGAATGATACTCGATGATTTATCCTCTTAACTCAACAATATGCCCCACTGCCATTAAAGGTTCTCATTTTTGTAAAATTGGTCCTCCAACTTTTAACATCTCAATTTCTTCATCTCTTGTCATTTGAGTCCAATAAATCAATTCTAAATTTATCATCAAAGATTTAGCCAGTCAAAATCATCTCTGTCAGAAATAAGGGAAAACTAGTTTTGATCCAAGGACTTCGCTCAAAGTACCCAAAGCTAAATAATTTTTGTTTACTGACCTTACTCAACAAACTTTTCGATGAGTAAGCAGACCCTGTTGAAATATATTATTTTTAGATTACTAGTGCCCTTATAGTCAAATTAGTCAAAATTATTAGTCGAAACTGCTTTCGATTGATTTTTTCAGTAAATTTTTTGTTTACATCTTCCATCACACCGAAAAAGTGATAAATGTGATGGAAAGGACCATGTCGAGAGTGTTTGGGATGACAGCATTTCAACCCATGCTGGTTCGGGCCTTGATTTTACAGACGGTCGCCTACCTGACACCAACTCTCTTTGGGTTCAATATATACATACATACATACATAAATCACGCCTATATCCCCGAAGGGGTAGGCAGAGGTGATCTAGCACCCACGATTCGCCAATTATGTTAGGTCCCATGTAATAGGTGGCGAGCCTATTGCCATATATCGGGCACAAAAGTCGCAGTACATTGCTATTGCTAGGTGGTATTAGAGGAACGCTGCTGCCCATTCCTTATCATTGATTTATCCTTAGTCGCCTTGTACGACACCCACGGGAGAGAATTGGGGTGGTGACAATTGTTTTCTACTCTGCCGTCACCACACGGCTAAAAAACGGGTTCAATATATTTGATTATTTAATGTATTGTGGCCAGCTAATAACCTATCATTACGAATTAAGAAGTAGGTATCGTTTACAAAAGTATTACAGGGTAAGATATTCTGATGGACTTCCCATAATAAACAAATGGTTTATCAATAATCAGAACAGCGAACGTGAAATTTCCATCGATAGTGACCAAACTGACAGCATACAATCAGTTTCGTGTTGGAATTTTTGACAAGACAGATATTAACTGGAAATATGTTCGTAATCAACCGAATAGGTTTTGCGCTAATAAGCAATAATCACATTAATTTCTACATTAAGATGGCGTTTCAGTATTTTATAAATATAAAGGTATATTCTTTTGATATAATTTATTATCTCAAGTTCCTCCGCGTTACGAAAGGCACGTTAAGCCTTTGATCCTGGCTGAATCTGTAGTCGCACCAACCGCACTGGGCCAGCGTGGTGAGTTATGGCCCATTCTCCCTTTTCTTCTATCCATAGGGAAGGCCTATGCCCCAATAGTGGGGATAATGAATAAAAGGTTCTCATTTTTTTGAAATTGGTCCTCCAGCTCTTAATGCCGCATTCAGAGACGTTAGTTAAGGTTAATGGGTACTTAATGTCTAAAAATGACAATTAAAACTAGCCGCTATTCTTGCCGGGTCGATGGTCTTGATTTAAATGAATTTTTTTTGACATTAAGTACTCTTTAAAGTTAATTAGCTATTGGACCCATCCAAGTACAACAGGCCTAACCACCGTTTTGTAAATGTTGCCCTTTACGCAATTCAAATTGGAAATACAAGTATTTGCGAAAAAAATCCGTAGGTTCGTTACGCACGCAGCGCCCGGGAGTTAAAGTACGTTTTGCGCGAGCTACATTCGTTTGTGGTCAGATTAACGGTTTGCCAAACAGGCCCCGCACAAATGTATGTTAATGCCGCCTATCACTGTCCGGCAGCGGCGGATATTTGCATTGTATTGAATACGCTAGAGAGTCGGGTGTGGGGTCCCAGTTTACGTGGGGCTCGAATTCAAATAGCCTATTGCATGTCTGTCAGGAGGAGCTCGATAGCGCAGTGGCACAGCGCGCTTGACCTGCGATTGCGTAAACTAAGCAATTTTGCTAAGGCCGGTCATTGGATGGGTGACCAAAAATTTATTATCTTGACTTCCTCCGTGCTTCGGAAAGCACGTTAAGCCGTTGGTCCTGGCTGCATCTGCAGTCGTTAGTACCCACCAACCCGCACTGGGCCACCGTGGTGGGTTATGGCCCAATCTCCCTATATTCTTCCATCCATAGGGAAGGCCCGTGCCCCAGCAGTGGGGACATAAAGGGCTGGTGATGATGATTGCATGTCTGTTGAGCGATTTCGTAAACTGAGTTATGTTTAGGCTGATCATTGGCATAACTAGGCATTGACTCGTTAATCAGTAAATCGTTCATTAACGAAGTTAACATTTCTATTAACGGATTAACTTTTAACTATATTCCCAAAGGGATAGGCAAAGGTGAATCAACACTTACGTTTCACCAATTAGGATAGGGCCCATAAGTGGCGCGCCTATTGCCATGTATCAGGCATGTAAGTCGCAGATATAATTAAGTCGTAAGTATATTCCGTTAAGTCGTAAGTATAAGTCGTAAGTATATTCCTATCTGGTATATGAGTAACGCTCCTGCCATTACTTATTGCGGGCTCAATTAACCCTTTGTCGGCATGTGCGACTCCCGCGGGAGAGATGGTGACTATTGTATTCTGCTCTGCCGGGCTTAATATACCTAACTGCCGCACTCAGAGACGTCAATTAAAGTTAATGAGTGCTTAATGTCAAAAAAAATCATTCAAATCTAGACCATAGACCCGACAACAATAGCGATTAGTTTTAAATTGTCATTTTTTGACAGTAAGTACTCGTTAAGTAAGTGTAATAAAAATCTCTTTATCGTAAGAAATAAGTGATTGACAATCGAACATTTTATTGACTTAGCAAATGTTGTTTTTCCCTTATCGCCTAGGGGTATAAAAAATAGCCTACAACCAACAAAAAAAGCAGCTCTTACTACACCCACAGGAAGAGTAGGGACGGTAACAGTAATTTCGTTCAGCTTTGCCACACAGCTTTATTATTAGTAAAATAAATAAAATTAATTGACTGCTAAAGAAAATAAAATAAAAATCGCTACCACTGAAGACTCACCTTTTCCTATATACCCTTTTGTTAGTTCATTTAACGCGACCTGTTATTTTTACAGAGAGCTTTTCCCTGATTTCACGGCAACACAATATTTGGTTTATTATCGTTTCACTAAAACCTGTTTGGTGTGATACCTTTTCGGTTGATCGGTAATCCTGTCCCTAAGATGGCCGGTGTTATCATAAAATATCAAAACCTTTGTTAAAGCCAACAAGCAAGTCAATTGAAAGACTCTACACATACTATATTTTGGTTGGTGGTAGGACTTCTTTGAAGTCCGTCTGGCTAGCTACCACCATCTTATCAAAATCTATCGCCATAATAATAATGTTGACAGCACTATTGTGTTCTGACTGTGGTTGAGGGTTCCAGGTGGAGCTCGATTCCATCTTCAGCCCTTATCGTCACTTACCAACAGGTGAGATGAAGGGCAAGAGCTTCCCTGTCTAACATAACATTCATAAAACCCGCCTATTTCCTTATATGCTCGAAGGGGTAGCCAGAGCTGCATTAAAACCACAGTCATTTGTTCACACCAAAGCGTTGGTCGAGAGAGATCGCAAACAAGCAATGTTGCCACAAAACTAAAAGAAAAATAGTTACTTGTTGTACGTCAGTGCAAAGTTGTTTTTTAACCGCGTGCTCAATTTTGATGACCGAGCTAGCGAAGGATTCTAAGAATCCTGAGCGATAGCGAGGGAATCAAAAGAGCACAAGGTGAAAAATCTTTGCACTCGAGTGCAACACGTAACTTTTCATCCCCCCCAACGAGGAAATTGCAAAATACAAAAAAAAATACAATCACAACAGTTTCTGTTTTCACCCAGAAACTTCCACAACTCCCTCCCATTAACCCAAACACACTCTCAACACCCACCCAGAAACACCCACAACATTCACACCCGCAATACTCACCCATTCACCCAGAAACACCCACCATACACCCATTCACCCAGAAACACCCAAAAAACACCCATTCACCCAGAAACACCCAAAACACACCCATTCACCCAGAAACACCCACAAAACACCCATTCACCCAGAAACACCCATAAAACACCCATTCACCCAGAAACACCCACAAAATGTCCAATCACTCAGACACACCCACAAAACACCCATTCACCCAGAAAGACCCACAAAATATCTAATCACCCAGACACACCCACAACATCCATTCAGACACCCACAACTTCCACCCAGTCACGCCCACAATACTCACCCATCCATTCAGACTAACCCACAAAACACCCATTCACCTAGACACACCCACAAAACACCCATTCACCCAGACACCTCCAACACCCAGCCATTCACCCAGCCACACCCGCAAAATTTATCCTGACACACCTGTAAGTACCTAATAAAAATTACCGTCCCTAATGGAGTTCCGAGACGGTCAATCAGCTTGAGTCAAGCACGTTGATTTTCTGTATATTTTTGTTCCGTTGCTAGCGTAAACAAATCAAACAAACCTAAAAAACTTTTAAATGCTTGACTCAAGCATCAAGCAAGCATTGTAGACGATCAAAATGTTTAAAGCAAGATTGACGCCAAGCTGATTGACCGTCACGGAACTCCTAAGTTTTAACAAATTTATGACGTGAAAAGAAAATGGCACGCGCAAAGCAAATTACAAAAAAAGTACAAAAAGAAGGTTCCGAGTCTGAGTTTTTAACAAATTAAAATAGGTTGCATGATAAATTCGGCACCATGGAGGTAGAAATAAATAGGTATAAATGATGTTTTGAATTCACAAACTCATTGCACACGATGTTCTAAATTCAAATTTACTTTAACCTCTAGAGGATAAAAACGGCTTTTGCACTCAGATATCGAAGAGCAAAAACGCTTTTTTCTGAGTGGGATGAAAAATATTTTATGCGTTCTGTTTCGCAGACATACATAGTTCATTCATATCAACTTTATTTAGAAAAACCCACATTCATTGGCGACTGTTTGCTACAAACACGTAGATCGTCCGAATAATCCAATGAATTCTATATTAGTTGTAGTTATAGCAGGCAATTTATTATTTATTTATGCAAATATGAAGTCACGAATGGAAATGGAATGTGCTATGACATTCCATTTCCATTCGTGGCAACCCTGTTCGACAGAATATGAGAGTTTATTCGTATTTCATTATCGCCAGCCCTGCTGGGGCACAGGTCTTGCCTATGGATAGAAGAATATAAATCGAATGGGCTATAAGATTGGTCGGTATTATCGAGTGATGCAGCTGAGACCAACAGCCTAACATACCTTCCGGAGCACGGAGGAACACGAGTTAATATCTTTTTGGTTACCCATCTAATGACCGGCCTTAGCGAACATTGGTTAGTTTACGCAATGGGCCAAACGCGCTAAGCCTCTGCGCTATCAAGCTTGTATACCCCGTTTTTTCCATGTGGTGATATATTTATACAACCATGTGGTGAAGGCAGAGCATATTTCATTTGAAAGTCATTGATTGAGAGAGTAATAATTATACCAATAAAACATGTAGAGTGCATCATAAATACTATTTCTGCAAATAATAATCGACGACGAATTAGGGTCATAAACCCCCACAGTAGTCATCCTCATAAATAAATACATAAACCACACCGATTAATCCCCTAAAACAATGTACATATTTGTACTACACGATTAAAATAACTGTAAACCTGGCTAGACTGTAAAGGTCCTCCTCATTCCCAACGCGACACCTTTAAATGTCTCATGCCTTTATACTTCGTTCTTGTCGAAATTATAATAAGCTATTTTCGGATCTTGATATATTTAATTTGTCAATAGGAATATTTTAAGAGGCTATTAGGATTCTTTTGATTGATGTGATTTTAACTTGTTATTTGTGTTAAATTTTTTTTAGTATTTCATGTAGGTATCTTTTTGTTACATTATCTTTAAAATTGTATCTGTATACAATATATCGTATCTGTATATTTCCCTAAAATAAAGAAATAAATAAATAAGTCTATCCCTAGTTATTAATAATAACGGACGCCACAAGTAAAAGAAATCGAAGCTAATTGTGATACTTGTTTTACACACCGTACAGGAGCGTCGACTGACTACATCAACGCCAGGTCTAGATATTTTAACCGGGTAGTAACATCGAGCTCATCGACCTCATAAACCCCTATGATACAATTTTAGTTGGCAAACAATCGGTCATGCAATTTTCCCCTATGAAATCCGGTGATCAATCTATGTTAATGACCGATGTTTGATAGGACTGCTAGCTCACCCCCGTTAATCATCTTGGTGATAAAGTAACCGATCAACCTGTCGGCAGTTTAAAAAGCCGGCCCTCTATACGATTGCTAATTACAGCATTTCCAAGCTGTTTTGAGCCGCTGGAACTCCAGATAGGCCATAAAAATGGTAGTATAGCTGTACTGTAACTAGCACAGAAAGTAAATTTGGATATGGTGGTAAGCACGCGAAGTATTTAAACAGAGCACTATAATTATAATATAAAATTGCCTTCATACAATCAGAAGAATGTTAGATATGAACGGGGAATAACGTAGAAGGAGAGGAAGAACAAATATTATATGGATGGATTGTATACAGGAGGATATGATAGCGAGAAGAGTGGGTGAGAAATTGGTTAAGAATAGAGACTAGTGAAGAAGAAAACATGTTGTGACGACCCAGGCTATATCAGGACAAGGGCAAAACGAAGAAGAAGCCTCAATATCCCTAGGGATATAATTAAATTTAGTACACCATTCTCTCTGTCTTTTACAGGCCTAGAATGACTACCTTTAATATTAGGTTTATTTGACACAGAATATGCCATTTTTAGCGTAGGTTAGGTGGTAGACACGTACGAAAAAGTATATGTATGTATTCACACGTTCTTGTCTGGACGCCTGAATATCGTTTACAAGTTTCCAAAAAAATATGAGCGATGGGACAGCAAAGACATTAATAGTACGATATTTTTTTCTTTATTGTTTTAGAGACTTTTGTAGATATGCTTCCATTCCAGTCCCATCTTGAATGTTTCTTAATAAATTCGAAAGATTCGATTAAGCAAATCGAATAGTTGAGCAGTTACTTTGCAAGCCAATCGCGATCTTTCTAATCTACCCGTCGCTCTCACTAATTCCTCATAATGGCAAGGTGTAAGAGAGAAGGCTAGTACCAATTACCAAACAAACGGTCGCAATCAGCTTCCAGGCTAACCCCTTACTTCTTCTCTGATTTGAAACAAACGTAAGTGAATTATAAAACGATTCCCTTAACATGGACGACTCCAAAATCTTCACCTTGAAGGTCCCTAATTTATTAACGTGCAAAACTTTACACAAATTACGGGGAAATTGATTTAATCCAACTCCGAGGGCCTCCCTTAGATACAATTTAAGCTTTACTTTTGTTCGTGACTCTGTTGATGAAGGGAAAATAAGATTGTGTTTTATGCCTATTTGCTCCGGAATATTGTGAGGAACATTGAGATTTATGGTCTACTAACTAGTTATTTGAAGATGCTGTTCTTTGCTGTTGGGAGGATTTATTGTTATTTGGAAGGCGGCTTCGTAACCCTTCACGCCCCTAGCAAAGTGGCCGATCTCTTCGAAGCCATAGATTATAAATGTAAGAAACTGACGTATTACAGAGAAAACCGTCGTGTCAAATGTAAAAGAAGGTGTCTTGTAAAAAGTGTTTTTGTCCACCTCATCAATCACCATCATGAACTCTGTTACCATTCAATTCGCGCCAAGCACTCTCTAGATGCGTTACAATATGTGACACCCATATTTTAACCTAAAATTCATTTCATTCATACATTTCACCCACTCATTATTTCATAAGACTACAGATAAAATATACACTAAAGACTTGGCTGTATGGGCTAGACCCTTTGCCTTCCCTAAAATATAGGGAGAGAAGCTGTCAAAAATTGACATTGGTTTCCTATTCGTTCGAATAAATTGGCCACTTGGCTAGCCCCCAAGGAATACAGATCAGGATTCCAAACTCCCTCTATGCCAAAAGTAGAGCACAATAGTTGCACGGTGCAAAATGTAATGTTTCGTTATCATTAATGAATTCTTGACCTTTTTGAGATTTGGTAGTGTTTTCTGTTATATCGTAGATAGATATTTATGGCATAGTTTTAGACTATGAATAGTGTTTCCTTAAGCTGGTTGAAGGATCTTTACAACATGTACCATTTGCTTCTTTGAGAACCTTTAAATCTTTAAAATGAAATCGTGCGGATTCAGCAATTCAGATTATGCAATCTAAATAGCTCTTAAACTCAATGGGATCCATTTCCATATCTTCGTAAGAATTGTGCCAAAATAATTGATTTGACAATTTCAATATTATTTTAGAGAAAAAACGGTGGACTATATTGTGATAAATGATGATAGCTAGATTGCTAGAGGAAAATTAAGATAAAGTTTAAGTACCTAACATAAATCAAAAGTGACTGGTGCCTTGGTCTGACCATATAAATGGAAGAGGAAACATACTAGACCCCAGAAACCCCAGAAACGAAATGAACCGGGAACAGGGCATGCAGAAGAAGATAATATTAGAAAAAATATTTTCAAAGGAAAATGCGACCCGTTTGATGTAGGTAGTGGGTATGAGTCCCGCATAAGGACATAGTTTTTCTTTATACATTTTTCTAATTTATTTGATATGCTGTTGAAATGATAACTAATTTTAAAATCCATTTCATTTTTTACACATACACATTAATCACGCCTATATCCCCGAAGGGCCTACTCCCAGAGGTGAACTAGCACCCAGGTTTCGCCAATTATGTTGGGCCGCATGTAATGGTTGGCGAGCCTATTGTCATTTATCGAGCACAAAAGTCGCAGTACATTGCAAGGTGGTATAAGAGGAACGCTGCTGCCCATTCCTCATCACTGATTTATCCTTAGTCGCCTTGTACGACACCCACGGGAGAGATTTGGGGTGGTGACAATTGTATTCTACTCTGCCGACACCATACGGCACCATTTTTTACCCATATATTAATTGACAATTATTATTGGTTTGTAATTGTCAGATAATAATTTGCAAATAAAATCGAAATTATTTTTTCTTCTACTAACAAAAACATATTTTCAAAATTGAAAACTACAATTCCGAAACTACAAAACCAGTTCCGAAACCTCATAAATATCTTCAAATTGTTATCTATTATAAATTAAAAAAATTCGGAAAACTTACGCCTGCAGTTAATTGATACTATACAGAAACTTGCGCTGTCTTTTCGACGAAGCTTAATAGGCTGTCAACAACAACAAGAACATACAATACTTCCTGATACACCGCAGTTACTTACAAACTCCCCGAGCATTTTCCATTAGATTTCAATTTATCCACCAATAAAAAGACGTTAAAAGCAACAATAGAATTGAAATCAATGGGAAACTAGGCCGGCGCTTCACTCAGAATAATCCTTTCACATGACAGGGAATCATTATCGCTAAACGGCTCAATGAATTACTTACGTCCTTTTAAAAAGTCACTTTTTATATTGTCACATTTTACTCTTTTCAAACTTAACAAAACACAGACTTGACACTTTGTTAGCCGCGAAAATCACTTCTCGAAAAGTTCCGTCCGCGATCGGGTCAGCTAGGGGGAAAGGCGCGTACGTCCTCCCCAACCGACAAACCGTGGCGCACTGAAATAAAATAGCCGTCCCACCTTAGGGTTGTACCGTAGTATTACGCAGCCAATTTGAATACACACTGCTTTTAAAGCTCGAGTCCTCGTCCTGGCACATCCAGACACGGCGATGTTATGCAATATACCTCGAGGAACTTTTCCGTTCTCGTTAGTGCAAAAAATAAACATGCTTTGAAATTTTTCTAGCTTACATATACCTACTAAGACGCGCTCTAATTTGGCTTATGTGACTAATGAGACGGCGACGTGAGAGCGAGTAATCCTCGGCGAGTTATGAGTTGCGCTGAGTTCTTGTGGGAACTTATTACAAGCCAGGATGACTAATCAACATTGAAGAGTTGTACTTTAAGTTACCTCTAAACGTTTCTGTGATTGCGAGGTTTCTGTTAGAGCATACCTGCACGTCTTACTTTACAGCTCCTGGTGAAAATTAGGTAAAATCTATACGAATCTCGAGGTATCTCATAAGCAGTATGTCTTCTCTTCCAATCGCATCGGTCAGACGTCATCAAGCCATCCACTCGCTTTTGATTTATATCATTCATCACACCGTAAAGGTGCTAGTGAACGGATCATGTCGAGAGACCGATAAACGGAGAGATTGATTGGAATGACAACATTCCAATTCATACTGCTCAAGGTTTTGGCTTAGGTTTTACAGTCGGCCGCTTGTTTGACACTAACCCTCATTGGGTATGCTGTTGTTGGTGGTTTGCCCTCCATCATTCGGGTGCCCTAATGTGCTTATTGCTCTTCACCGGGCAATCTCCCTTAGTCGACTTTTATGACACCCATGGGATGAGTCGGGGCTGGCCTATTCTACGTTATTTGTTCGCTCCCAGGCCAGCATATTTATTTATTAAGATCACCAACAAGTTCACATTAACACAGTTAATGACAAAGAAGTAACATACACTCTATCTACAACAAAATTTTTTGACCCCTTTTTTCAAAAGAAAATTTTTACGTAAGAATTTATCTAAACCACGGAGCACAGTGTATCGCACGCATTAACAAGTTAACTTTTGCCACGTCCCCATCTAAATATTCAGAGAGAACGTTTTGACATCGGCGCACCGCTAAACAAATTCGGAAACCCCAGTGAAACTCGCCAAATCGTATTTAAAAACCGCAACCGGCCATGGCAGTATACGCAATACTGTGTTAGTGATAGGTATACTGTCCTACGAAACGAAGGTGTTTGCTTAACGAATTTTTCTTTTGTTTTGTTTTATACAAGAGAGGCTAAAAAGGGAATGGATTGCGTAAAACGTCTGGACTTGGTTCAGATGGAACGGAGTAAATTTTTCCCCTTGATTTTTCATCGTCATCACCCGCCCTTTAGGGTCTCTTTAGGGGCCCAGACTCTCCCCGCCAGAAGGGCTGGAGGGACACCGGAGTGGTTTAGTGGCGTATTCCCGACTCGATCTTGAGTCGGGCGAGTCCCACACACGTCGGCCGTCTAGCTAGCGGCCGATACGGTGCGTAAATGCATTCCACTCCGTCAAAAAAAAAAAAAGGGCCGGTTTTTTTATGCATAGTTAACTAAACCAATTGTTACTAATCATACAATATCAGACTGATATTAAGTAAAAAAATTGTTACTCATGGTTAAATAAATATGAGTCTGATATTTAAAGATTAGATATATTTTTTAACAATTGGTTGAGTTAACTATGCATCAAAAAACTACTGTTGAGGCACAGGTCTTCCGTATGGGTGGAAGAATATAGGGAGAAAGCCCCCATAAAGCAGGAAGAAGAGTAAGTAATGGCGTATAATAGGTTGCTTTTCGAGCATTGTTAGCTTTTCATCCCGGTTTTGGTTCGTATAGCGAAATCGCTGGAAAAATTTAATCAGAATATAACAAACAAAGTTAGTTAAATTCAACGCAACTTAATGAGACCGTGCCTAATTAAACTTACTAACATGTGAGGCACGTTGTTGGTTTGCTTAGAAAAACATTAACTATTCTATTTAGAGCTTGTAGAATTTGAAGTGCCTTGTGGTGAAGGCATAACAGAATGCAATCGTCACCACCCCCATCTCTCACACGGGTGTCGTACATGGCGACTAAGGGTAAAGACTGCGTTGAGTAATGGGCAGCACCGTTCCTCTTATACCTACCACTTAGAAATATACTACGATTACGTGGCCGATAGATAGCAATAGGCAAAACGTGGGTGTGTATGTATGTAAAATTTGAATTTCCCAAATACCTAAAACGTTTCGATCGCATTTAGATTTTTTTCTCACACTACTCATAATGCGACATGTGGTGACAGCAGAGGCACGTCTGCAAGGATAGTTACTTTGGGTATTTTTCTACTAGTGCCGACTGAATTTAATAAAACTGTCAGTATATCACTATTTTTCTGAAAAATACACATGTTGCTATCCCATCATGGGATTCAACGGAAATAGCAAATGGGATCCATCGTCAATATCTAAATAATGGGATTCAAAAGTTGGATACGACGAAAATAAATCTACCTTTCCTTTGGATGTTATAATGCCCGTTGTCTTCAACGGGTGCCCCAAGGTGTTTGTTGGTCTACACCGGGCAATCTCCCTTAGTCGACTTTTACGACACCCCTCGGGTGAGTGTGGCTGGCACATTCTACGTTATTTTTAGGGTTCCATACTCAATTTGAAAAACGGGACCCTATTACTAAAACTCCGCTGTCGGTCTGTCCGTACGCTGTATTTCATGAACCGTGATCATCATCATCACCAGCCATTTTAATTTCCCCACTGCTGGGGCGCGGGCCTTCCCTATGGATGGAAGAATATAAGGAGATTAGGCAGTAACCCACCACGCTGGCCAAGTGCGGGTTGGTGGGTATTAACGACTGCAGATGCAGCCGGGACCACCAGCTAAACGTGCCTTCTGAAGCATGGAACTCGAGATAATAATTTTTTGGTCACCCATCCAATGACCGGCCTTAGGGAACATTGCTTAATTTACGCAATCGTAGGCCAAGCGCGTAGTGCCACTGCGCTAGCGAGCTCTGATAGTTAGATTTTTTTAGGGTTTTTGGCTAGGTTGCTAAGACCTTTGAGCCAAATCTTCATTTGCAAATATCCATTCTTTATTAGAATATGTCAGATTTTTTTTAAATTGAGCTCTTAATGTAGATATAAAGATACATATTTATACGAGGCCTTATTTTTCAGTAGCTCAATTAAGCGGCGGGAGGAAATATTTGACACTTCACTTTCACTAAGTTCCTAATTATACCTAAATCTACAGATCTAATAAAAAGCTTTGACCGTTGAAAATCAAATATTGTGTTAGACAGTTGAAATTTTCACATATGGTGTATTTCTGTTGCTAAAACAACAAATAGATACTAATTAACATAATAAAATAACTATTTAAAGGTCTCCCATAAAATAAACGTGATTTTTTATAGATACCGAAGGAAGGAAGGAACCGTTCGGGTGCGATTCCGAATTGCACTTGGCCGATTTTTCACTCTCAAGTTGTCGAGGAAGACAACACTTGACTGTTGGCAAAATATATATTGTAATTCGATTACATAATAGACTATTCGATTTTAATTTTAACATTATATAAATGTTAGAAAATTAGTACAAAAATTTTGGTGGTTAGAAAAAGAATTTCGAAAAATTATGATCTTGAGGCGGGAATCGAACCCGCGTCCGCTGCTATCCGGGCAGGTGCCTGACCGCTCGGCCACCCAAGACACTAATTAACTTGCCGAAATTCTTCTAACCTTTACACTTCACGTTGTAAGCCAACGGGTACCCTCGCAATGTAGAAATAATATTTCGAAATACTTTTTCTAACCACCAAAATCTTCGATTACATAATATTATAATATACAAGCAGTCAGAATAATATATGCGAGATTAAACTGATTGGAGCTACTAATGGTCTCATAGCCAGAAAACAATTCGAATACAGTGCTTGCGCAAATCCAAGTCCTAATTGAAAATTCCAGAGGTTATTGGGAAACCCAGTAGGGTTCAGCGGTAATACTTATTAAGAACCTATTGCTTGTTGCGTATTTGATATGTTACCTTCGGGCTATCCCTCAACCCAACTAGGGTGGAAGGGTTAATATTAATCTAATAATATTTTTACACTCACAAAGTCCAAAGTAAGTAGCTATACGTACTTGGCTGTTTTATGGATACTAATAGTTTTATGACAGACAAATTAAAAAATAATAACAATTATTATATAACTGACCCTTCGCTTTTTTGAAAATTTGATTTTCTTTGAAAATATGCCTACGACATATTCTCAGACCTACCAAGTATATAACAAAAAAATTCATAAAAATTGGTCAAGCCATTTCGGAGAAGTTCAATAACTAATACTGTGATCCGAGATTTTTATACATATATTCAAATAAACAATTGTTATTAATCATGACTCGAGAAAATATTCCATGTTGAATTTTCACGCAACTCTGCTCTTCACTCGTTTCTGTCTCATCTTAAAATTAAGGAGTGACGATTAACATACATACATACAAAAATCACGCCTATATCCCCGAAGGGGTAGGCAGAGGTGAACTAGCACCCACGCATCGCCAATTATGTTAGGTCCCATGTAATAGGTGGCGAGCCTATTGCCATTTATTGGAAACAAAAGTCGCAATATTATTGCTAGGTGATATAAGAGGAACGATGCTGCCCATTCCTCATCGCTGATTTAACCTTAATCGCCTTGTACGACACCCACGGGAGAGATTTGGGGTGGTGACAATTGTATTGTACTCTGACCACACGGTGACGGTTAAAACATGCTTTAATGTACCAAAATCATGTTTTCCGAGGAACAAATTGAAAAGTTAATTCTATCGTCAAATATTATGGAAAATACAAATAAAAGAAATTAAAATGCTGAGATTATTAGGATTTTTACTAAAACAAAACATTAAAATACTTTTGGCTGAAACAACAATCACTGCGCATGACGTCACGCCTATGTAAACCATATGAAATTATATAAACTTTTGAATTCATTTCTGTCACACATTGTTTGTTAGCTTCCCTCTGAATGTATTAACGTTTACCTAGGCGTGACGTCAGACCCGACGCCATGACACTGCGAGCTGTTTTCGCACATTATTCAAAAAATACTAGAAAAAGGGCTCTAAACTTAGTTAAACGTTAATTTATTAATAAAAAAAGGTTTTTACGTTAATAGTAAATGTGTACATACACTACGGAAGAGAATTTCAAAATCTGCCTTTTCCACAAAAATAGCCCAGAATCAACTAACCGCGGCGTACGATGAAAAATCCGACTATTTCTCTAAACAAAACCGAACACATTCGGATGTTTGTTCCACCCCGTTCGTTTATTCAAACCAAATCGGGATAAAGACGGCTCCTAGAGGTTTGTTTATCGAAGGCGCTGTTGTTTCTTTTGTTGCAAACAGACGGGGTGATAAATGATGCCCGCGATATGGTATAAGCTTTTTATAGCGTAGGTGTACCAACAACAAGATGTATGCCTATCTATTTGTACAATCATCATGAAAATAGAAATACCAGCGTGTGGAGGTCGTTGACGCAGTGCTCAGCGCCCGCAGTTGTGGTTGCGTAAGCTAAGCATTGTTTGCTAAGGCCGCTCGTTGGATGGGTGTGACGGTGATGTTTTTATTATACACAAATGTAACAGAAATATTAATACCCTGTATACTATCCATGATACATAGTCATATAAATACTAATGGTGTTTTTAACAAATAGAAATCATTATTCACCCCTCCCCCCCCTTCCCCTCTATTTATTAAAAACTAAATACAGAAATCGACTTGTTTGTGAATCAAAATTAAGCTACACGTGTAGTGAAGAAAGAAGGTGTAGTAATAGACACTAGTAATAGTAGGTTTGTAAAAAAACTCCTCAAATCGACTCAATTTTCGACAAGAAACAAGTCCACACAATTTATTAATACTTTTTTGACACTCACCTCCGAATACAGAAACGTTACTCAAATTTTGAGCACTGTTTATGAAGCTAAGTGAAACTTTCACTGTATTTGTTAAGTTTAATTGAAATAAAAAACCATATTTTATTGTACAGGTAGATTTTTTTTTATTTGGTCTCAAGGGTAACAATAACACAGTAGTAAGTTTGAGTAACCCTGCCACAGGATATGCCTGTAACGTACAAGCGTTGGTATGAAAAGGGCTGGTGATGATGGACGGCTAGGGACGTCTGACCAATATGATTTGAAGATGTATAACATACTACACCGACTCCAGATAACATGAGAACAGAGCAGGAAGATGACGATGTATATCCAAAGTTCTCTGTAGCTTTATTTAACAAACTCATGCTACAACCAAGCGTTATACAAGCAGACCACGGAAGCAAAGTTGAAACAATACGCTGAGCAGGCTAACTTTGATTCGCTTCTAAATTCAAAGATAAATAAAATGAAATGGCCAGCTCCAGAGAAAATATCTGGCGCAGTACCTTCGGGTAAGGCTGGGGTATATCATATTTAATCAAAAAAATGGCACAGAGTGAATAATACTTCGAAATGTTGTGTATTCATAAATATTTTTTTCTTACACTCACACCTGTGCTGAAGTAGGTAGCATGAGCACTTGTGATATGATAGATAATAGTTGACGAATAAATTTAAATATGCATATTATGTAATAATTTAATATTAAAAAAAATGTAGTATTACGTAGTTAGTACATTGTTTGTTTTCGAACTCCCCCGATACGGCTTGACCGATTTTTATGACATATAATATTTTATATATTTGGTAGATCTGACAATAGGTCGTAAGCTATGTGCTGCCCATTCCTCGTCACTGATTTATCCTTAGTCGCTTTGTACGACACCCACGGGATAGATTTCGGGTGGTGACAATTGTATTCTACTCTGCCGTCACCACACGGCTAAAAAAAGAAGTTTATATTCCTCAATCGACTTTTACGTCATCCCTGTAATGAGACTAGAACAAAAGACATTGGTATATTTATGTAATACAAATTGATTTATCCATAAATTAAGACAGCTGGTGTGAATCCATCAGCTTACAGTAACGAAACAACACTACATACATCCACAACTTCGTCAGAGATATAATTTAAAACAATGTTTGGTTTAAATTAAACTGTGTTTCGCTGTGAACTGGGCCATACACAGCCACTTCATTTGCACACGTCGCACTTTCAAAAGCCGTAGGCAAATTCACACTATAAACAATTCTTATTATTGTTATTTATTTTTTTTCTTATATGTTAGAATAATTACAAAGAAAACATCTCGGTTGGACGCGGGTTCGATACCCGAATCAAGATTATAATTTTTCGAACCTTCTCTAACAACAATTTTCTTTGTAATTATTAATTGATTACTATTTGAACATGGTGTGGTTTGAAAAAAGACGTATATGGGGGGGGTAGAAAGCATGGAGTGAAAGGAGAGTGACAATAAGGATATATGTATGGAGAAAACGGCAGAGGAAGAAGATCTGTCACAAGCAAATTGTAGATAAGATGAAGCGAAAGAATAGAACGACACTTCAAGACTACCCAAGACTCAAATTATTTAATTTATTGTCAACCTTAAGCTATTCGATTTTAATTTTAACATTATATTGATGTTAGAAAAATTAGTACAAAGATTTTGATGGTTAGAAAAAAATATTTAATTTAAAAAAAAAACATAATTCTTTTTCTTACCAACAAAACCTTAAGTTGTTTGTATTAAGCACCGAGTCATTTGTTTAATTTTTAATTTGCATATACACTGTCATGAAAAACATCCAAACGTCGTCCATGCCTAAACAGAAACTACGTCCTAATTAGCATAACAAATATTTTTAACCCGCCAGTGAAGCGTTATAGTTTTATTTATAGATATAGGTATACCAGAACAAAGCTGAAGAATCACAACAAAGATTCCTCTATTTAATAACACCACAAATCTAATTCAGTTTCATCATTAGTGGTGGAGATCCACCACACCATAAAGAAATGTTGTAGTCAAACTTTACAACCAACCAAAACCAGTCTTGTCTGATAAAAGCGACAGAGCGATTTAGAGCACGGGAAATAAAAATATTTGTAATAATTTAAAACTTTTAATTGATGTTAAGTTACTAAATGTAAACTGTAAGACAAAAGTGTGAAAATAAATGAAAAAACACCATACATAAGAATAAATGTATACGACGTTAGTTTAAAATGTTTCAGAAACTATGAATATTTTTAAAATTTAAAATAGTCTTCACACCATAAAACCATAAAGTGGAACATGAATATAGTCACACATCAGTAATGGAACATTATTAATTATGATTAAACTAACTTACCTCTATGTGAAGTTCTATCATAATTACAAGAAGTGATTAGTCCGAAGATATTAGTAAAAATACACAATGTATATTGGGAAACAAGGGCCATAACCTACAGTCCTCTCCCAATGCAATGGTGGATATTACCGACGGCAGATATAGCCAACACCAACATCTTAACTTGCCTGCTGAAGCACGGAGGAGCTCGAGATAATATAGTTCAGGTGACCCATCCAATGATCTTGGTCTTGATGTCTTAACGAACTTTCCTTAGTTTACACAATCTCAGGTCGCGAGTGCCAGCCACTGCGCTATCCAACTCGTTCCTTTAAATTGCTTATAACCAAACAAATTACAATAACAAAATTTATTTATCTAAATATTTCTTCAATTTTTTGTTTTTGTTAAAAATCCTGCCTTCAAAATTGTTTCTTACGCACCTTACTGGTTGACTGGTAGAGAATGCTGTGTAGCATTAAATCCGCCTTTTGTACTTTCTTTTGTGAAATAAAGTTTTTAAATAAATTGTGTAAACTAAAATGGTGTAATAACAGTTGAGACATTAATTTTATAATTTAGAATTAAAGGGCTTTCGCTGGTTCCGAAACTTAACTACAACATATCATACTTGGTTGATGTTGTAGATCATTAGTCAGACAGTTTAATGAGGTGATTTCACGATCCACGGTTTGTTTTTACAATACTAAAATATCCAAAGTATTTTTCAACAAACTTGAGACGAGTCGAAAACCAAACACCAGAGTGGCAATTTATGTTGAAACATTTTTAATTATTTTTATTTTGAAACATTAACCGCCTTGTTCATAATAACAAATCAGTTTCTAAACACTGTTTTAACTAATTAACTGTTCTGTCTCTTTTCATCACATTGTAAATACAGTTTGACTAAAAGAGACATATCAGTGTTTTAGTTAAAATAGTGTTTTATGAATAAGGGGGTAAGTTTATGTTCTTATTTATGAAACATTATGGTGGTGTTGATCAATATTAATGTTCAGGGGTCATCATTACCAGCCTTTTTAATGTCCCCCCTGCTGGGATACAGACTTTTCCTATGGATGGAAGAATTAACCCACAGAAATAACCCACCACGCTGGCCCAGTGCGGGTTGGTGGGTATTAACGACTGCAGATGCAGAAGGCACCAACGGTTTAACGTGCCTTCCGAAGCACGGAAGAACTCGAGATAATAAATTTTTGGTCACCCATCCAATGAGCGGCCTTTGCGAACATTGCTTACTTTACGCAATCGCTGGCCAAGCGCTATGCCACCGCGCTAGCGAGCTCCTCTTCTAGAGGTCACAAATGTTGTTTATTTTCTTAAATGTAAAAAAAAAATATGATTAGAATAAGTTTGAAAAATTAAAGTCTTCTAGGTGAGAATAGCTGAGATGAAAATAAATAGGAAGGGGTTAGAAAATATGAAATAACATCTTAACTCTATTTATAATTATTATATTCATTTCTTCTCTTATCGTCTCTTTTTATCTTTTCACTCACATTCTCATATCTACTCATCTCATTTCACTTCTTCTTATTTCAAGCAACAGACTAGAAGGATGACAGCTATCAAAAATGTAAAGAAAAACCTAAAAATCAAAATTATTATTACATACATACATACAAAAATCACGCCTATATCCCCGAAGTGGTAGGCAGAGGTGAACCAGCACCCACATTTCGCCAGTTATGTTAGGTCCCATGTAATAGGTGGCGAGCCTATTGCCATTTATCGGGCACAAAAGTCGCAGTAGGTACATAGCTAGATGGTATAAGAGGAACGCTGCTGCCCATTCCTCATCACTGGTTTAGTTTTTAGTTTTTATATTGTAAATATTCGTTACTTATGAACATCGAACACCAGTTTGATTTAGTGAATTCTGTATAAATTAGTATTAAGTAAAGAATAATTATGTATTGTACAAAGTGATTACTTGTAAATCTAATCATAATAAAAGCTCTGTGCCAATATTCGTCCCGATATCCGTCAGTTTATCCTTAGTTGCCTTGTACGACACCCGCGGGAGAGATTTGGGGTGGTGACAATTATATTCTACTCTGCCGTCACCACACGGCACGGCAAAAATTATTATTACGTTTGAATAATAGTTCAATAAGTTCGTATTGTATTCTGCTCTGTCGTCCGTCCCCACACGGCACTTATAATATTTGAGTCATATAGATGCAATGGCAGCATCATCAAATTTTTTCATGATAGCAACTTTGAATGCAGTCTGCCTGTGTAAAATCAGCTTAATTGGTTGCCTTATTTATTTTGTAGCAAAATAAGAAATATCCCGTATAAAATTGCTTTTGAAATCTTAGGCTTGTAGCAAAAACAGCATTATCCAATAGAGGTAATGCCATAGACAAAACAACATAAACAGTTTACTTTTGGTAAAACTGGATGATGTTGCCTTTGCATCTATATGACTCATTTAATGTAATTCGGCCGTGTGGTGACGGCAGATTAGAATTCAATTGTCACCACCCCTATCTCTCTCGTGGGTGTCGTACAAGGCGACTAAGGGCAGCAATGAATAATGGGCAGCAGCATTCCTCTTGTACCATCTAGCAATATACTGCGATTGATTTGCCCGATAGATGGCAATTGGCTCGCCACCTATTACATTACATGTCACCTAGCTGAATTGGCGATAAGTGGGTGTTAATTCACCTCTGCCTAACCCTTAGGGGATATAGGCGTGATTTATGTATGTATGGATGGTAAATTTATATCTACGACGTATATTATTAAACCTGTTGAGGAATGTAATGATATTTCAGAGTCAGACCTACCTACCACTCTCTTCTCAATCAAAATTCAAGTATTCTAACTCATATTTCTTTAACAAGCAAATGGATATTCACTAATAATGCTACTTGAGAATCCCCGGCTCGATTTCAAGGAGGTACTCCGATTTTGCACGACCGATAATTTGCTTATAAAAAGGGACATACTTTTAATTTCTCTTTGTGGAATTATTTATCAGCGATGCCTGAGCTGTCTGGCTCGTATTATAATTGCCATCATTTATTTACGAGCTGGGAGAATGCGTAGTGGACTCTGATAATTTTAAAGTGTTCAAATTAAATGTTTCAAGCACGAAACATTTGTGTCTACATTTTTTAAATGAACTAAAGGTTGACGCTCATTAGACCCTACCCGGCACCCGACCAGCACCGCCTCGTCGGTCGGTGTTCACTGGGGTCACTAAGATCATACTGTAAATAAATTATATTTTCTCAAAATATAATTTAATAAGCAAAAACCATACGTCCGATGCACTAGAACTACCCACAACTTTATGGGTTTGGCGTTGAATTTCCTTTTTAATGTCTTGTCTTCTCAAAGTTGTGGGTCTAGACATTACTACCGTAGGTTTAGCCTCAATCATTATCATTGATGTGTGCTCATTAAATCGACTCTGTAACGCCTCCGGATCGCTTCGGTCGTAAAGCGCCCACGCGCGGCTAGCGATCTTATATATCTTATATAATATCTAATCTCGTCCTATTTGGGGTCGGCGCAGTATGTCCATCATCTTCATATTACACCTCACACTCAATCACGGTATTGTTTAAAAAAGGCCAGGAAATGATGCTGCGTCTTGCATTGTCCTCTCGCTGGCCGCGCGTGGGCGCTTTACGACCGAAGCGATCCGGACGCGGTACAGAATTGATTTAATGAGCACACATCAATCTAAGCCGTGTGGTGACGGCAGAGTAGGATACAATTGTCACCACCCCAAATCTCTCCCGTGGGTGTCGTACAAGGCGACTAAGGATAAATGAGTGATGAGGAATGGGCAGCAGTGTTCCTCTTATACCACCTAGCAAAAAGCAATAGTACTGCGACTTTTGTGTTCGATAAATGGCAATAGGCTCGCCACCTATTACATGGGACCTAACTTAATTGGCGAAACGTGGGTGCTAGTTCACCCCTGCCTACCCCTTCGGGTGTATAGGCGTGATTTATGTATGTATGTATATCAATCTAAATCAGTTTACGGCGGGTTTCAACTTTCAATATTCTATCTACAGTTACAAGTAAATAACAGAAGTTATTAAGGAATACGCGAGGCGAGGCGGTCGGCTGTGGTCGGGCGTCGGGTGGCTCTAATGAGCGTTAACCTTTAAAATGCCAAGAATAGTGAAAACAGTTGAATCTTGACATTGGAGAAAATTTCCTTTGTCTTTCAACTTTAACTGCCGCACTCAGAGACGTCAATTAACTTTAATGAGTACTTAATGTCAAAACATTTCATTCAAATCTAGACCATAGACCCGGCAAGAACAGCGACTAGTTTTAAATTGTAATTTTTTGACATTAAGTACTCATTAACGATATTTGACGTCTCTGAGTGCGGCAGTTAAATAACTAATCTCTCGGAAAAATGTTTTTTTTTTTATATGATTTTTTATTCTGTAGCAGTGTCTGTTGCTCATAAGAGGATAAGCGTCAGTGGGCTCGGACTCAAATTAAGAAAGCTACGAAACAACGGCAACGGCTGATCATAGGATGGATGACCAAAAATATATTGCTTCGAGAAGATTTCTCAAATTAACGGTCGTCGTTTTATCGAGCAACATGGCTAGACTATTGATTACCACTTCAACTGAATATAAAACATGGACTTAAGTTAGTCGTAGTAGTTAGTAAAACTGATGCTGTCACTTTTATTTTCTGAATTAAAGACAAAGTTAGCATCAACTTTAGTTAGATTTACAATAAGGTGTTTTAGAAATAATGCAGTATTTACTGCAAAATGAAGGCTTCAGCATTCAGCACCTTCCCATAAGTAAAGTTATCAAGGTCGCCCTTGTAGACGGTCCAACCCCTCAACGGCTCGTAGCTTAGGACAAGCATACGTTTATCGAGCGCCTTTTAAATATTACATCTTGTTGTGAGACGTGTGGTGTGGCTATGTTGACCAAGGCTAGGTGGCGATCACGTTTAAGGAAAGAGTATTTTAATATAAATTACAAATTAGCCATTTAGTGGAGTGCCTTTAGCCAAAATTTCAGAACCCAGTTACTTTGAACTTATTATTACTTATAAGAATTATGGTTGTACCTATTAGTAATTAAAATTCGTTGCTTTTTATTTTATAATAGAATAAATACATACATATACATACTGCGCCGACCCCACATAAACCGGGAACAGGGCAGGATAGTCTGTTACTATGTGCATCTGCATTGAGTGTTCTTTTTTTTTCAAATTTTAGTAAATAAAACGAAATTTATAGGAAATTTTGTAAAAAACTCTAAGAACTTTATGCATGGGGTCACAAATTTCTAAAACTTGAATTAAAGCTGCTATGGCCAAAAAACCGGAACACTCAATCCAGACGTTTCAACAAATGGGCATAGTCGATATCTAATAAAGTACTAACATTATGATAACAGTTTTCATTTTAGAATTTAGTAAAGAATTTCTAAAGTATTTAAGAAATTACCAGCTCGCTAGGATGTGGGGTTACAGATTTATGGCGGTTTAACTGGAACACTCAATTCAGTACATCACTGAACTGAGTGATCTCAAAAATATGGGTTTAATCGAAGAAATATATTAAAATAACTTCTGCAAATTCTCTTTGTCGCCTCTTAGGATCTTTCTTACTCTTCTCTTTTAGAATTCAGGCATTTGATTATGTTTACCAATTTCCGTATTTAGAGTACAGTCAAGTGCATATCAAGAGTGACATTCGATGTTCAATAGTAGCTTTTAAATACATGTACATAAGCGCTGTATAAGGCCACAGTGTCAACGTACAAAGCGAATGCTTTTGTAATACCAAACCACTCATCGTTTAACGAACGAGTAATTCACAAGTTTAACAGACACAGTATCGAGTAACACAAGGGTGTGGAGTGTAGGTACGATAATTATCAAAATATAGGTTTACCGTTTTGTCTTGTTTGAGAATGGACAAGTGATAGTTTTAACCGCCGGTGTAGTCTAATGGTTCGCCCTCCGGAATCAGATCTCGAGGTCCCGGGTTTGAACCCCAGATGAGAACAATTTGAACTCCGTTTGGTTGGTGGTAGGACTTTTTCAAATCCGCCAAACTAGCTACCACCATGTGATCAAAATCTGTTGCCATAAAAATAATGTTAACAACATTGTGTTCGGACAACTTGTGATAAGATAGCCAGCCCCTCTACGGTTGAAGGTTCCAGGTGATGCTCGATTCTATCTTCACCCCTTATTGTCACTTACCATCAGGTAAGATGAAGCTTCGCTTTCTTCACTTTCTGACTTAAAAAAATCTACCTCTCCATTGCGTAGGCAAAAAAAGGCCTGGAAGTTTAATTTATAATGGCTTGAATAATACTGCGACCTTTGCTTTCAAATGAAATCCTTACAGAAGGAATTATTAAATAATTTACAGACAAAAATGATCCTTTCCCTGATAAAAGTATATTATTTCAGTACATTTTATTTCAGTCTGTACGAACTGCTAACTGGATTTCGGTATTTGGTACTTCAATACTCACGAATCCTCCCAACAATTACAACTCTACTAAATCAACATCAGCGTTTGTAACTAATCAATCAATCGGAAAGTAAGTCAGTAATAATAGGTACTAAGTAGAATATTGTTTATTATTTTTCGTATCCCTAGGTAAAAGATATGAAAGTTGTGGTTATGTTCTCCTTGTAAATGATTAATAAAACCAAGGTATATTTTTATATACATTTACTTACAATGTATATATATAATATTACTTACTTATCCCGTGTGGTGACGGCAGAGCATAATACAATTGTCACCAGCCCCATCTCTCCCGTGGGTGGTGTCGTACAAGGCGACTAAGGGTAAAGACAGGAATGAGTAATGGGTAACAGCATTCCTCTTATGCCACCTAGCAATATATACTGCTATTTATGTGCTCGATAGACGGCAATAGGCTCGTCAATAGGTAGTACATGGGACCTAACGTAATTGGCGAAACTTAGGTGTTGGTTCACCTATGCCAACCCCTTCGGGGATAGAGGCGTGATTTATGTATTTTGTATGTATTTGAAAATTATAATTTAATTGTTAGAAAAACGAATCAGAAAAAATAATACAGTACCTAGGTACCCATAATTATAATGTAACGTGACATTTCATTTCATCACTGAATGATAAAATATCCGCGTATAAAAACAATTATCGCTGATTTCCCAAACACGGACGCGTATCCGTGGGGATGTTAAATGATCGATGAGCGGACTGAAGCCGATCACTATACGCTCCAGTTGGTTTGGATGGTCCAAGCTATTGGACATGGCGGAATTTATGTTCAAGCGATAAGCCGTCATCATCATCATCATTCAGCCAAGACACGCCCACTGTTGGGCATAGATCTCCCCCAAGGATCTTCAAACCGATCGGTCCTGCGCTGCCTGCATCCAGCGGTTTCCCTCGACCTTCATCAGGTCTACCCTGGGGGGCCTTCCAACTTCCTCCTGCCATTCGAGGACCTTTCCGCCCCAACAGCCGTCAGTCCTCCTCGCAATGTGACCTACTGCCACTTAAGGTCCGCAATTCTTCGGGCTATGTCGGTGACCTTAGTTCTCCTGCGGATCTTATCACTTCTAATATGATCACGCAGGGAAACCCCAAGCATAGCCCTCTCCATTGCCCTTAGAGTGACTTTGAGCCTTCTTATAAGGCCCACTTAGCCGTAGGTAGGGATTATTCGACATGAACCACTCCAGGAGCTCGATAGCGCGGTAGCATAGCGCACTTGGCCTGCAATTTGCATAAACTAAGCAAGGCCAGCGTGCATGAATTACATACCCTTACATGAATCATGCCTTTATTCCCGAAAGGGTAGGCAGAGGTGAATTATCACCCACATTCGCCAATTATGTTAGGTCTCATATAATAGGTGAAGGGCACGAAAATCGCAGTACATTGCAAGATGGTGAGAGGAACGCTGCTGCCCATTCCTCACCACTGTTTTAACCCTTAGTCGCCTTTACGATACGCGCAGAAGAGATTTGGGGTGGTGACAATTGTATTCTACTCTGCCATCGCCATACGGCATTCTCATACCACCTAGCAATTAAATAGGCAACAGGCTCGCCTCCTATTACATGGGACCGAACATAATTGGAAAAAAGAAGATGTTACGTTACCTCTTCCTACCCCTTCAGGGAAATATGCGTGATTTTTGTAGTGCCTACGACTATGTATGTAATTAATGTGTTTTGCTAATTAAAGCCCGCTAAGCTCATGACTTGTGCCACGCGCAAGCATCGGCGGTGAGCCGGCAAACGGTGCAGCCGGGACTCTGTATAAACAATACAAATTAATCTAACTTTATATTCCATCTGTCTGGAATGTCCGCTAGTATCCCTCAAAACGATTCAACTGACGCCCAGCTAGATTAATAAAGTAGTCCACAATTTATTTATGAGCCTGGACTAACTACTTGGTTTGGAGATTTTTAGACTGATCCGGTGTTATTACAAAGATGTGTTTTAACATACATACATAAATCACTCTTATATCCCCGAAAGGGCAGGCAGTGGTGAATTAACACCTACTTTTCGCCAATTAAGTCAGGCGAGCCTATTGCCATCTCATCATCATATGTTTTCTTCTTCCACTCCTCTCTATCCTTCACCAATTTCTCATCCACCCCTCTCGCTATCATATCCTCCTTTACACAATGCATCCATCTTTTCTTTGATCTACCTCTCTTTCTACGTCCTTCCACATTCATACCTAACATCGGTCTGCTTCCAGCCATCATTTTGTGAAAAACAATAATCAAGCCAACTTTTAGCCATCGCCAAGAAAAAAATGGGCGGTTTGAATTTATTACCGCCGAAATGACATGCGAGCTACTTCCCGCGCAATTTCACACATGATATAAGTGTTCTATTATATTCTGCAAAAAGCAATTCAATATCATAGACTGGAAAAAGGAAATTGAAGGTTCAAACATAAGGATGGGGTTGCAAAGGCAGCGTGGAGACATTTGTTTATTGCTTCACCAATATGTATGTTTACACTTTACACAAGTACAAAAATAAAAACATACACTGACAACTAAATCCAGATGTAACATAATAATATACTTATCTTATAACCAACAGGTGTATTCAATGTGTATTCAACACACATTCCTTAAAAACACTTACTTTAAATTCAAAAACCTTACATTCTTTGGAACTCATTCTAAGGAAGTGATACTGGCTGTAGTAAAGGGAGGAAGGAGATATAATTACACACTATTACACAATACGAACTACCTTTAGAATAGATTTTTGATGGTCATCATATTTTGCATTGGCTGGGAGGTTTTTGACGACAAGCTTCCCCCGAGGAAGTCCCGGTGGGGAGATTAATGCAGTAAATTGACCTTGCTTTGTTAGCATTTTGGCCTTTAAAAATCTCTTTAAGTTAGTAAAAATATGTGTTTCTTAAACATAAGTCTATACAGTTGTCTAGTACTATAAGAAAGCTAGTGTTGGTCAATGTATCCAATTTTATTATTTCTACGGGTTCTAGACTCGCTCCCCGCCGCTATACAAACCGCGGCCGAAAGCATTTGTTTGTACATTTGTAAGGAGGAAATGAAATGGGAAAGCTGTGGCCAATAGGCCTCAAAGGGTGGCATTTAGTGAATCTACATGAGATTGGAATAGTTTCGGTTTAGCGGGACCACTGAACTCGGATAACATAGACGAAGATATCTCATATAAAACAAAATGAATATAGGGGAACATGTAACGCAGTTATACTAATACATTTATCTATACATTCATTCATCACTACATTTTCGGTGCGAATTATTTTTGATAATATGAATTTAAAGGGAGTGGGATTATAATCAAAAATTGAATTTTATACCAAAAGATGGTTGATGTAAGGCAGACCGCCGGCTGTAAAGACCAAAACCTAATGGAATATCATCCCAATGAATATCCGTTAATTGTTCTATCGCAATGGATCTTTCTGTCACTTATTTATGCACTCTTCCACCAGAGGGGGATGATAATGAATTAAAAGGACAAATTAAGGCAAATAATAAAGCCGTGTGGTGACGGCAGAGTAGAATACAATTGTCACCACCCCAAATCTCTCCCATGGGTGTCGTACAAGACGACTAAGGATAAATCAGTGATGAGGAATGGGTAGCATAGTTCATCTGTACCACCTAGCAATGTACGGCGACTTTTGTGCCAGATAAATGGCAATAGGCTCGCCACCTACCTATTATATTGGACCTAACATAATTGGCGAAACGTGGGTGCTAGTTCACCTCTGACTACCCCTTTGGGGCATAGGCGTAATGTATGTATGTTATGTATGTAATTAAGCTAACTGAACGTAGTTTAGCAAAAGAAACCACAATATAGAACACCAATTTATCTATGGCTTAACATTCTTATTTTTTGATGAAAATTACTTAGGAAAAGGTTCAATCATTGTCTGAACTCTTCTATTAAATAAATGTATATGATATAAAATATTTATTCAGACGAAGACACGGTAAATCTATTTTGTTCCTAAATATCTAGCCGTCTCTCTCGCGTAATTTCATCATCAGCAACGAGTGAGAGTGACAGATATAAACGATGAATTCGTCTAACGCAGTAAACTCTAACTAAGGGACCTTATCGTCTTAATATCTACTAATTACTCAACCTTACGCTAATTGATTTTGAACCTAGTGCCACTCTCTAATGACACAAATTCCAAATAACAATTAAAAACAGATTACACTCAGGATGAATAACTCTATATTAATAAAAGCTTGATTAGAAAAGTTAAAATAAAATTTTATTTAATATCACTAAAGTGTCTTTGTTACTTAAACAATATACTTCTTTGAATTGTGCTTGAATAATTACTAAAAAAATAAATAAAGGTAGTAACTGAATAAATTCTAAAAATGATCTATTGACTATTCTGTATCAAAATGGCCACGGGAGAGGGATTATTCTGTAAGCTGATTGTTATCGACATAGTCACTCTCACTGCAAATCAGGGACTGTCTGCGAGGTGTGAGAGAGACAGTGTAAACGATCATCATCATCCGGGTTATCCGCCTGATGGCGGGCTGCGGGCATCGAGCGGTAGCTCATGGCCCGGGCATGAACTCAGGGGACATCAGTTCCCCGGTGGTCTGGGCCGCCGTCAAAGTCAGCGGGGCTCCCCTTCGCCCCCTTGTGCTCGACCCCGGTCTGGTGGTGAGGCCCTCGGCGCAGTCTAACCATATGCCGGGTGGTTTGCCGTGGGGCAAGGCCCAGCTAGGAGCCAGCGAGCGGGTCTCGGCTTATGCCATGTACCCTAGGGAGCAGAGAGCAGGGGGGAGGGAACCTAGTGGCGGGTCGACAAGATAATAATAGGTTGGGGAAAAAGTTTCTTCGCATTTTTTAAGAAAATTCAAAACATTTTTTAATATAGTTTATTTTCATTTAACTAAAGTATGTAGGTACCATTTTGTTCGATAACTTTTTGCCATCTTGTAGGTAGGGACATGATCCCATTGCTATAGAAATTTTGGGACTTCTGGTCAAAATACCGCGACAAGTGGTTTTGGCAGTCCTCTCGTGATGTTAACCTGACACTGCCTAAAGAATTCTGAAGAGACCGAAACAGGTGGAAATCTGAAGGTGCAAGGTCAGGACTATACGGCGGATGCATTAACACCTCCCAGCCAAAGTCTTCGTTTCTTTCAGTGAGCTCGTGAGGTACCCAAATGTCGAGCTTTTTTGTGTACCCAGTTTTTTTTCAAATGCGCCAAAACTGTTTTGTGGTCAATCCCCAGTTCTTCAGCTACGTCGTAACTACTGACATGCCGATCTTGCTCCACTTTTTCAAAAATGGCATCCATTTTATCTGTAATAGGGCGACCAGAGCGACGTGCATCTTTGACATCAAATTTTCCGGATTGAAAACGCTTAAACCAAATTTTACTCAAATTTAACTCACAGACACTGCACTAGGTCCATAAACATCGCAAATTTTTTTCGCGGCTTGCGTTGCATTTTTACCTTTTTTGTAGTAAAATTTTAAAATGTATCGAATTTCTTCATTAGATTCACTCGTCTTGGCGGTACGAAAAACAAAAGAAAATCACACATTTTCCTAATTTGAATTTGGAATTATTATATTATGTTCTTTAAAATTTAAACTTTCAATGATACCAAAACCAGCCAGATACAAATAGTATAGCCAAAGAAATTTTATTACAAGTTTATACATACTATAATGCGAAAAGACTTTTTCCCCAACCTAATATATCATAATTTTTCGAAATTCTTTTTCTAACCACCAAAATCTTTGTACTAATTTTTTTACATTTATATAATGTTAAAATTAAAATCGAATAGTTTTTTTTATAAATATTTTATTACTTATTTTAAATATTTTAAAGATCTAGATTTCTTTTATAATATTAGTATAGATTAAAAAACGTGTCGTTTGGTGGTCTTGTCTCTTTGGTGGCTTCATCCTTATAAATAAAGGAAGAACGTAAAAGACGATACACAAAGCTAAGGCTACATACAGAACCGCTGTCTTTATTTGAACCGGTGAAGTTTCAAATTGTTGCCGGCGACTTGCGGAGTGAAAAAAACTATCTACTCATACTTAGCCCGCACAATAGTTGGTTTCTGTCTGCGGAACGTAAACAAAGAAATTCTTGGTTGCCGCTTTTCTTTTAAAGATTTTATCTGTGCACTATACGTTGTTCTGTGGAACTTTAATTTGCATTTATTTTCCAACTGATCCCGCTGGACCTTATCCCGCAGGATCAGTTGACCTAATCATCATCAATATCACCAGCCCTTTTAATGTCCTCACTGCTGGGGCACGGGCCTTCCCTATGGATGAAACAATATAGGGAGACCTGGCTTACTGCAAATTTCACAAGATACCGCTCACATCAATTAGCCTTTACATCCATTTTCCCATTTAGTAAACTAGTTTTGTTAACTTGGGCCATATCATGTGTTAGTGCGATCCAAACGCGGGTGATAAAACGGGGCGCCGCTCTACTCGGCTTATAGCGTTGACTCGCTTTAACAATGGAAAGTTGGTGGTAAGGCCCCTGGTCTGGTTTGGTTGACCTAATGAATGTCTTGAATGGGGCCACTGATCCCGTTTGTATAAATTTGATTGATTTGTATACATAGGTATAAAACTGTTTTAAGATATTAGATTAACTGCCGCACTCAGAGACGTCAAATAATGTTAATGAGTACTTCATCTCAAAACATGACAATTCAAAACTAGTCGCTATGTTTGCCGGGTCTATGGTCTAGATTTAAATGAGATTTTTTGACATTAAGTACTCATTTAAGATTTTTGACGTCTCTGAGTGCGGCAGTTAGTATTGCGCTTCAGTAAAGTGCAGTTGAAGGTCAACTTGTTAGATTATGCGAATAGCCTCCGAATACAGAAACGCTACTCAAAGTTTTAGTCCTGCTTAACATTTTAGTATAGTCAAAATTTACGTTTTCAATAGAAATTCTGACAGGTAATTGTACACTTAACTTTTTAACCGGTGCTCAAAATTTGAGTAGCATTTCTGTATTTGGGGGTAAGACTTCTTACGTCCATTAAAATGTTACAACGAAACTAGATCTATTTCAACATCGGACCATCCCCTCGGCCATTATTGATACAAAACAGAAATTTCCGCCGCCGTTTCCCCCCGAATTCTTTCATACAGTTGGATGTCCATAAATCGTGTGTACCATCCAATTTGAAGACCCGCCCCCCACTAAATCACCCCGTATATCGGGGGTCAGTGTGTGAATGAGGGTTCAACCAGAATTATAGCTTCTAAAACGACCCACACATCGTAAACTCGGTAAGCCACTATTATTCGGAATCTTTTGCAAACGGCATTAGGTAATATTTGGCAAAGATGAAATATAAGAAATGAAAAAATTACGACTTTCAGAGGTACGGTCGGCATAAGAAGTCGAATCCAGGGGGCCTACCGCCTAACTCGATTGCTAAAGCAAAAGCTATAGTTTATAACGTCATGCTGTCATTTCGCACCAAATGTACCTAAACTATTAGCGATACCTTTGAACGAATGATTACCGAATGATTTTGTATGAATTGGGAACAAAATCCGTGCCGCCTAAAAATTCAAGATGGCTGCTATAGCCGTAAGCAGTGCATTGCAATATACCTATCATCAGCAATCGAGTTAGGCGGTAGGCCCCTGGTAGGGGCAAATATTTGTGCAATAATGAAGATCAGGCACGAAATTTATTACTTAATTTTTTAACTTACTAACTGCCGCACTCAGAGACGTCAATATTAACGTTAATGAGTACTTAATGTCAAAAAATGTAAAATTTATGGTCTAGATTTAAATGAAATTTTGACATTAAGTACTCGTTAAAATATTTGACATCTCTGAGTGCGGCAGTGACTACTTTCTCTACTTTCTCTGTTCTGTGGACATGATAGCTCTTGAGACATTTTCAAATTGGTAACGGAATTTCCGCAAAACAAAACACAACAACGTTCTAATGAAAAGCCATTTGAATTGAAACTTCTAATTATACTATTCTGAACCCATTACTAAACTATTAGTACCCATCACCCTGAGCTGTGTAGCGGTGTTATAACAAAGTTTACAGCAATAGATTCGAACCATCCCCCGCCTATGATTGTAATTTTACGATCCAAATAACATCAGCCATTCTAACCGCTTTCGGTTTACAACCAATAATATCAAATCAGCCTTCACCTGCGAATGTTACAGACGAGCAGGTAATCTAAATATGTAATAATTCTTTATTTATCTCTATCTTTTTACTTTTAATTTGAACATTATATAAAATCATGTTAGAAAAATTTGTACAAAGAATACTGTGTTAGAAAAACCTATAAACCGCCTCTGGGGTCCCGGGTTCGATCCCCAGTGGAGTACAAATGCGGTTTGGTTGGTGGTAGGACTTTTTTCAAGTTCGCCTGGCTAGCTACCACTACCAGCATCTTATCGAAATCGGTCGCCAAAATAATTACAGCATTATTGTGTTCCGACAATTTGTGATAAGACAGCCATGCCCATCTGTGGTTTAGGGTTCTAGGTGAACCTCGGTTCGGCCCTTATCGTCACTTACCATCAGGTGAGAGGAAGGCTTGCCCTTCCTATCATAAAAAAATGTTAGAAAAACTAGTACAAAGAAAAAAATTACGGCCGCCTTGGTCGAATGCTCAGATCGCTGGGTATTGGCAAAGAGGTCCCGGGTCCGAATCCTGGTAGGTGCAAACTTTGTGATGAGGACAAATGTTTGTTCCCGAGTCCTGGTGGTTTGTTGTATGTGTTCATGTAGTACATTTTCAACATTTATATTCATAATTTATATATTAATATGTATATATAAAATATGTCCGTCATCTAGTATCCATAACACAAGTGCTTAGCCTACTTACTTTGGGCTAGATGACAGGTGCGAGTGTAAAAATATGAAATAAAAAAAAAGAATAGTTTCCTTCTCGCTCGTCTGCTCGAGCGCGTCGCATGACAGAGCGCCAACGCCAACCGGCGGGCGGTTCCGCGTTCTTTATGGCAAGAATTGTCTCGAATTGATTCAAATTGAAGACGGCTGTAAAACTAGACGTCAGGCAGACCTTGAATACTAATGCAGTTTTAATTTTCGTGCGGAGCCATAAAGTTCGCTGTCAGATCCCGTCTACATTGGGAAATAGACTTTCGTGCCTTGTTTTAAGTTCTAGTAATGTTGGATTATATTTAATTTTTGTTCATTGGATGTCTCCCTTTTCCCGAAAATTGTTTTCTTGGTTATCACTTGTCAATCAACGTTTATAATACTAGTGGTCGCCCGCGGCTTATTCTATATTATAGCCTAATAAGCCCTATAGTTCCTGAGATTAGCGCGTTCAAACAACCAACCAAACAAACAAACTCTTGAGCTTAATAAAATTAGTACAGAAGTATAGATTTATATAACGAATAATCATTTGCCAATTTATCATATAATATTGTTTTATTCGATAAATTGGCAAATGATTATCAAATTATCTCAGTTACCAACTGCACCTTTGTACTGCTTTTCATAGTGACACTTTTGAAGATGCCAACTTTCAAGTAGTGGAATGTTTTAGTTTGCGTAATATTCACTTCGTTGAATTTTTTTTACTTCATCTTTAATGTGATGTGTCGTTTCGGGTACCTACTCTTGACCTAGCCCTTTTTAATAGACTTTCAATTTGACCATGAAAGGTCTTGATACAGGAATCAAACCCATGTCTTCCGCAATACGTCTATCGTCTGGACGTTAATAGCGTCTTACTGCCGCACTCAGAGACGTCAATTAACTTTAATGAGTATTTAATGTCAAAAATTTTCATTCAAATCTAGACCATAGACCCGGCAAGAATAACGACTAGTTTTGAATTATCATTTTTTGACGTTAAGTACTTATTAACGTTATTTGACGTCTCTGAGTGCGGCAGTTAGAGTCTAGACGCTAGTTAGAAACAGTAGAAAAATAGGCACAGTAAAATTTTTCGAATTTTATCTGACCTTATTTTCTTAGCCATATTTTAGTTCCCATGAATAGTATTTTATTCTGCTCCGTTCGCTTTGATACACAAAATTGGTCGTAACATTCTTGTGTTTTCAATACTCTCCGGATCCTTCCCCCTACGTTCTTTCACGTATTATTCTACATGCCGAGAAAAATTCAACCCATGCCAATTTTTTTCCTGCACGCCATTCCAAGAACAACGCTCCTCCGTGTAACGCGTGACATTTACAAGTGTATTGCATTAAAGCTGAACGGAATACCCAATTCGATCTCCCCTGTTTAGTTTCCAAATATTTTCCGCGAACTATAGGTGACTGCTTTATAATATTACCTTTATACCTACAGCTATTTTTTATTCTGTGCTGGAAAAGGACGTATAATCTTGTAGTGACTAAACGAAATTTACCGCGATCGATTGCAAATCTTAAATGTTAATGATAAAAATACTTATCATTTTAAAAAATACCAGGTACCCGACACCGACGCGCATGCATGAAGAGATTAATGAGATGGGATGAAGCGAAAGACCGTGTGGTGACGGCCAAATGTCACCACCCAAAATCTCTCCCGTGGGTGTCGTACAAAGCGACTAAGGATAAAACAGTGATGAGGAATGGGCAGCAGCGTTCCTCTTATACCACCAAGCAAAGTAGGTACTGCGAATTTTGCGGCGTGGGCAGAGGTAAATTATATATATTAGCGGTGAATTATATGGGCGTGATTTATGTATGTATGAAGCGAAATAAGTATGTAGAGATCGTGAAAAAAGAAGTGATCTCTGCCTACCCCTGCGGGAGAAAGGCGTAAGATATATATGTATGTTTGTGTCAGCCCTCAAGTGTTCTTAGACATTTAGTGGCCACACCAGAAGACTATTTCCCGAAGACCGACGAAGAAGCGGACAGAAAGTTGCGGCGTGACAGACTGACGTAGCGCCACTGCGCCAATTACACAAATTGAGTTCCGCTCTCCAGAACTGATGGAATTGTCTTATGGCGGACCCGATATTAGAGCGTTTTGTGTTGTTTCGATACAATTTTTCAATTAGAACTTGTTTAAAATTTGTGATTACGACCTGCCTATTTTATTTTATTCGTGTATCATAAAATTGTCTTACGACGGACCCGATATTTGAGCGCTTTGTGTTGTTTTGACGCAATTTTACAATTTGAACTGTATGTATGATAGGTATCATTAACGCCGCTGTGTGGTGACAGCAGAGTAGAATACAATTGTCACCACCGCCAATTTCTCTCGTGGGTGTCGTACAAGGCGACTAAGGGTGCGATGAGTAATGGGCAGCAGCATTCATCTTAAATACCACATGGCAACCGTTTACGACACCCATGAGATGAGTCGGGACTGGCCAATTGTATGTAATTTTTTTGCACGCAGGCCAGCATATCGTGCTGAAAACTGTAATCTGTAGAAATGCTGAAAATTGTATTCTGCTCTGCCATCTGTCCAATAATTGACTTGAACCAAATGCAACTACGTTAATGTATTGTAATATACTCATTACGGCTGATATCGGTCGTTGGATTAATCGCAAGCACCCGTGGGAGGAACACTTAATTCTTTTACGATCCCATTTGTAAAGCCAGTTCGGCCGATGGTATTGTTTATAATTTAAACAGTATTTTTGATTGGGCCGTGTGGTGACGGCAGAGTAGAATACAATTGTCACTACCCCAAATCTCCCTCCCGTGGGCGTTGTACAAGGCGACTAAGGATAAATTAGTGATGAGAAATGGGCAGCAGCGTTACTCTTATACAACCTAGCAATGTACCTACTGCGACTTTTGTACCCGATAAATGGCAATAGGCTCGTCACCTATTACATGGAACCTATCATAACAGGCGAAACGTGGGTGCTAGTTCACCTCTGCCTACCCCTTCGGGGATATAGGCTTGATTTATGTATGTATGTATTTTTGATTGTACACCTTTTTATTCAAGTTATGTGCCTATATTCATTACCTACTAAAAGACCTTGGCTTGTCTAGAGCTTTCCTAAGTTCTACACTTCAACGTGTGTATAAGGGGCTCTCACGGAATCTTACCAAATATGACTAGCAGAGAGAGAAGTCGGGGTGGCGATGGTGAGTGTTGGCATGTTGTGAAGGCTTCTCGTAAACCTACACTTGGGTCACAAGTCCCAATCGCGAACCGGCACCCGCACGGTGAATCCATGCATGGAATGCTAAGAATTATCGTATCTCTGTTAGTATGTTCCCAGTGTTATTTTAATCGAGTAGCAACTACCACATTGGCCAACAATTTGTCTTTGTCTAAGCCCCCGATTTTTCTAGACTCACGAAATGCTACCACTTACAACAAATACATCCACCGATATAATAAGGTACTGAAGACAAAAGGCACGCCAAGAATGCATTTACCGACCAGCCTTAAGTGTATGGATGTTAAAACATCTGATTTACAACACTAGTGAAAATAATCTGACTCCCTACTTCCTGTAAGTATCTCCACCGGAATAGCCCCATGTAAGCGAGTTCTTTCATGGTTTTATCTGCCATCTTTAAACCGTGTTCTACTCGCCCGCAACTCGCAATAGTTGGGGCACCGGCACAACAATTAACGACAATAACTTGATATTTTTGGAACAGATATTTTATATGCCGCGTGGTGACGGTTTGAGTAGAATACAGTATATTGGCAACTCCCATCCCGCGGGTGTGCTAAAATGTAATTCGCTTGTCAATTCTTGTCTAAACATATTTTGATGTATTTTATTCCATATCTAATTTATTAATTTACAGTAATTCTTTCGATAATTCAGATTTTTCCCGGAATACTTCAGCCAGTATATTATATTTCGAACGTTTCTAGTAATACCTACTGCTATTTACGTGGCCGGTAAGAAAGATGTATCACACATGATCCATTTAAAAAAATCAAAACGATTAGCGACTTTGAAAAAATACATAATATTTTTTTTTTATATTTTCATTAAATGACACCTCATGTACAAACTTGGTTGTAAACTGACTCTAAAATTTGTAACAAAACATAGCATTTTATTGATTTTACTACTATTTTACTATTTGTAATCAATCGCGTTTAGTTTGGCTTTTAGCATTGTTATTATTTGTCCCGACGATTCGATCCGTATACAATAGTCGAGGCCGCGACATGTCTCATTATTTTTTAGTATGTAGGTGTATTTCTTTTGTCAAATTTTCCGACGACATTAAAAACCTTTATGGCACTAATATGGATTGATCCGAATAAAGAACTAGGTCGGAATAATGTTCAGGTTGGAACTCAATACAGGCGGTGAAGCTCTAAAACAGGCATTTAGCTTCATGTGTGTTTATGTAAGGAGGCTTTTAAGGCTGGAGTTAACCAACCCATAAAACAAGCGAATAAAAGATACCTAACCGTAAGTTTGGTGACGACGGCAGATCAGAATACAATTGTCACCAACCCCATCTCTCTCGTGGGTGTCGTACAAGGGGACTAAGGGTAAAGACAGTGATAGGTAATGGGCAGCAGCATTCCTCTCATAACATCTAGTTATATACTGCGATTTATGTGCCCGATAAATGGCCATAGGCTCGCCACCTATTACATGGAACCGTACTTAATTGGCGAAAAGTGGGTGTTAATTCACCTCTGCCTAAGCCTTCAGGGATATGGGCGTAATTTATGTATGTATGTCTTCTATACGATAAAATGTTAAAAACCGACGATTAAATAATAATCGCCTGTTTAAGTGTTGGTGAACTCGGACCTAAATGTGTGGATTTTACAATTTATTATTCTCCTATCCGTCACACCTTGTGCTACCTTGAACTAGCAGTCGCCTTGAGTACAGTATTTTATTGTAAATAATGTATGAATTAGCCTATACCGGACAGCAATATTACTTTAAAAAATATCTAAAAGCTGTAAATAATAAATAGAACGTTCATTTTCATTTAAAAAATACGACCGATTTCGTGCAGCGTTGTTATTTTGTGACTTGTCAAAGTCTTAATTCAACGCTACAATCGACATCATCATAGCTATTTTCCATGACGTGGTGGTTTAACTTGGAAATATGCACATCTGCGGGGCTATGATATATGATATAAGGCGATTGCAATTGCTTTCGCATTTCTTAGGGAGCATTATATTCTATTTTTTCGTCGCTACACAGCTTACGGAAACACCTTATTAATTCATAACATCCAACACAACAACAAACAAAATCAATTGTGCATGATATTTATCGCCAAGTGATATTTCCCCGTGATACCTGTAACGCGTACGTATCACATGAACCGACGGCCGTCCCAGCACTAGTTTATTGCATGTAGGTCCAGCTATTATACAAATTCGGTGAGTCGTAAACAATATTTATGAAGCCACCTTTGCACTGCAATTACCGTACACTGAATACAAACAATTTATATGTAAAACAGGCGTCGTTCTAAGCTATACCACTCACGGGCCGCAGATACGAAAAGCGCCATAGATTATATCGAAATTAAATTCAAATCAAAATTGTACTCATATTACGAAGATGGACAGGAGCAAAGAACATTTTAATTATCACCAATTCTCTAGAGGTATGTCGTACTAAGTGACTAACCCAGCACTGCTTATTAAGTTCCCGTGTAATAGTGGACGAGCCTATTGCCATTTATCGGATATGTCAATATCAAGAACCCTGCTACCCATTCCTCGTCACTTGCCCGTTCTTCTCAGAACAGTAGCTTTCAGAATTTGTATGGACAAATGTCAATTTTGACATTACTAAAATGTATACCAGGATTCAAACTTTGAGTAGCATTTCTGTATTCATTCCTGTAAGCCTTATGTTTATAGCCCAAACTCCCGCCTATAAACATTAGGCTTACAGGGTTGGTGTCAGGCAGGCGGCCGTCAATGTTAATCCTTAGCCAAAACCTTGAACAGTGTGGATTGGAAATATTGGAATGTTGTCATCCCAATCACTCTCTCCGTTCATCGGTCTCTCAATAATATGGTCCTTCCCCTATTTTTTTATACATTCACTCATCACTAGCAACTTTCCGTTGGGACGATGATATGAGGAATGGGAGCGGAAGGCTTGATAGCGCCAGACCGATAAACATACTGCGCTGACCCCAAATAAACTGGGATCAAGGCAGTCCCTTAGCCAAGTGGAAAATCTATCGAATGCATAGAATACATTGCATAGAATATAGAGGAGCTCGATAGCGCAGTGGCACAGCGCGCTTGGCCTGCGATTGCGTAAACTAAGCAATTTCGCTAAGGCTGGTCATTGGATGGGTGACTAAAAATTTATTATCTCGAGTTCCTTCGTGCTTCGGAAGGCACGTTAAGCCGTTGGTCCCGGTTGCATCTGAAGTCGTTAGTACCCACCAACCCACACTGGGCCAACGTGGTGGGTTATGGCCCATTCTCCCTATATTCTTCCATCTATAGGGAAGGCCCGTGCCCCAGCAGTGGGGACATTAAAAAGGCTGGTGATGATGATGATGATGATGCATAAAATACAAAATGTATGAAACTGGCGTAATGCAGAGAAAACAATACATCAGTTTCATACTTTTGTTTTTATCTATGCGTTCGAATAGATAAGCCACTTGGCCAGGCCCTCTGCCCTGCCATCACCACACGGCACGTGTTTTTATGGCGTTCCTTATAATTCACTTATTTCCTAAAGAACGACCCTGCTCCCAGCGGGGTTGTAAACAGTAAACAATGGTTCTTGTGGGCGTGTATTACTGATTGATATGTGTGTTGCCATAGCCAACAAACATGGCAGGTGTGGTGTGCCGATTTAATCTACTATTTATGGGTCGTAATCAACGGCGGCAGCTCCGAGGTGGGGTCTTTGTGTTTCTTTTTGTAATCCACAAAACATCAGGCTCGGCAAAGAAAATAATCTTGCTTGCCTGATCAGATTTATGGCGGCGATGTCGAATTCGGCGGCAGTGGCGCGAGGAAGCGTGGTGGGGTATGGCCCATCATCGTCACCAGCCCTTTAATGTGCTGGGGCCTGCTCCCCATATTCTTCCATCCACAGGGAAGGCCTGCCGTGTGGTGACGGGAATAGCAGAATACTTACACGTCAACGTCACCAACCCAAAGCCCTTCCGCGGATGGATTAAAATAAAGTAAAAAACCAAAAAATGTATCATCATATTTAAATCATCATATAAAAATATATATACAATCAACATATTTTTGGTTTTAAACATATTATTATTTCTTTGACGAATAATGTAGTTGTCAAGGGATCCCTTTACTTGGGTCACAATTCCCAGGCGCTTCTTCACTGGATAACTTCCCTCTTCGCAACACCATGACCCGGCACCCGCACGGTGAATCCATGGAATGCTAAGAGTTATCGTATCTGTATGTAATTAATTACACCCATTATTCGTCAAAGAAATACGTATAACATTGGAAACGTGTGTGTCGTGTGAAAAAGTTTCCAATATTTAACGTCAAGAGCTACGCCGTTCGTTCGTAAACTACCCAGGAGACCTTGTTCTGAGAAGAATGGGTAGCAGCGATATTGTTATTCCACCTAAGTACGACACCATTATGCGACACCATTATGTAATGCCTAAACAGAACACATTGAACTATGTTACGTAATGATGTTATGTTTTGTGTTCTATTATACATACATACATACATACATACGTCACGCCCTTCTCCCACAGGGGTAGGCAGAGATCACTTCCTTCCACTTGCTACGATCCTTACATACTTCTTTCGCTTCATCCAATCTCATCAATCTCTTCATGCATGCCCGTCGGTTTCGGGTACTCTTGACCTGGCCCTTTTTCAATAGACTTTCAATTTGATTATGAAAGATCCGCCTAGGATTTCCCCTTGCCATTTCTCCATTCACTTTCGCCATGTAAATCCTTTTTGTCATTCTCCTTTCATCCATTCTTTCGACGTGACCAAACCATGAGAGCATCCCTTTCTCAATCCTTGTCATTACATCTTCTTTCAAACCACACCTTTCTCTTATCACACTGTTATACAATCGGTCGCTCAGCCTTGCTCCAGCCATGCTCCTCAACGCTCTCATTTCTACTGCATTTATTCTACTTTCATGCTTCTTCTCCCATACCCAACTTTCGCTTCCATACATTAATGTCGGAACCAGCACTCCGTTATGAACAGCCATACGAGCCTTTCTGGACACGCTTTGGCTGTTCATAAAAGTGTGCAAAGCCCCGTTTACCATATTCCCAGCTTTCACCCGCTTTTCAATATCACTATCACACTTTACATCTCTCATAAATACAGATCCTAAATATACAAACTCTTTCACTTGTTCAACATTCTCACACGCTATCTTAATTTCACACTTCGTCATTTGTTCATCCCTTTCAAAAACCATGATTTTTGTCTTGCTTACATTTACTTTCATCCCTTTCTCTGTCAAAGCTTCATGCATAACTGTTACCATCTCCTGGAAATCTGTTTCTGATGATGCTAATATAACCTGGTCATCAGCGTACAGCAGACATTTGATAAGTAACTCGTTCATTCGTAATCCACTATTATATGTTGCACGAATTAGTGAACAACAAGCATAATCCAACTGATCATTGTCAATCAGTGAGACAAACAAGCCGAATTATTTAACTGGTAACTGACCCACTAATCAGTAGCAAATTTCACTGTATAAAGGTCCGTTTATATCTACCGACATTGAGCGTGTCAGACACGTGCCATACCCGACAAAATAATATTATTCTATACTATGTGTATGAGGAGCTTGCTAGGGCAATAGCATAGCGCTGCGTTTGCGTAAACTAAGCAATGTTCGCTAAGGCCGGTCATTGGATGGGTGACCAAAAATGTATTATCTCAAGTTCGTTCGTGCTTCGGAAGGCACGTTAATCTGTTGGTCCCGGTTGCAACTGCAGTCGTTAATACCCACCAACAGCTAGTAGCAGAATACAATTGTCACCACCCCCATCTCTCTCTTGGGTGTCGTACAAGGCGACTAAGGGATAAAGACAGAGATGAGTACTGTGCAGCAGCATTCCTCTTATACCACCTAGCAATATACTGCGATTTTGTATGCCTGATAAATTGCAATAGGCTCGCTACATGGGACCTAACTTAACTGGCGAAAAGGGGGTGTTTAATTGCCTACCCCTTCGGAGATATAGGCGTGATTTATGTATGTAGTGTGTATTAACGTATTCATATCTATCGTAACGTAGCCGCGCAGACAAAGTCAGACCCGGGCCGTGCCCGTCGCGTCGGTGCGTGTCGGTGGCTACCACTAGGCTAAGCACGGGACGTGGAGAAAATCTCTCTCCACCACTTAACAGTGTTTTATCTCGGGATTAAGTGTGAGTTGGATCGAGAGATATTTTCAGGTGGAGATATTGTCCAAGGCCCGTGTAGCGGAAGCGTACAGACGTCAGTGTTCGATGCTAGGTGAGGGCGACCGCGCCCGACGCCGCCCGACGACGCACGACGGTGTCTGCCAATGCCAGACACGACACGTCTGGCACGCTCAATGCCTGTAGATGTAAATAAACGGTGCCTGTGCGTGTCGTGTAAGACACTGTCGGTAGATGTAAACAGCCCTTTATCCGTAAGTCAACTATTTGAGTCCACGTAGTGATTGCGTTTGGCCTACGTAGGTACCAATAAATTAACTTCAGGAATAGACAGCTAATTAATTACTGTCAAATAAACGTACCAAATTTCCGAATCACATCACGTACGAATATTGAGTGCGTCATCGTAAAATAAATTACCTCCGTGGGTCATTACTTAATTAGGATAAAGGACTTACTGCCGCACTCAGAGACGTCAAAAAACGTTAATGAGTACTTAACGTCAAAAAATGACAATTCAAAACTAGTCGCTATTCTTGCCGGGTCTATGGTCTAGATTTGAATGAAAATTTTTGACATTAAATACTCATTAAAGTTAATTGACGTCTCTGAGTGCGGCAGTTAATAAGAAATAAATATAGCCGTTTTTTTATATTCTGGAACTCGTATTGATACCCACTTCAAAAAAAACAGATCTTATTTTTTTTTTATGTTAGTCAGGGAAGCTCTTACCCGTCATCTCACCTGATGGTAAGTGAAGATAAGGGCTAAAGATGGAATCGAGCTACACCTGGAACCCTCAACCACAGAGGGGCTGGCTATCTTATCACACATTGTCGGAACACAATAATGCTGTTAACATTCTTATTATGGCGACAGATTTTGATAAGATGGTGGTAGCTGGCCAGGCGGACTTCAAAGAAGTCGTAGGACTTCTTCACTTTCACTTTCACCAACCAAACCGAGCACAAATTTGTACCCCCCTGCGGATCTTTCTGCTTTCTTACAAGAAATGTAGTATTGCTTAGTGTTTTGGCAGTAAAGTTTTAAAGGCAATGAAGCGCAGGCTACATGCGCATGTTACCTATGCAGGTAGGTAGATTTTATGAAAACTCTCGTTCTTCGAGGCATTGTTAAACTTGCTACGAAACGACAAAGCTCGCGCGAGATGACACGAATAAGACCCATACATAAATAAGGTACTAGCGTTGGCAGAATGCACGTGTAGCTTGACCAAGTAACATGTGCATCCAGCTCACGCAAGTAGCCCGCACTGATCAATTAACTTGCGCAAATAGCTCGCGCCTTTACTTGCTCCAGCTACTTGCTCCTTATAGCGGCACCATTAGCACCCGATGCGACCGGCCCCACTTATGGGACCGGCTCATAATTCTAGCGCGCATGTACTAGCTTGTAATGGATCGTACACTATGTAGCTAAGTACCGCGATTAAAGTTTCCTAGTGAATCGCAATAGGCTAGACATTGGACCTGAAACATGGTAGCGAAACGCGGTTGTTGAAACACCTCTGGCGACCCCTTAGGGTAGAAAGTCGCGATTTCCGGCCACTCAAAATATCTTGGTTGACGGAGTGGTATAGGCAGCCCCTGGCCTAAAATTGCGGAATACCCTGTGTAGGCTACTCTCCTACATTTATTTAGTTTATTTATAATAATTACATATATTATTAAACTATTTATCATTGTATCTATATATTACACATAAAATAAATAATCACCTATACAACCTATTTATGTAACTGACGTGCACCCCGCGCCGCATTGCGTTGCCTAGCAACGAATCAACAAGGTCTCGAAATTACACCACGACGCGAAGTGCACGTTGCTTTCTTTTAAATATTAATTGTAAATTCTTTTTTTAATGTAAATTGTGTATTTGTGTGTGTATATGTTATTCCTCTACTGGAGAACCAAAAATATAAGCTTTGGACTGTTATACTGTGAGTTGGATTATTCATTTACTTTTCACACACCAAAATACCAAATTGGTGACCCCGTAAATTTCAACATGGAGAATGCACAACGTCCACGCGTCACGTTCCTGGCCGATCGGATCAAAGAGTTAGCTGCTGCATCTACATCTGTTGTTAGCGTCAACCAGGCGACGTTTAACTCGACATTAAGCGACCTTGCCAAGGATATTGCCGAACTTTGAAGGCAATTTAGTAACTTGGCTGTGGAGAAAAATGGCAGAAAACAGTCCCGCTCAACTGGCCGTACTCGTGACTTAAGCACATCATCGCCGAGGCAAAAACGATCGCAGTCTAGTTATCGCAAGTTTCCAGTATGCTGGTACCACAACAACTTCGGTGCTGATGCCCGCAAGTGCATCCGCCCTTGCGACTACAAAGCGGGAAACGCCACGGGCGATCAGTAATGGCGACTGACGATTGCCCTACATCTGCTGCTGGTCGCCTCTTCATTGTGGATCGAACTTCGAAGACGCAATTTCTAATCGACACCGGTAGCGATTTGTGTGTCTTCCCCCGTTCCATGCTGAGTGATCATCGTACCTGTACGGACTATAAGTTGTGTGCCGCAAACGGTTCTAGTATAAGTACTTATGGCTATGTGTATTTTAACTTAGATTTTGGCTTACGCAGAGTTTTTACCTGGCGTTTTGTTGTTGCCAATGTCACCAAGCCCATAATAGGCGTAGATTTTTTAAATCATTACAACCTTATCGTAGACATTCGCAACAAACGTCTTTTAGATAATACGACATCTGTTTCTGCTATTGCTAAGCTAGCTAATTGTAATTTGTATTCTGTCAAGGTTATGACTGGCGATTCGCATTTTCACAAATTGCTTGATGACTTTCCTGATATTACTCGACCCACTGGCATACACCGCATGATACCACACAACACCGCTCACCACATCCGCACAACACCAGGCCCTCCGGTTTCCAGCACACCTCGTCGCTTAGCTCCGGATAAACTTAAAATAGCCCAACAGGAGTTCCAGTCAATGATCGCCAGTGGAACTGCCAGACCTTCCGAGAGTCCTTGGTCTTCGCCGCTGCATCTGGTGCCAAAAAAGGACAACGGCTGGCGTCCTTGTGGTGATTACCGCATGCTCAACGCCCGAACCGTGCCTGACAGGTACCCGATTAAACATATACACGACTTCGCGCATAATTTGGTGGGATGTAAGGTGTTTAGCACGATCGATCTTTTGAAGGCATATAATCAGTCAGTCCGGACGACATCCCGAAGACAGCGATTACTACCCCTTTCGGTCTGTACGAGTTCCCATTTATGACTTTTGGACTTCGAAATGCGGGTCAGACCTTTCAACGCTTCATGGACGAGATCACCAGAAGCCTAGATTTTGTCTATTGTTATATCGATGATATTCTGGTGTTCTCGAAGGATGAGTCTCAGCACGAGGAGCACCTGCGCCAAGTCTTCGGCAAGCTGCAGGAGTACGGTATGCTCATCAACGTTTCCAAGTGCGTCTTTGGGGCAAAGGAGGTAACTTTTTTAGGATATTCCATCTCACAAGACGGCTCTCGACCCTTGGATTCTAAGGTGAAGGTGATCAACGAGTTTCCCATTCCCACCAGGGTACAACAACTTAAAGCTTTCCTTGGTATGATCAACTTTTACAGGCGTTTTCTTCCTAGAGCTGCCGCGATTCAAGCTCCATTACATGCATTGTTGACAGGTGCAGTCAAAGGCTCTCATCCAGTAACTTTGACAGAAGCATTAGCAGCCTTCGATGCGTGTAAGAAGAGTCTTGCTGACGCTGCTTTGCTTGCCCACCCCGACTGTTCCGCCAAACTTGCCCTGGTGACTGATGCCTCTGATAGGGCTCTTGGAGCGGTCGTCCAACAGTGTAAAGATGGTGCGTGGCAGCCCTTAGCATTCTTTTCCCGTAAGCTCAGCCCATCCCAGGTCAAATATTCTCCATACGATCGGGAACTGCTGGCGATTTATGAGGGAATCAAATATTTCAGGAACATGCTCGAGGCTCGGCATTTTATTGTCTATACTGACCACAAACCGATCAGTTTCGCTTTCCACGAAAGGAAAAAGAACTGCTCGCCACGGCAGTATAGACATCTCGACTTCATCTCCCAGTTCACCACCGACATCAGGCATATTTCCGGTAAGGATAACGTAGTTGCCGACACCTTATCTCGGATAGAAGAACTGGAATCGCCTGTCAGCCTCGAGGATGTAGCCAAGGGTCAATCATCCGACCCCGAACTTCAACTACTCTTTTCTGGTAGTTCTTCCCTGCGCCTCGAAAAACTTCAGGTACCTGGTAGTCGTATACCTCTGTACTGCGACGTAAGTACACCGACACCCAGGCCTTATATCCCAAAATTTTACCGTAGGCAAGTTTTTCGTAGTTTGCATTCACTCAGTCACCCAGGCACTACCACTTCTGCCAAGATCGTCGCAGAAAGATTTGTTTGGCCTGGGATGAGGAAAGATTGCCGGGAATGGGCTCGCATGTCAACGGGTCAAGGTGAATCGCCACGTCAGCGCTCCTCTTGGCAATTTCAATTTGCCCCGTGCACGTTTCATGCACATTCACATTGACCTTATTGGTCCTCTCCCGGTCTCTGAAGGGTATCGGTATTGTCTAACGGCTATTGACCGATTTACACGGTGGCCGGAAGCAGTACCGATAGCCGACATAACGGCAGAAACTGTCGCTAAGGCCCTTTTATCATCCTGGATCGCTCGATTCGGATGTCCTATTGACATAACCACAGACCGAGGTCGTCAATTTGAATCGGCTTTATTTCAGTGTTTGTCTAAGATATCCGGATTCGTGCACAAGCGAACGACAGCATACCATCCAGCGTGCAATGGTTTGGTGGAACGGTTCCACCGACAGCTAAAAGCCGCTATAGTTTGCCATAGTAATGACAGGTGGACAGAGGTCTTGCCATTAGTTTTGTTGGGCATCAGATCTTCTTTCAAGGAAGATTTACAATCATCTTCTGCGCACTTAGTTTACGGCGAATCACTTCGACTTCCAGGCGAGTTCTTCCACAACGCATCGGATGGTACTACCGACATATCGGATTTCTCTGCTGGTCTCAGGGCTATAATTCAAAATTTGCGCCCCACACCAGCATCTCACCACGGTCATCCTAAAACTTTCATTTTCAAAGACCTTGCTACCAGTGATTACGTCTTCCTTCGAGAAGATGCATCACGCGGTTCTCTTCAACCTGCATATTCAGGACCTCACAAGGTGTTAGTTAGGGGGGATAAAACGTTCAAAATCGTGTTGAAAGGCAAAGAGGTCACAGTGTCAATAGACCGCATCAAGCCTTCTTTCATACTGACTGATCACAACAACACCCATCATCCCTCACCTGATGTCCAAAGAAATTACATCACTCGTTCTGGACGTCGGGTTAAATTTCCTGATTTTTTATCGCCCTGACGGTCTTTGGAGGGGGGTGATGTAGGCTACTCTCCTACATTTATTTAGTTTATTTATAATAATTACATATATTATTAAACTATTTATCATTGTATCTATATATTACACATAAAATAAATAATCACCTATACAACCTATTTATGTAACTGACGTGCACCCCGCGCCGCATCGCGTTGCCTAGCAACGAATCAACAAGGTCTCGAAATTACACCACGACGCGAAGTGCACGTTGCTTTCTTTTAAATATTAATTGTAAATTCTTTTTTTAATGTAAATTGTGTATTTGTGTGTGTATATGTTATTCCTCTACTGGAGAACCAAAAATATAAGCTTTGGACTGTTATACTGTGAGTTGGATTATTCATTTACTTTTCACACACTAAAATACCAAACCCTGGTTCCATTCCCGCATCAAGAGTGTAATTTTTCCTACTTTTTCTCACCTATTTTTCTTCGTAATAGATAAATAAGTAGTTTTACGATCAAATTCAAAGCACACAGCAGCCGTGTGCTTGGCCCAAACTGTTTGTTTCGTAATCGGATTGAGGGTATTTGTGGGCCTTAGTCACGCGAGAATGCGTTTGGTGAACAATTCTACCGGTGTGGTGTATTCACAGGACGACGCAGCAGGTGCGCTAACTTTACGCGAATGTAGTTGTAACGATTTTTCTGTAACACATCATCATCATCATTCAGCCGTGAGACGCCCACTGTTGGGTATAAGCCTCCCCCAAGGATATCCACACCGATCGATCCTGCGCTGCCCGCATCCAGCGGCTTCCCGCGACCTTCACCAGATCGTCAGTCCTCCTCGCAACGTGCCCTGTGCACTGCCACTTAAGATCCGCAATTCTTCGGGCCATCACGGTGACATTAGGTCTCCTGCGGATCTCATCAATTCTTAATTTCTGTAACACAAACACAGCATATCCCCGGCACATAAGTGGTCAATGAGCAGTAACTGCGGCACTCAGAAACGTCAATAAACGATAATGAGTACTTAATGTCAAAAATTGACAATTCAAAACTGGTCGCTATTCTTGTCGGGTCTATAGTCGAGATTTATTTTTTTTTAAATTACATTAGTACTCATTAAAGTTAATTAAGGCCTCTGAGTGCTGCAGTAAGACGTTTTTAGGTATCAATCGAGGTGCGACGTGGAGGAGCTCGGTAGCGCAGTGGCATAGTGCGCTTGGCCTACGATTGCGTAAACTAAGCAATGTCGTTAAGATCCATCATTGGATGGGTGACCAAAAATTTATTCTCTCTCTCTATCTCGAGTTCCTCCGTGTTTCGGAAGGCACGTGTTAAGCCGTTGGTCCTGGCTGCACCTGCAGTCGTTAATACCCACCAACCCGCACTGGGCCAGCGTGGTGGGTTATGGTCCAATCCCCCTATATTCTTCCATCCTAGGGAAGGCCCGTGACCTAGCAGTGGGGACATTAAAGGGCTAGTAATGATGAATGTTATTTTATCTCGTATTTTTACAAATACATACCTGATATTCAGCTAAGCTTCGGTTTTCTCTTTATATATTATTTGTTTCGATTAAGAGCTTTTGGATCAACCGACGGGCTACCATCCTACCATTCAGCAGTTGCTATACCTGTAAGCCGCAGAATTGGACAACGCTCAACAATACCTTGTTATTATATCACTTTATTCATTGAATATATTCTGTTATCGGTCATGAACTTTGACAAATCCAGTTTGTTTATTTGTCTGCATATCTCATATTCGAGCTAAAGTGGTGTGCACGCAAATACGAAATTTACGTTTGTGTTTCTAATTTCGCCAGAAGACAAGTCAATTGAATATTGTTTTGTTTGTTCAATCATAAGTTCGTAAAGCTCTATTTGTTTATGATACGTCAACAGCGAACACATTCAGAACATACAGTATATTTTATAACATCGTTTACACTCCATTCAATGTAATATATTTAGAAGAGGCATACTAAGGATAAATCAGTGATGAGGAATGGGCAGCAGCGTTCCTCTTATACCAGCTAATAATAGAACTGCGACTTTTGCTCCCGATAAATGGCAATAGGCTCGCCATCTAACCTAACATAATTGGCGAAACGTGGGTGCTAGTTCACCTCCGCCTACCCCTTCGGGGATATAGGCGTGATTTATGTATGTACGTATTATATACATTGGCAAGTCAATGTAGCTGTAGACAGAGCTTCAGAAAATTTGAGAACACTTATTCTAGCATATAGAGTCTTATTTTCTTATTTGAATATTAGTGATGTTTAAAGTATTATAATAATAATATCTAATACCGAATGTTTCATAGTGCTTGTCGTATTTTTTTTGTGTATGTATTTATTTGTGTACGAATACCCCGTGCTTTATGTTGACGGCAGAGCAGAATACAATTGTCACCACCCGCCATCTCTCCCGCGAGTGTCGTACAATGCGACTAAGGGTAAAGACAGCAATGAGCAATGGACAGAAGCATTCCTCTTATATCGCATAAGAGGAATGCTGCTGTCCATTAGAAATCTAGTGCGGTTTATGTACAGACAACAGCACGTCAGACAAAATGTTAAATTTTCTCAGTCGACTTTTGGCTCTACTGCCAACAAGACAAGATACTGTATATACGCGATAGATGCCAATAGGCTCGCCTCATTTACATGGGACCTAACAAAATCAGCAAAACGGAGATAAATAGGAGTCATTAGATTGTGTGTGTATGCAAGACAAAATATATTATTTTTATTTTACTACAACAAGTCGATCAACTAGTCAGATGCGTTGATAGATGTTGACCTAGAGCAACATAGCAACACAAACCACCGTTCGTTTGAAAATTGCACCAATTCCTTTGGGCCGCAATCTACATAATGCAGCGAGGCCGTCCGCTGCTAAATGTAGGTGATTACAGGATGCGGACGTAATGAGCGATCGATGTGATGTACACCCGCACGGCATTTTTGTATTCCGTCGCTATTTTATGATTGCTATCTTTGGTACAATCATAGAATTGTCACCACCCCAAATCTCTCCTGTGGGTGTCGTACAAGGCGACTAAGGATAAATCAGTGATGAGGAATGGGCAGCAGCGTTACTCTTATACCACCTAGCAATGTACTGCGACTTTTTGTGCCCGATAATTGTCAATAGGGTCGCCACCTATTACATGGGACTTAACATAATTGGCGAAATGCGGGTGCTAGTTCACCTCTGCCTACCCCTTCGGGGATATAGGCGTGATTTATGTATGCATGTATGTATCTTTGGTACGGTCGCGGTCGGAAAATGTTTACCAGTTTTAAAATTCGATTCTATATCACACTTTTCGACTGTACTGTAGCGACTGTACCTACATATTTATATACATACCTATACGGCCATGAGCAATACAGCGCAGTGTGCTCGGCCTGGGATTGCGAAAACTAAGCAATGATCTCTAAGACCGGTCATTGGATGGGTGACCAAAATAAATATTATCTCGAGTTGCTCCGTGCTCCGAAAGACACGTTAAGCCATTAATACGTTGATACCCAGCAATCCGCACTGGGCCAGCGTGATGGGTTATATAATTTTCCTAATACTCTATCACTCATAGGGAAAGCATGTGCCTTAGCAGTGGGGACATTAAAGGGCTGATGATGATAATGATGACGTCTATGAGCCATTAATGAGCTACCACATTTAAAATGCAAAGTGTTTTACTTTGCATTTTAAATACAAAGTGTTTTACTTTGCATTTTAAATGTGGTAGCTTTAGAGAAAAATAATTAAAATAAAATGTAAAATAACTTAAAATTAACCAAGTGCAACAAAAACATGTTGTAAGTTAATTCCCTTTAATGTGTGTGATCAGAACAAAACTATTCGACGCGAGTCCTTTTCGTAAAAGTTGTTTTATTTCAAATGTGTGATGCTCGTGCAAATATAAGAAAACATTATAAAACTATTCGAATTTGAGTAACTGTGACACAAGCTCTTAAATTATGAAACTGTTTCGTCTTTAGGTACTTAGAAATATTAAAAATCTTAGAGGAATCACTGACCTTTTTAATACAGGACAATTAGTACACATATTGCCGCACTAAGAGACGTCAACTAACTTAATGAGTACTTAATGTCAAAACATTTCATTTAAATCTAGATCACAAATCTAGACCCGGCAAGAATAGCGACTAGTATTGAACTGTCATTAATTGACATTAAGTACTCATTAAAGTTAATTGACGAGTCTGAGTGCGGCAGACCTAAGCATAAAAAAAATATTGTGACCGGCTCGCGCGTACAATCTACAACAAGACAGGCTAGCATAAAACTTAATATATTTTCAAAACATCAGTGACAATAATTACAACACTGAAAAGTTGGTTTTTTTAAGAACCGTATGCAGGTCTCAATTTTGCCTCCACCTGTACCTCAATATAAACCAGGTGTACGGTGTCTATGCCTTATTTATGAGCCATTGGTTATATCGATAGTCGATAAACAGAATCGCACAACATTGCTTCCAGTGACCTAAATGGATAACAATGCGACCGTATGTTATAAAAGTTAGTTAAATAAAACAACATCGTATTTAAACCTACCAAAATTTATTTATGAAATGAAATTTTCACCTAAAAAGTTGAACGGTTAGGTTAGGTTAGTTAAAGAAAATTCGGCAAGTAATTAAGCTAAAGTTCTGATTTGCCAAGTTGGATAGGCACAGCCGGCTCGGCGGATGATTATTTTTATGTTAGACAGGGAAGCTCTTGGCCTTCATCTTACCTGATGATAAGTGACGATAAGGACTGAAGATGGAACCCTCAACCACACAGGGCCTGGCTATCTTATCACAAATTGTCGGAACACAGTGATACTGTTGACATTATTATTGACATGATTTTGATAAGATGGTGGTAGCTGGCCAGACGGACTTGAAAAAAGAACACCAACTCCCCTGGGGTTCGAATCCGGGACCTCTGGATATTAATTCCGGTGGTCGAACCACTATACCACGGAGACGGTAAAATTATACAATTTTTAAATTTTCTTTTCTTTTGGTTGATGATGCGGTGTACCTTCCGCATTCGAACATTCTGCATGGCCCAAGGAATTTAAGAAGAAATGGAAGAAGATAAATATTCCTACATAAATCAGGGCTGCCACTTAGACAAGCACGATCGTAATAACACGAAATTCAGAAGCACAACGTCCATTACTTTTCACGATTTTCCTTTTTAAAGCAACATACCAACCACTGTACATGCCAAAACAAAAGAGCGCCATTTTAATCCTTCCCCTTTCTTTAAAATGATGTACGCGGTGTTTTATGTTAAAATAATGTTTTAAAAGCTTGCCTTGGAAAAGCAAAGGGATAACAATTCGGGGGACAATATTTTATGCATGCATGTAGGTAAATCAAACATACAGAACCAACATTGGAGATGGGATTTTTTCACCGGGAATTGTACGCAGTGTGTGCCCACTTAATAATATTTTATCGATCCTGTTCCATCGTTGTAAGTTAAACATTATTTCGTCTCAGTGAGGCAGCTGGAATGAGTTTCCAGAGTTGGTGGCTTGTTGTAGGCAACTTAAACTTTCAACAATTAAAATGGACGGTGGCGAATTTATGGCTTTCGGGCTTCAAAATGTAAATTAGAATAATTACAGACGCGTCCAACAATACTGTCAAATTTTGTTGACTGCTGGATACCACATAAAATTTCTAAACTACTCAAGTTAAAAACTACTCAAGTCCTCTTTTTCCTACACTGCTCCCAGTGTATCTGGGGTCGGCGCAGTATGTTTCCTATTCCATTCATATCGGTCAGACATCATTAAGCCATGGACTCCCTTTTGATTCATATAATCCATCACACCGGAAAGGTGTTAGTGATGAATTAATGTATAGAAAATGAATGGAAAGGACCTGTCGAGAGACCGATGAACGGAGAGATGACGTTTCAATCCATACTGCTCAAGGTTTTAGCTTTAGGTTTTACAGCCGGCCGCCTGCCTGACACCAACACTCTTTGGGTATGCTGTTGTTGGTGGTTTGCCCTTGTGCTTGTTGGACTACATAGGGCAATTTCCCTTAGTGGAGTTTTGCGACACCCCTGGGGTGAGTCGGGGCTGGCACATTCTACGTTATTTTATCGCTCCCTGGCCAGCATGGAAGACGAAAACTTCTTCTCTTAGTCCAGTATGCTCGACTTAACTTTTAAACTTTAATTGCCCTTACAAACCTGAATTTCCTCAGAAAACATTTGATGTCAATTACAATCATGCCTCCTTTTTCTTCTAGGGCAGGGGTCGGCAACCTGCAGCTCGCGAGTCACATGCGGCTCTTTACGCAAATATTATTTATTAAAAAATACATTAAAAAATCGTTCTAAACGAAAATTAAACACCATTTCTGTCGCTCAGCTACTTGTACATGTACTCGCTGTTCACGCCTCGACTCACTGTCGTCAGTCAGTCGTCACAAAGTATCTGCAAGTGCTATTTGCACATTATTTTATGTTAACTTAGCAAGAAAACTATTTGTGGCTCTTTAAAAACTTTGAAATGTTGTAAATTTTAATTTTTAACTTTTCCGACAAAAAATGTTGACAACCACTGTCCTAGGGCATTCTTCCCAAATTAGCTCCAGGCTAAGACCTGTCTAGACTTGGGCGTATTCTGGCAGAACTCTGCCATCGCGTCCCAGACTTTTACTGGAATTTGTGTTCTATGTTAATCATACAATGCTTAAGTACGTTTCACACAGACATCAGTAGTCCCTTTAGTGCTGAGCACAGGTCTTCCTTATGGGTGGGAAAATATAGTAAAAGTGGAATAAGTCATAACCACACGGGCCCTATATAAATTGGTGGGATTTGACGCCTGCCAATGACCAACGTACCTTCCAAAGCACGGAGGAACTCGAAATAACATATTAGTTGCAGAATATAGACCGAAAAAATTTATAATAAATATATAACTTTATACATGAAGGTGCCCGTTTAAGGTACTCTACCCGCTTCAAGCCTTGAAAAGTCACCTTTAGATTAAAAAAAAAACTGTGGGGGGAGTTTTTTTATCTAAAGGTGACTTTTCAACACGTACCTACACCATGACGATATACCTGGACGTTTGCCAAATTTGGCACATCAAACAGTCAGCAGTAAAAGCACGAGTTAAAACGATGCCTTATCAGTAAATAAACGTTATACAAGCTAATGCCACGCAGCAACTTCGGGTCAAATTCACTTCAAACTTTATACAACTGCCGCACAATGAATAAAATATCAACGTTTATGGAAATTCGTTTGTGATGGGCCAAGTAAAGAGTTAGCCCAATTTGAATGCTAAAAATGCCTGGCTAGACTTGCTTGAGGCTTAAACGTCATCGTAATCAACTAGCAATTTGTGGGATTGCTCAACTTGTGACTTAAGAGGTCTGGTTTCTGTTTATTTTAAGCTAGACAGGAAAGCTCTTGCCCTTCATCTCACCTGATGGTGAGTGACGGTAAGGGCCGAAGATGGAATCGAGTTTCACCTGGAACCTTTAACCACAGAGGAGCTGGCTATCCTAGCACAATTGTCGGAACACAATAATGCTGTTAACATTATTATTATGGCGACAGATTTTGATACGATGGTGGTAGCTAGCCAGGCGGACTTGAAAGAAGTACTACCACCGACCACCGACCGAGTATTAGAGAGATGAGAGAATTTATAGTATCGAAAACTCGACAAAGTAACAAGGGATGTTCTGTGGGCTTATGAAATCATCATAATCACCAGCCCTTTAACGTCCCCCACTGCTTGGACACAGACATTCCTCATGGGTGGAAGAATATAAGGAAAATGGGTCATAACCCACCACGCTGGCCAAGTGCGGATTGGTGGGTATTAACGAGTGCAGATGCACACGGGAGCAACGGCTTAACGTGCCTTCCGAAGGACGGAGTAACTCGGGATAATAAATTTTGGTCACCTATCCAATGACTGGCCTTAGCGAACATTCCTTAGTTTCCGCAATCGGAGGCTGCTATAAACACTGTCTATGTGTAACTAAAAAAAAAGTGTGTCTCTAAAAAGAAGGCTGGATGCTACGACATGGACCTGCCCGGCTAGCATGACCACCGAAACACGATAATTATGATATACCCATTTATCAATTTGAATTGTCAAAGATCCATGGGTTTTTGACAGTTCTCTAACTATATCTTATCGTGTTCCGGTGGTCATGCTAGCCGTCTTGTCAAAAATTGTAAAAGAATGGGCACCAAACCGGTTTTTGACAGTTCGAAGTGATAAATGGCTACATTATAATTCCTAGAAAATAAGTCCTAGAAATCTATTCATACGATAGAAATGACATTCGTTCGATAGAAACGTTGTACCTATTATTCGCCACTTGGCTAGGCGTAATATTCGCCTTATTCTATCTACAGTTAAAAGTAAGCTTACTAAAGTTTAGCTGCCTGGCATTTTTTGTTATATTACGATAAATAACAAAACTTAGTAAGCAACTAAGCTGTAGTACGTCTATCTTCAACTCATGATAGAATATTGGGACCCGCCGCTAATGAAATGTGTGATTGGCCGGTAATGTTTTACATTATCAACCCACCCCGACCTCCTCCCTGCATTGTTGCTATTGTAACATCAGACGTGAGCACAATGCGTAGCGACCATAATTGTAAATCGATCGCCGGGCGCACCTGTGCCCCATACATATTGATCACACAACGAATTACTATCGGATCACGTAACATCAACTGCGCAACTTAATTGCTATATTTTACGGTGTAATTGTTTTGTGACTGCGTAGTCTAGAGAGTCAGCGGATGCCTCATAAATAAACTATCATATTAAGTTCACTTTAGTACCTACTCTGCCATAGCAGCGAAAGCAGTTGTGCCATAATATTTGTCTCTGTTCTTCTCCCTGCCCTGTTTCCAGTCTATCACGGGTCGGGGCAATATGTTTTCTCTTCCATTAAATGAAAGAATGACCGTCAGATGTCATCAAGACATCCACTCCCTTTTGATTCATATCATTCATCCATCACACCGGAATGGTGGTAGTAATAAATGAATGTATATAGATTTTGTATGGTAATGAGGATGAGGAGGATATAGATTTTGTATGGTAATGAGACCAACTGACATGTATATTTCTGTATTAGTTTTAATTATTTTTTAACCAAGTAAATTAAGCTATGCTAACTACCAGTAATAATTATATATAGTTTTTTATACTCAATGAAAGATGTCCATAAACATTCAAATTAAATTTATTTTTTTAAATATGATAACTAATATGATAAGATAGAATATAATAGGTTAAGTAATATATCAAATATTTTATGACATCTTTCATTAACTCATAACTTCATGTAAAGGGAGGAACAAACTTGCTGAGTTTCTTGCCCGTTCTTCTCAGAACAAGGCCTCCTGGTAGTTTACGAACGGATGGTGTAGCTTATAACGTTAAATATTGGAAACTGTTTTTCTTTTCGTTTCCAGTGTTTAACGTTATTTCTTTGACGATTCATGAGTGTATGTAATCATACCTCATATGAATAAACCATATTTTCATTTGCATTTATAGAAAAGAGACAGAAAGCACCATATCGAGAGACCGATGAACGGAGAGAGTGATTGGAATGACAACATTCCAATCCATACTGCTTAAAGCTTAGGTTTTACAACTGGCAGCCTGCCTGACACCAATCCTCTTTGAGTATGTTGTTGTTGGTGGTTTGCCCGCAACCATTCTGGTGCCCCAAGATGCTTAATGGTCTACACCGAACAATCTCCCTTCGCCGACTTTTACGACACCCATGGGATGAGTCCGGACATTCTACGTTATTTTGGGGAATATAAGCGTGATTTATTGTATATGTTTTATGTCCGTGGTCCTCCACCGTGGTCTAGTGGTTCGCCCACCGGAATGAAGATCCAGAGGTCCCGGGTTCGATTACCAGGGGGTTACACATTTCTACTCGGTTTGGTTGGTGGTAGACTTCTTTGAAGTCCGTCTGGCTAGCTACCACCATCTTATCAAAATCTGTCACCATAATATTAATGTGAACAGCATTAATATAGTGTTCTGGTAATATGTGATAAGATAGCCAGCCCCTCTGTGGTGGAGGGTTCCAGGTGAAGCTCGATTCCGTCTACGGCCCTTATCGTCACTTACCATCAGGTGGGATAAAGGGCAAGAGCTTGTCTAGCTTAAAAAAAACGCATGTATGTAAAATTAATTAGGTATAAGTAAATTAGTGTCGATGTAAATGAAATACGCCGTTCCGTCTTTTCAACATCGTCACGCCGCCGTTTACTTCGTGTAGCAACAAGCCTTCCCTCGCCTATAAATTAAGCTAACACAAAAATCGACTGGTGAACCTCAACAAAGCTTTCATGATTGGCCCTTTCTTAGGAGTGACGTTTTATTTGCCCACGATGTTAATCTAAAAACGCACGAACAGCGCACAATACGTTAAATTTATGGCGAATCCGTTCCGCTGAGGTTTATTATTGAACTAGGCACAGGTGTTATTCATGACCAATATCTCACAAGCTTGTGTGTGATGATGAAAATGGAATTGACATTTTCGTGCTGCGTTATGATTTCGGCTCGGAGCGCGTTTGTTATGTCGCAAGAGTAGGTAGAGTAGGCGTGATATATATACAACACATTATAACAAAAATAACGCACAATCCAATCGTACATACATACATAAATCACGCCTGTTATTTCACGCCTATAATATCCCCGAAAGGTAAGGCAGAGGTGGATTAACACCCACATTTTGCCAATTAAATTAGGTCCCATGTAACAGGTGGCGATCCTATTGCCATTTATCGGGTACGGAAATAGCAGTACATGGCTAGGTGGCATAGCTGGCATAAGAGGAACGCTGCTGCTGCCTGATGTGCAGTCTTAACCCTTAGTCGCCTATGGGGGTGGTGACAATTGTATTCTGCTCTGCCGTCACCACGTTGGTGTCATTGTAAATTTATTTTTCTTACTCCATACAAATTGTCCGGTCAGTAAAGCAAAATGTATGGAAAATTCTTATTTTACTTTGATGTCACCATAGTTTTTATATATTACTAAGTTAGCATTTAGTTCATAAGTCCAGGGTTTGGCTTATTTCTGTTACATGTTGTATATACGGACCTATACATATAACTTACGCAATCACAATCCAAGATGAAATTGTGTATACCCTACGCATTTAGAATAATAGCCTTAGCACATAAATCATGGAGAGGTCTTTGGACGGCCTTTTCATCAAAGATCAGTCAACAGGCACGCTGTCTACTTAGAAAGGCGAGCGAGTAAAGCTATACAGTGCGAAATATTTCGTTAGATCATCCACCGATCGTTCAAAAATTATCAATTATGCTGGGTAGTGTTTCTTGCACTACATGGACGTTTTTAGAATGGTTTTTTAACAAAAAACTTCGGCTGAGCTTATCTGTCGGCCTAGCACGGGACGTGGACCAAAGATCTCTCCACTACTTGACAATGTTTTATCTCGGGATTTAGTGTGAGTTAGAGCGAGAGGAAAGTATTTTCTTTTTCCGATTTGAGATTTTGTCCACTTCCCGTGATGCGGGGGCTGGCACGTGCATGGCTCACATACATACATACATCACGTCTTTCTCCTCGAAGGGGTAGGCAGAGGTACAGGAGGTACGTATGTAATACTACATAAGTAACGTTGCGACATAATGAATAATGAAGACACACTTGCCCTCCTACTGCCGCACTCAGAGACGTCAAATATCGTTAATGAGTACTTAATGTCAAGAAATGACAATTCAAAACTAGCCGCTATTCTTGCCGGGTCTATGGTCTAGATTTTAATGGAATTTTTTGACATTAAGTACTCATTAAAGTTAATTGACGTCTCCGAGTGCGGCAGCCTAGACATCTATTCGAAAGAATAGAAAACAAATGTCAATTTTTGACAGCTTCTCTTACAAAGTATTTTGTGGTTAGGAAAAGTTCGAAAAAATATAGTAGGTAATGATGAGGGAATCGAACCCGCGTCCTCCGCATTCAGGGCAGATGCCTATACAGCTCGCTCGTCCAACCGAGACGTTAATTAACTTCTCTTACATTCGACACGAACTGTCGCCATGTTGTTTTATTCTGTAATACGTCAGTTTCATACTATTCGTTCAATTAGATTAGCCACTTTTCGAAAAGGGCTAATATCCCATTGTACTCACTTAACAAACGGCTAATGACGTCCATTTGCCCCATTACAATGTTCCAGTTAAACTAACAACTAAAATTGATCTCCCACACCAAGTATGGTGAACGCACACTTATCCGAGCCGAACGCGCCGAAGGAATCGAAAATAGAGTGCGCGCCAGATAAATGTGCGCGCAAGGGGTGGCGCTTCTCGCTAACACTCGTTGACAAACAAAATTGCAGACAAAGTTTTAGTTCCAATTTCGACCACGCACAGACTTATCTGGCGCGCACTTAAGTACTGAATTGACAGATCCGTCCGCATCGTGCGCATTGTCTCCGGTGACGTCATCCTATCGACTGAACGAATCATTTTTCTAGGATTCTGAATTTTTTGACAGATTCGAACGAATCGGATGATTCGACTTCGGCAAGACTAAGGCTGGTGTTCACAAACACATAAACAGGCGATTATTATTTAACCATCGTTATTGACATTTTATCGTATGTCAAACTCAACTGTCAAAAACTGCCGGTTATCTTTTAATCGCCTGATTTACGTGTTGGTGAACTCGGGACTTAGTGTGCGAGGTTTCATATGATTCAATACAAAGATTTCTTAAATTCATTGATTTCGGAGCGTCCGGCGCGTTCGGCTCGGAAAAGTGTGCGTTCACCTTTACTCGGAAAATGGTTTCCGCCATGCTCGCAATATCCATAAACAAAGCTCGCTCAAGTGTTTAGTGTCATGTGGACAGGGAGCATTAGGTCCTCATACAGTAATGCTATCTGCACCCAATTAGCAGTAACCACGTAGTGCTCCCAAAGGAGCATTGCCCTAACACAATGACAGCAGTTTGATTACGATTACGATCTTAATTAGATAAGGAACGAATAGGGTTTTTTTGTTTGTCTGTTTTCTTTACTTTATTAGTGAATACCCTAATTGTACATAATTATCATAATCACCAGCACTTTTAATGTCCCCACTGCTGGGCGCGCGCCTTCCCTATGGATGGAAAAATATAGGGAGATTGAGACAGTGCGGGTTGGTGGGTATTAACGACTGCAGAAGCAGCCCGAACCAACGGCTTACAGTGCTTTCCGAAGCATGGAGGAACTCGAGATAATTAATTTTAGGTCACCCATCCTATGACGGGCCTTAGCGAACATTGCTTATTTTACGCAATCGCAGGCCGAGCGCGCTATGCCACTGTGCTAGCGAGCTCCTCCAAAAAGCAGAAGACAATCAATTTGAAAGCTCAACTATCCTCGTAAGCGAAGGGAACCTGCAGAAATCTCAGCTTGAATTCCAACCATCGACACACCATTTGTTACCCGATGCATTAAGAACTCTGTTGTCCGTTTGTCTTGGCCTCATAAATCTCTGCTCCGGAGATTAAGCGGGCCAAGTTTTTAATCTCTGGAAATACAATTACGTGACTATGAAACCCGGAAGGCGGCGGAGAATTAAACCTAATCCTAGTAATGGTGTTAAACGCTTGACGCGGACGCTTTCTCCAATCCCGGAGGCTTGCCGAAGGAGTACAGCTCCTCTAGACACGCACGTGGACAATCTATTCGAACTTAGATTCGAACGAATAGAATTCAAATGTATGAAACTGATAGAGACGGCCAAATGGCGGCCGTCGTCGTGTCAATGTAAGAGAATCTATTGAAATTAAAAAAATCTCACCCGTGACCACGGCCGCTGTAAAGTGATCGAAGCGTCGGGTTATATATGCCAAACACCTAATTATACGCGTGTCATATCCGTAAAAATTGTTTTATTTCAAATTTATGTGCTCGTGCAAATTTAAGGGCACATTATTGTAAAAGAATCTGTCAAAAATTTACATTTTTATTCTATTCGTTCGAAATTTCCATTAGATTGGCCACTTGTGGTAAAGATGGAGTTTCAAATTCCGACTCTGAATCGAGCTGTGTAAAGTCCAAAGTGGTTTCGCACCAAAAACCTGAGCAGAATGGATTGGAATGTTGTCGTACCAATCACTCTCTGCGTCCATTATTCACTCAACTTGATCCTTTGCAACACTTTTGTTTATGTTAATGTTAATTCATTACTAGCACCTTTCCGATGTGATGGATAAGTCTCCGAACGTCTGATCGATATGAGTGGTAGAGGAAACATATTGCGGCGATCCCAGATAGATTGGGATTAGGGCATGAAGATAATGATGATCGGAGTGCTTTGTGCAGTGAGTGTATTGTGAGAGGAGGAAAAGAAAAGGCGGATCTTTCATAAAGTTTTATGTGCTTATTAAAAAAGCGCCAGATCAAGAGTTCCACTAACTAAATAGATTGAATAAAGCTAAAGAAGTACGTAAGAATGGTAGCAAGTTAAGAAAGGCTTGAAGCATGTATGTGTTTGATTGAGCAATTAAATGAAGATCTGTTCAGAAGTGAAATGCGAACAAATGAACACCATCGTTTCGCCAATCATGTAAGGTGCCATGTAATAGTGGCGAGCCTATTGCCATTTAAAGAGCACGTGAATGGTAGTTTATTCCTAGGCAGTATAAATAGAACGTTGCTACCCGTTTCTTATCGCTGTCTTAATCCCTAGTCGGCTTGTACGACACCCACGGGAGAGATGAGGGTGGTTACAATTGTCTTCTGCACCGCTCACGACACGGCCAATGATTTCGGTGAGTTGTGAACTCTCATCATCACCATCACCAGCCCTTTAATCCCCACTGCTGAGGCATAGGCCTTCCCTATGGATGAAGAATATAGGGAGTCTGGCTTACTCCAAATTTCACAAGTACCGCTCATATCGTCTCAGATAGCCGTGTGTAGAATACAATTGTCACCACCCATAATCTCTCCCGTGGGTGTCGTACTAGGCGACTAAGGATAAATCAGTGATTAGGAATGGAGTGCAGCGCTCCTCTTATACTACCTAGCAATGTACTGCGACTTTTGTGCCCGATAAATGGCAATAGGCTCGCCATCTATTACATGGGACTTGACGTAGTTGGCGAAACGTGGGTGCTAGTTCACCTCTGCCTACCCCTTCGGGGATATAGGCGTGATTTATGTATGTATATACCGCTCAGATCAATTACCCTTTACAACCAGTTTCCCATTTGGTGAGCTTAATAAACGGAATCCGAAATTGTGCCGTCTCAAATACTGTATTAGTAATTCAATAGCCGTTAGCTCCTCTCCGAACATTTCCCCATGGACATTGTCAGAAGTGCCTCTAAAAGTTTAAAACGGAACGTCATAACTAAAACAGGTCTTGGAACGTTTTAAGGCCGCAAGATTTCGTAAAATGTCTTTATAACTAAGTTATTTCGGAATCCGTACCAGTATTGGCACAGTGTAAGGGTTTGCAGTAAGGTAAATAAGGATTTCGATGTAAAGGGGGGAGAAGCCTGACTGAGTTTGCTTGTTCTTCAAAGTGATAAATGGCTATATCATATTAAGGTATTTCTGTGGTAATGCTAGCCCGGTATATATCCGGCTAGCGATTTCTTGTGCACAGTATGTTCTGTTCATCTGATTGATGAGCTGGATTGTACTTGATACAAAATGTATTCGACATTGTTGAGTTTCTCTACGACCTACTTGACGGTCACTTTTCTAGCGGTACTTTGGCTTTTGAATGTCAATATGAATATTTTTTTTATTTTAGACAGGGAAGCTCTTGCCCTTCATCTCACCTGATGGTAAGTGACGATAAGGGCCGAAGACGGAATCGAGTTTCAACTGGAACCCTTAACCACAAAGTGGCTATCTTATCACAATTGTCGAAACACAATAATGCTGTTAACATTATCTTTTTTGATAAGATGGTAGTAGCCAGCCAGGCGGACTTGAAAGAGATCCTACCAAAACATTGATATAGAATGTGTCGGAATTGTTCCGTTACCGGGGTGAACGGAATGTAATATGGGTAGGTATTTTACATTCGCTTCGTAAGGCATCGTAGAAAAGTTTTAGAGAGGATGGCGCCTCGGCGGTAATATAGACTGAAGCATACTGCGCCCTCCACTATCTTTCCTAGAGAATATTCTCGATGTTACGACCAGCACACGTGATCATTTTCCTACCTATTTTTGTCTCTAATAATTATTCCATATAATACTGCATACATAAATCACACCTGCATCCCCGAAGAGGTAGGCAGATGTGAACCCACGTTTCGCCAATTAGGTTAGGTCCTATGAAATAGGTGGCGAGCCTATTGCCATTTACCGAGCACGGAAATCGCAGTACATTGCTAAGTGGCATAAGAGGAACGCTACTGCCTATCACTCACCGCTGTCTCACCCACGCGAGAGATAGCGGTGGTGACAATTGTATTCTGCTCTGTCTTCACCACATGGCTTTGTAAATGCAAATGTATATATCGTGGGCAAATCGTAGAATTGATTACTTCATGATGTGGCCGACCATTTCATGAAATGGTTGCATTTCATGAAATGGCCAGCTAAAACTGACCATATCGTTGAAACGTCAACGTTTGATGATATGGCCATCCACGTTTGGCCATATCATTAATATAGTTAATATTTGGTATTTTTACGTTGCCGAGCGCAACTTAAAACGTAAGAGACGTAAAATTCTAGTAATTTGATGTCGTAACTAAGTTTCACTTCACTTTTATCTTCCATTACAACATTACTAATAGTTCATTTATTAGGATAATTGTCCGCCGCCATGATGCATCTCAAAAATAAATCGAAATAAGCGCCTCTTACGGTGGTTATTGTAACTATTTTACGATATGATCAATAATGTTTGGCCATATCATGAAATAGCCGTGCGTTTAGTTCTGTTCGTATCGTTAAACGTTGTTTATTCATTGATCTGGCCAGGCCATTATCATGATATGGTCAGTTTTAGCTGGCCATTTCATGAAATGGTCGGCCACGTTATGAAGTGATCAATTCTACGATTTGGCCACGACATATACAATGTTTAAATGTCAAATTATGAATGCGTGTCACATATTATTGCTTTGTCTCACCGTAGCAAAGTACACTGTGCCAGGGCCGCGGTGTGACCTGGGAGATTTTGGCTTTGGCTACGATCCAGGGGTTGATTCGCGTCTTTAACTTAATTGTAATGTATTTAAACTTCAGACCAAATATCTTTTGTTGCTCAACCAATGTAATCCGCCCCGAAGAAATGAAGCGGCGAGAGATGAATGAATAAATTATTACCGGTTTTCGCCGTTTTCTCTGAATTTTGAAGGGGTCGTGTACTTTTTACATACATACATACATACATTAATCACGCCTTTCTCGCCTAAGGGGCAGAAAGAGGTGTTTCAACGCCGCGTTTTCAAGCTTATTTCAGGTCCCATGTAATAGGAGGCGAGCCTGTTGCCATTCACCGGTAACTTTTATATCAATTTGCTAGATGGTACACCATTAGTAACTTTTTATTCGTAGAATGGTTTTGGTTTATCTTACCTAATGGTGTATTATGACATTGGTGCAATGTTACAACAATGACGCTAGAGGGGTAGGCAGAGTTGAATAACACCCACGTTTCGCCTGTTTTGTGGAGTGCCATGTAATAGGAGATGAGCCTATTGCCATCTATCGGGCACTATAATTGTGAAAAAGAGATGGGCGCTTGTGATAAATGTATATTGTAACCACCTCCCATCTCTTCCGTGGGTGAGAATGAATAATGAGCAGCAGCACCCACTTACACCACCTAGCAACATTTGCGTGCCCGACAGATGAGAATAGGCCAGCCCCTTATTAAATGGGACACGGCAGCCTACCGGGCATAAATAGGCGTAATATAAGTATCATCATCTCACCTCTGCCTACCCCTTCGAGGATATAGGCGTGATTTATGTATGTATGTATCATCATCATCACCAGCCCTTTATGTCCCCACTGCTGAGGTACGGGCCTTCCCTATGGATGGAAAAGTATAGGGAGATTGGGCCATAACCCACCACGCTGGCCCAGTGCGGGTTGGTGGGTATTAACGACTGCAGATGCAGCCGGGACCACCGGCTTAACGTGCCTTCCGAAGCACGAAGGAACTCGAGATAATACATTTTTGGTCACCCATCCAATGACCGGCCTTAGCGACATTGCTTAGTTTACGCAATTGCAGACCCAGCGCGCTGTGCCACTGCGCTAGCGAGCTACTCCAAACCTTAGTTAACATAAAAGTCTGCGCACGACATTCCGCTTTCGGAATTTCCGAGAGTACCTACATCAATACCCAACTGACTTCAGACACCAGTGTGTATTGTAAATATAATTCTGACGTGCCAATACGCTATACACTGTTCCCTCGGGAGTTGCCCGTTTGCATCCCAAATCGCCCGCCGGCCTATCGAGCGGTCCCATCGGGCTATCAACTCATCCCATCAACTCGTCCCATCTCCTCGGGGACCTCGGCCAGATGGCGTGAAGGAAATAAAAATTTAGGGCACTACTAATATGGCAGTTCAAGGGTGCGCAGTAAAAGTTTATGTACCGGAATGGGGACAGAGTGTCAAAGATTTAGTTAAGACCACGGCTCGGCACGGTCGCATTTTGGCGGATGGGCACGTTTTCGGTGGCGAATTTTTGATGGACATTTTTCGAATTTGATACACGGTCACCAGTACAGATTAGGGGAAGGTGGCCTGAACCAGGTATACTTCCTAAGAGGCACTGTAATGTATAAAATTATTATCATACCACCTGCTCAAAAATTACGTATTCTGGGTCAAGTAACACCAAAATAACACAAATATTGATTGGAACTTGTCATAAATTGATAAGCGAAAAAAAATGAAATTATTTACCACCCTCACTCCAATCGGGAGTTAACCATAGAGTCCTTATCTTTCGCTCGTGATTCAAGTCTGCACCCGTGACATTTAAGCGAAAAGTGGGTGTCAATTCTTTGCCTACCCCTTTGGGGATATAGGCGTGATTTATGTATGTATGTATGTACTTGTAAAATACACCAGAATCAGTCGATTTATTCATCGCCGAACTCAACCAAAGTAGCATCCGGATCGATTGTCTTCTATACTTAAATATGCCGGACGAAGATAAATCACGTCGGTTAGTGACGAGCCTACATTGCTTGCTTGAGACACGCCTTTGTTTCCTCCTTAAATAAATACACGCGTAAGCCTGAGCGTACACAGTTGGACAAAGATGAGGAAGAGTCGTTTTAGATGGAAAGACTGAAATGGTTGGATCACCACCATACGTAACAATTTACATCACATCGTCATACATCACCAGCCCAAATGTCCTCACTGCGGACACGAACCTTTCCTATAGAGGGAGATTGGGCCATATCCCGCCACGCTGGCGCAGAGCGGGTTGTTAACGGCTGCAAAAGCAGCCGGGACCAACGGCTTATTGTGCCTTTTGAAGCACACACTTTGAAAATGTTGGTCTTAAGTAAGCATACTCAGCGAAAAAGGGAAGATCTTCCTCCGAGCCAGGTGTGCACTCGGGGACCGCGGTCCGACTGTACTTCGTCGGATCTTGTATATATTCTGAGTTCCTCCAGAAACTTTGTAATCGTGATTCAGGACTTGCTATTCTCGTTCTGCCTTAACACCACAGTCATTAGGTCTACAGTTGGTTTGACTCCATTGTTATCGTGAGCTGTCGTACTTTTTTGCTGATCAACCATTTCAGCTCTGACGTAGCCGCTACATACTCATTAATGTTAATTGACGTCAATGAGTGCGGCAGTTAGTGAGAGATTGGGTTTCATCTTCTTTTTTTTACTCTGCAAAATCTTATGTCCATAGCTTTTACTGGATACATGTTTAGCTTACAAAACAACCTTAGACAAACAAATGGGAGACTCAATAACTGATAAAGATTAATTGTGTATTGAGGAACATAGTAGGTACACTAAGGATGAAATAAAGAAAAATCGTTTATGTATCGCTTGCTATTAAGGGACTTGAATACAATGTCTATCAGACGACAGAGAAAAATTCAATTGTCACCATCCCCAAGCACTCCCGGGGGTGTCGTACAAGGCGACTAAGGGTATATAAAGCGCGACGAGTAATAAGGCCAGGAACGTTCATCTTATACCACCTATCAATTTACCCGATATATGGCAATAGACTCGCCACCTATTACATGGGACCGAAAAAGTAACTTATTTACCGATTATCCGTAAATAGTTTCGATTTACGTGCCCGATATAATTATAGCAATAGGCTCGCCACATAACATGGGACCGAGTAAAGTAACTTATTTAACACTGTCTGTAAATAGTTTTCAATAATGCAGTTAATTTTGCCTCTGAAAATGTTAAAATAGTCTAGGGTTGTGATAAAATTTATCGATACTTAAATTGACTAACTGACTGTTTACTGATAATGTAGGTAAATATAAATAAATAAATGTAAAATTTCTTTTTCAGTGCCAGAATTTTACAAATAAGATTACTCCCATGAAATTACTTAAGCCGCATGTCCGAAGTTGAATCTTATCTAAGGCAAATAATATTTTTTGAAAACCAAAACTCTCTTTTTTTATAAACAAGATATGTCCGTATGTCCGTTTTGTGCCACTTTCCTCTGCGCAATTAGCCTACAGGTCATGGAATATCGTCAAATTCTTCTCTTTTAAACTATAAAAATGAATTGCTGTGCGTTTGTCTCGCTAAATCGCGAGAACGGCTGGGCCGATTTAGCTGATTTTTGTTTTGAAATTATTGTCTTTGGCCAGGCAAGGCAGGAAAGGTGAGAAAATATGGAAAAGTTGCGAGGACAACAGTATAAACAACAATTTCATTTTCCCATATAAACTGTTTTGCTGTCAAACATTTGACGTAACCATGGCAACCAAATCGTAACCATTGCTACGGGAGACATTTTATATGGCATAACAACGTATGCCGGGTCAGCTAGTTATCGATAACATTCCTGCTCTATTTATTCCCCTCACTTCCCTGTATCTAATCCATTTTATCTACATTGTTCAGCAGCCAGCAGTATTATAACCGGCGGCTATACTTCTAATCGATTGTTTGAGAGCAATCGATAATATATTATCGAATAATGTATTTTATCGGTAATTATTTTATATCGATGGAACACGAGCTATTGTAGTAGATAGTGGCTTGACAATAATACATTTAAACATTAATGGATTTATTATTGCTCTAATCGTTTTAGGTTCAATTTGGGCACGTTATCTAAAGTAGACAAAGATTGAAACATAGATGATGAATAATAATAGGTATATTAAATTAATTCAAGGTATTTATAATTATATTGCTTTCTTTTCTTTAGAGTAAAGTAACGTGTGACGATGTTGTGTAAGTTAACTTAAGTATGTCAATATATGTACCCAGTAAATTTGATTTTCTTTATGATAATCATCAGAGCTTTTAAACTACCTACTGATAAGCTTTAGACTTTAAAATTAAATCTTCACTACTGGGAAAAATCTGTGTAAATGTTACATACATAATTCACGCATATATCCCCGAAAGGGTAGTGTTACCGATCGATGAGTGGACTGTATGAAGTTGAATGTAAACGATGTTTAAATGTGAAATAATATAATTAATAAAATACAACATAAAATAACCGCACTGACAACCAAAACCCATCTTTTCCTAGTCACAACTTAACAATGTCAATGTATTAAAAAGACTATGATTAAAACCTATTTTATGAACCAGCCAGTTGCCAACATACCCGCCCCTGGTGAGAAGCACCACTAAGTGGGTGGCAACTGCCTGGTCAGCCGCGACCAAAGGCACCAACTTTTACTGTTCTGTTTCAAATTCCGCCCCTAGTGACTATGTCCGCTTGTTTAAGTTTTAATAATACGGCCCAGTGGCCAAGCAAAGAATAGTGGTCGAGCTAGTAAACTATCTACGGTCTATCAGTAGGGGGGGTTCGGCCGCTGGACGGTCTTCTGATGTTGTTGTAGCCATCTTGCCTAAAGGTGATCTGCCAATCTAAGCGCTAGTTTCAATGTACTCGGCGCAGCAGATTATCTTATCTCATGTTATTACTATAGTCATCTTGTTCACCCGTTAGCCGTTCGTTGTTTAGAGTTGCGCTGAGGGAAGTAATTGCTGGCGACGCGTCATCGCAGGTGGTAACGCAAGTCAAGGGTCTGCAGTTACAGATGGCATCAGTTTCCATTTGAAATGTCTGGAGTGTCTCCTCTTTAGGCGCACGTTCACGCAAAGCAGCAAAATTGAATGTGGTGCTGTGAGTAGGTCTCCAAGCAGTGGTTGATAAGGTTGTTTTCGGTGCTTACATTCTCTGCCCTCCTTGACTACGACTTTGACAGCGCGTCTACCTCTCAGGATCCAAAAACGTTGCCTCAACTCATTAAACACAAGTTCGTTGAATCCGTGGATGGCCTTTTGGTGATAGTGGGCGACCAGAAGACGAACTATGTGGTGGTGGCCATATAAGTGGATACGAGTTCTGGCAGTCACGTCGACGGGCAGCAGGTTCTTCACTCTTGAGTCCATCACAGGAAGACCGTCCCGCAGCTTTGGAGTGAGTTCGAAGAAGCGGCTTGTCTTTGGTAGGGGCTTAGAGTGCTTAAGAGCTGCGGCTACGACGCCGAAACTGTGAAGTTGAAATTTCAAAATTAACATATTTTTTTCCAAAACTATATCCGAAACATGAATAGATGTCGCGGAAAGGTTATTAATAAATCGCAATTTTGAATTTGAGTGTAAGGGTCCGAGTAATTGCCAAAATATCCGCTCACCAACAATAGTACGGGCCGTGGCACGTAGTAAATGTAACCAATTGCTGAACCGGTGCGGGTCGGGTGTTACCGATTGAAAATCGCAATTAGTTTCGGTTAGAAATCTTACCTAGCAATAGTACTGCGACTTTTGTGCCCGATAAATGGCAATAGGCTCGCCACCTATTACATAGGATCTAACATAATTGGCGAAACGTGGGTGCTAGTTCACCTCTGCCTACCCCTTCGGGGATATAGGCGTGATTTATGTATGAATGTATGTAATTTATTTCTACACTGTGAGAGTAGTTGTTGGCTTACCACGTGAAATTGCATGGTTAGAGAAATTTCCGCAAGTTAACTAATTATTTTTTTTAACTTTCCCGGTGGTGACCAATAACCCAGCCTCCCTATTCAAAGAGTATTGGTGTCAGGCAGGCAAACGGCTATAAAACCTAAGCCAAAATCTTGGGCAGTATGGATTGTGGCACTCGAATGGTGGAAGGCAATCAGCATACCCAAAGAGGGTTGTAACTAGATGAGTACAATACAAATATTTAAAATTGCTGCGGCTAACGCCCATACCACGTTGAACATACCGGTTCTAGTCCGATCACCGCAGTTAAGCAACGACGGGCGCGGTCAGTACTTGGATGGGTGACCGCCTGGGAACACCGCGTGATGTCGGCTTTTTTGCTCTTTTTGTATCAGTTATGTTGTCATCCCAAGTCTCTCAGTTCATAGGCCGCTCCACCAACACTTTTCTACACATTTATTCGTAGTAACTTTCTGGTGTGATGGCTGATATTAATCAATTGAAGTTAGTCTCGATGACGTGTTACCGTTAATGGAAAAGGAAACATACTGCGCTGACCCCAGATTAACTGAGAACATTGGGCATAAAAAAGAAGAATCTTTGGAGTATAGTAAATTTTTGGCGCAGATTCCAATAATCGCAATAACTAGATTTTGGATTATTTCGAGTTGTACTACTCTCCATATAGCTGTGCGATATACAAAACGAGCTTCCAAGAAACAAAAGAGGGTAACTTAGTCTGCTACATTTAGATCAGCTTTATTGTCTAAGTTGGAGTTGGGCAAGTCAAAGTAATTTTAAGAATAAACCTTGGTAAGTATTATAATTAAGTCGGGTACCATCAATCATTTGCGCCGGCTGTCTGGGCTCAGGGAGGCTGCGCGGTATTCATAGTCGCGTCGTAGTTTCCGTCCGCCCTTATTCTTGGGTGTTCGCCGATGGGCGTGGGATGTGTTATGGGCTCGTTCGAGGAACAATATGGAAAAAATAAAACTAAAGAAAAAATTGACCTGCTTTTCTTTTGAAATTAGGTAAACGACTGGCGTATGTTTAGGTGTTTGGCATTTTTATAATTTATCCCAACGTTTCGTTTCTACAGTTAAAGACATCTCTAGCCCATAGTGACACCTTTAGACTTCCAGTGACCACAGCCAATGGAAAGAAACATGCGAGTCTAATCCGTAAAAAGTTGTTTAATTTCAAATGTGTAGTGCTCATGCAAATATAAAAGAAGAGAACATTCTGTTTTTCTTTGTAATGTTTTTTACAACATTGGTCTACAAATGCAAATGTCCAAATGACAAACTCATTACAATTCAAAACTCCTTGGGGATTACAGTTGTAAGAATCTCACTCAGGTTCTAAGTGGTTTTAATGACACGGCTTAGGTGTTTGAGGACTCAGTTGCTTTTTAAAGACTGAATCTGATTCGAACTTAAATCTTTTTTGATCCGAACTTTAACAATGTAATGTTGCTTTTGTTATTATCAAATAATTAAGTGTTTTTGTGATTTACTAATAGTAACCTAATGAAGCCATGTGATAACAGCAGAACAGAATACAATTGCCACCACCCCCATGTATCCCATTGGTGTCGTACAAGGCGACGAAGGGTAAAGACAGCGATGAGTAATGGGCAGCAGCATTCCTCTCATGCCACCTAGCAGTATACTGCGATTTATGTGCCCGATGAAAAGCAATAGGAGCAATAAGCGCAACGTGGGTTTTAGTTCACCCCTTATAATGTCTCCTTTATAAAATATACGATAGTAAGCATTGAGTTATAAGGTAAACTAGAGACGCTATGCCAAACAAAAATATTCTCCCAACTCGAATCTACCTACGGTGGCGGGGTGTGCGGGGCGAGCGAGCGAGCGTGCGTGGAATCAGTTATATGCTGCAGCGCTAAACAAACAACAATAAGCGCTAACACAATTAGCCGTCGATTATCATCTAACCAAAGTATTAAAACATGCAGCGCTGATCGCTGATAAAATACAGTTTTCTCGTGGCCAAAACATCGTAAGCGCCGCCGATTTCATGGCGCTTACGCGTTTCTTTCAACGCAGTCTAACAAAAATAACCTTATATATTAAATTATGCATCGCAAATGTGGAATTATGCTATTAAATTAATATTTGATATGTTTTAATTAATATTTTGTTACAATTAACGATGATAAGTCACACCACTATCTTTTTGTTTTGTTTTTGATTGATTGTTGCATGTTTTTAACACGCAAGAAGGCATTTTTAGATCGATCTGTAGCCACAATTTCGGCAAACAGTCGCTTCGAGCGTTGGCGAATGACTAAATGAGTTGTTGCTCCGGAGCATCAACGCACGGACTACAATTCTTGTTCGCGATGTCGCTTCTATACGCTAGTAATAGTAGTTCAATGATAGTAAGCTGTATTTACTCTCAATAATTTTTGTAAAGAAAAAAACCGCAGTTGCCGATCCTAGTATGTATAAATTGACCAAGACTATAAATACGGGCCCAAAGTCAAACGCAACGCAAATCTACGCACGCGAGCAAAGTTCGCCGACAGATGTATCCGGCTAATTAGCCATCGGTCAGGTAGACTCGCCGGCTACTTGTGTTGCTAACTAGCAAGCAATTTGTGGCAACATAAAGCAACTGTTAGCCCCTACGTACACTCTTCTTCTCCCTGCCCTGTTCCCAGTCTATCTGGGGTCGGCGCAGTATGTTTCCTCTTCCATTCATATCGGTCAGACGCCATCAAGCCATCTACTCCATTTTGATTCATATCATCTATCACACCCTTAAGGTGCTAGTGATGAATGAATGTATAGAAAAGAGACGGAACGGACCATGTCGAGAGACTGATGAACGGAGAGAGTGTTTGGAATGACAAAATTCCAATCCATACTGCTCAAGGTTTTGGCTTAGATTTTACATCCGGCCGCCTGCCTGACACCAACCCTCTTTGGGAATGCTGCTGTTTTGCCCTCCACCATTCGGTGCATATTGGTCTATAGCGGGCAATCTCCCTTAGTCGACTTTTACGACACCCATGGGATGAGTCGGGGCTGGCCTATTCTACGTTATTTGTTCGCTCTCAGGCCAGCATAGAAGACCCCTACGTACACTAGGCTACGCAAATATTAGATACTAGTGGTCTCTAGCGACTTTGCTCGCGTTCATGTTGGTTGTTATATTGCCTATAGCCTTCCTCAATATATGGACTATCCAACAAAACGAGAATTTTGCAATTTGAAACAGTCGTTTCTGTGATTAGCGCATTTAACCTACCAACCAGCTTTATAACATTAGTATAGATTCGACGATTTTGTTTCCACAAATCGAATGGCGGGACATAATTATGTCGGCGATGCGACTCGTGTACGAACCTGGTGGAAGTTGCTTGGAGACTAAAATCGTCGGATATCGAAGACTTAGGGCCTGTTTCACAATCGACAAGTAAGTTCGAAGTAGCTTACTTCGCAGATCATTTGACATTTGTAATATGAAATATATTTCAATTGAACTGCAAAGTAAGCTACTTCGAACATACTTGTCGATTATGAAACAGACTCTTAGCCTAGTACGAAGGGGCGTAGACTCGCCGGCTACTTGTGTTGCTAACTAGCAAACAATTTGTGGCAACATTAAGGAACCGTTACTTACTTACACGGCCAGAATTTGTCTATTTATATCTCTGATAAGCGCCATCTTTCCCAAGTGGGAAGGCGACAAGGCGACTAACTGCCGCACTCAGAGACGTCAAAGAACTTTAATGAGTAACTAAGCCAAAAAAAATTCAATTTAATCTAGACCATAGTATTTAATGTCAAAAAATTTCATTCAAATCTAGACCATAGACCCGGTAAGAATAGCGACTAGTTTTGAATTGTCATTTTTAGACATTAACTGCCGCACTCAGAGACGTCAAATAACGGTAATGAGTACTTAACGTCAAAAAATGACAATTCAAAACTAGTCGCTATTCTTGCCAGGTCTATGGTCTAGATTTGAATGAAAATTTTTGACATTAAATACTCATTAAAGTTAATTGACGTCTCTGAGTGCGGCAGCTAGGGCCGGTTTTTTAATGCATAGTTAATTTAACCAATTGTTAAAAATTGTTAACTAATCTTTAAATATCAGACTAATATTTAACCATTAGTAACAATATTAGACTGATATTTAACCATTTGTAACATTAGTAATGAAATTGTTACTAATGGTTATCAGTCTGATTTTTAATTATAAAGATTAGTAACAATTTTTACCAATTGGTTGAATTGACTATGCATCAAAAAACTGGCCCTAAGGGTAAAGAGCGATGAGTAATGGGCAGCAGCATTCCTCTAGTACCACCTAGCAATATAATGCGATTTATGTGCCCGATTTAATATATGGCAATAGGGTCGCCACCTATTGCATGGGACCTAACTTATTTGGCGAAAAGTAGGTGGTAAATCTCCTCTTCCTACCCCTTCGGGGATAAACGATAGCAGGATAGACGTGATGTATGTAGGAATGTTACTTCTACCGCAAATAAACCACAGCCGTTTTTAGTAAATTCATTACATAATTATAATGAAATTCCGAACAATGCTGCTTAATCCTGATTAAGGTAATCCCCTTCGGACCTGCGATGTTAATTCGTCACGTAATTAACTTTATTAATTTAGGAATAATGAGGAGATTAACTAATCAACTTTGGAGAAAAATACGAAGTGAAATTAGACTTCCTATAGACGAAACATTTTGACCACTTATGGTAAGCTTACGTTAAGCTTACCGTAATTGAGACACGTGTCACATTCTCCCTGCTTTTATAACAATGGCCACTGCAAAGTGATACTTTCTTTTTTGAAAGACTTTCTAAATGTACAGTCAGTAGCATACCATAATTAATAAACAACATACATACATAAGTCACGATACTCATGATAAATCACACCCTTCTCGGGGTAGGCATTTGAGTGACAGTTACAGCACCCGCGTTTATGCAGATCATACCAGGCCCCATGTAATAGGGGGTAAACCTATTGCCATGTATCAGGCACATAAATCGTAGTGTAATGCTAGGTGGTATACGCTGCCTGCTACTCATTGCTTAGCGCTGTCTTTACCCTTAGTCGTCTTGTAAGACACCCGTAAAAGAGATGAGAAGGTGACAATTGTATTGTGTTCTGCCGTCACAACACGGCCCATTTTACAAGTAAGGGTGCGATACATTGTGACAAAATCGTCGTCAAACAGCAAATGTTGGTTGGGGGGTGACAATTGTATTTGTGTTCTGTCGTCACCAATTCTACAAGTAATAAAATAAGGGTGCGATACATTGTGTCGAAATCATTATCAAACGGCAAATGCTGGTTTGTTACAGCACAAAGCCTTTATCAAGATTATTTAACTGGGACCTGTCTAATGAATTGACACCCTTAATGAGTCTAAACAATAAATGACTGACAATTACGTAGCGCCTTTGAGTCTTTGTTTGTAAACAACGGAGGTTAATTAGCATTTTAGTTGCCTCGCCTGACGTTATGATATCCTCGTTTTATATGTAATTACGAGGGGAAATGAATGTTTTGTTTTCTGTTATATTCAGATTTTTCTAATCACATATAGAAAGAGAATTGGGTTATATACTACTACACATGCTCTATTCTTATAAGACTACTCTAAAGCAATTGACATAACATAATATACTAGTCATACATACATACATAAATCACTCCTATATCCCCGAAGGGGTAGGCAAAGGTGAACCAGCACCCACGTTTCGCCAATTATGTTAGATCCCATGTAATAGGTGGCGAGCCTATTGCCAGTAATCGGGCACAAAAGTCGCAGTACTATCGCTAGGTGGTATAAGAGGAACGCTGCTGCCCATTCCTCATTACTGATTTTTCCTTAGTCGCCTTGTACGACACCCACGGAAAAGATTTGGGGTGGTTACAATTGTATTCTACTCTGCCGTCTGCCACGCGGCGTATAACAATATATAAAAATCTCGTATCACAGTGTTTGGTAAAAAAACTCCTCCGAAACGGGTTCACCGATTATTATGAAATTTTTGTGTTTATTTAGTAGATCTGAGAGGAGGTCGTAGGCTAGTTTTATACCCCTAGGTGGTAAGAGCAAAACAACGTGTGCCGTGTCAGCTAGTAATATATAAAATCAAGTCTAGTTCACGACATGCCGTGCCGTTGTCGTGTGATGACAAAGCAGGATACAACTGTCCAACAACCCCCATCTCTCACTCCGTTTGTGTCGTACAAGGCGACTAAGGATGAAGATAGGAATGATACTAAGGGCGTGTTTCGCAATCGACGGGTAAGGTCTGATTACCTTACTTGGCAGTTCAATAATTGACATATATTTCATATTACAACTGTCAAATGATCTACCAAGCAAGGCCCTGAGCATACATAACGGGAAAACACTCCGGATGCGACGGGGACGAGGCCTCTCTCGTACAAAAAGCTTCGTCCATATCTTTTTACACGAGAGAGGCTCCGTCCCCGTTCCGTCCGGGGTGTTTTCCCGTTCCGAATGCTCAGACCTTAAGCTATCCAGAACTTACCCGATCGGTTGTGAAACAGGCCCTTATATTTATATAATATTGTTCAAATAAAAATCAAAATAATTTGTCTACCTCTTACCCGCCAATGACTTAACGGGAGGGTAGTTGCACAAATTCAAACGAAACTCGCCCTTAATTGATTGACAGTTTTACGAACGGTACAAATTAATTGTTGTCCGTCCGTAACAATTCATACAGCCTACCCCAATCTTCTGAGACCCTTGAACTTTTTTGTACAACAGGGACTTTAGGCAAATTGAATTAATTACCTCCTTACAAATAGCCTGTGTCGTTTAAGTTTTTTTTTTATTGTCATCAATCAAACTACAGAACAAAATAGAATTAGTAAAACGTTAATAGAATGGATTTTTCAATCTAGATATTTGGGTTAGATGATTGGTTTGAAAGTACGAGATATATTTAAAAAAAAATGATATCGTATTGCATTAATGATTAGGGAATTGTAGTTTACATCTTCTAAATATAAAAAAGAAGCGTGGTGACGGCAGAGTAGAATACAATTGTCACCACCCCAAATCTCTCCCGTGGGTGTCGTACAAGGCGACTAAGGATAAACAGTGATGAGGAATTGGTAGCAGCGTTCCTCTTAAACAACCTAGCAATGTACTGCGACTTTTGTGCCCGATAATAATCGAAAAAATAGTTTTAAATACTCCAAAATACTCCAAGCGCCATTTTGGCTTGGTGGGTTTTCTAACAAAAACCTTTTTACCTCGTGTAAGTTTTTCACCATTTCATTTATTGTTTTTTAATAATTTCTGGACAATTTTCTTTCCTCGTTTCCTTCGCGCCCACTATGTCATCTACGATTATTTCCTTTCCAACTGGAGTGTTCCCGGAGAAGACGCTAATCAATACACCATTAAAGTGTCACGCCACGTGCTAAGCGTCGGTGGCATTAGAAATAATGAAATGTCCCCCGGAGGAGGCGAGGCTGAACGCCACCATAACTCTAGATTAGTGGCCACTCGCGGGGGAAAATTTTCAAGATACCGAAGAGTGTTAGCGTGGTAACACTCGATATTATTTTTAATTTGCACACACTGTAGGGAGCGTTCTTATTTTGAATAGTGAAAACCACAAACTACTGAGGAGGAGCTCGCTAGCACAGTGGCATAACGCGCTCGGCCTGCGATTGTGTAAAATAAACAATGTTCGCTTAGGCTGATCATTAGATGGGATGAAATCGTTAGATAGCTATGAATATGAGGGTGTCGTACAAGGCGCCTGGTGGTTAAAACAGTGAATGAGTAATGGGCAGTAGCGTTCCGCTTATACCACCTACCAATATACTGTGGTTTCGTGGTGGCCGATGAATGGCAATAGGATTGCCAGCTGCGATTTTTTTTCTTTACAAAAATGTTTAAGACTTGTATAGCTTACTGTCGTGGATTCTGTAGAAGAGTTGTTCATACACCTTCTGAGATAAATAGGCGTGACTTATATACGTATTTAAATTTAAGTCACATAAAAGTAAAAATGTCCATCGATATTTTAGACTTTAAAAGAAATGAATTGTACATAATATCGACTCCAGTTCCCACCCCGTCCGGCGTACACAACGAATGAACCCTGTCATCGTCAACAATTGCTTTAAAAGATCCTTTAATGATAATTTATTTTGCTCTTTATAAGGAAAAGCAAACAAACAAAGTTAAGTGACGGAAAATGTTGAGCACCTCATCCACGACTGAGTTCGGCTTTATTAAAAAAAAATATTTATAAGCGGGGCGGACCACCTTTTTGTAGCCACGGATGTTGATAAAGTTATATGTATTCAATGATGCCATGATATAAAATTTTAACCTTAGAAGCGTTGTTAGGTGAAGGTTTAAAGAAATAAAGAAAAGAAAGAAAGAAAAGAGGAGTTCCATACCACCCCTATCTCTCTCACAGTATTTTACCCTATTTATTCAAAGTGACTCTATTTGAAATAAAACAACTTTTACTACCCCCGGGGATGTCCCCCCCCCCTCGTGACCACGGCTGCTGTAAAGTGCGGGTTAAATAATTAATATGCCAAATACCTAATTATACGCGAGTCTTATCCGTAAAAGTTGTTTTATTTCAAATGTGTAGTTCTCGTGCAAATATAAGAAAACATTAAGTGGTTCTATTGTATAAAATTACAACAAGGTAACTAAGTAGCCCACGCGAACAAAGTCGCGGGCTGGATGCTAGCAAATAAATAAATTACTTTTTAATTCCAACGCCAAGGTAATCCTTTAGGGGAACAAGTATTGTTTACAGCAATTTCAGTCCGTGACACAAATTGTTTTGTTAACAGAGACCGACATGAAGAACGATATTATTTAACGGACAATAAAATTAATAAATCAATTTAAAGGATTCCCTCAGAGCCCCGTCTCGTTCTAACCGATGGCATTAATTTAACATAGTGAAAAGCTGACAGTATGTCACTTGCAGAACAAACATTTTGCGTAAGTCAATCAATCAACCAACCATCCTAAATTATATCTTTTTTTTTTAAAATAATATGACATAATTAATAATATGACATGGGTAGGTACTCAAATATTTATTACGCAAAAAGAAAATTATGGTTAGAAAAAGTTCGAAAAATTATAGGCATGATGCTGGATACGAACCCGCGTCCTCTGCAATCAGGAACTTTCACTCAGCCAACCGGAACTTTTTGCTAGATCATTGGTGTGAGAGTACGAAATAATACATACATACAATTACATACATAAATAACGTCTATATCTCCGAAGGGGTAGGCAGGGGTGGAATTAGGTTAAGTCCCATGTAATAGGTAGCGAGCCTCTTGCCATTTATCGGGCTCGAAAATCGCAGTACATTCATAAGTCAGAAGAGGAACGCTGCTGCCCATTACTCATTGCTGTCTTAACCCTTAGTCGCGTTGTACGACACCCACGGGAGAGATGGCGGATACAATTGTATTCTGCTCTGCCGTCACCATACGAAATAATATTATTAATAATAATGTACTCTACTCTCAGGGCTCGCCGAATCAGTATACTGCACTGTATTTCAACTACAGTCTTACGACGTGTAAGCTCATAATTCCCCAAGAAAAAACGGCTGCGACACCTCCCCCCACTTGAGGGGAGTTGAACAAGTAGCCGCCAGATGGCGTGAGGCTATTCAAATTTCTTGTTAGAATTTGTTATTAAAAAAAAAAGTTTCTGCCTTCACCGTCCGTCGTTCCATTTTTATGGATATCGGTAATTATTTCTGGTGCAATCAGTTCGAAACTACATACATACATACATACATAAGTCACGCCTTTCTCCCACAGGGGTAGACAGAGATCACTTTTTTTTAACCGAGTTCATAAAAGGAGGAGTTTTTCAATTCACTTGTATTTTTTTATGTTTGTTACCCCTGAACTTTCGACTGGGTGAACCGATTTTTCACTTGCTACGATACGCTAATTGTACGATCCTTACCTTATTACTTCTTTCACTTCATACAACTAACTAGGTTATTCCTTTTTTTTTTTTTGACGGAGTGGAAGTGTGTGGGACTCGCCCGACTATGTACAGTCGGGAATACGGCACTAAACTACTCCGGTGTTCCCTAGCCCTTTGAGTGGAGAGAGTCTGGGGTCCGCCACAAGGCAATTCACCAGTCAACTAGGGTTATTCCTCATGGAGTATAGACCTGTCCACTACTGGGAAATTCTACTTCATCCATATCCCATAACACGAATCCAACGCGTCCTATGTAGTATACTAGATAAGTTGGATGTAGTGACCAAATAATGATAACGATTTTTTTTATAAAATGCGACGTAATAATAAATTCTACGAGTACATACATACATGTAACGCGGCTGCTATACCCGAAGGGTTAGGCAGAGGTGCATAAACACCTACGGTACATTTCGCCAAGTGTGTTTGGTTCCGTATCGGCTGATACCCAATCCTCGTCATTGTTTTAACCCTTAGTCGCCTTTAAGACACCCACAGGTGGGATTGGGGAGGCGACAATTACATTCTGCACGTAGGGCTTTCTTTCAAATTGTAAATCACACCCATTTATCACAGTTGTTGAGGTAGGCAAAGGGGATTTAACACCTATGTATCACCAATAGGTAAATTGCTACGTAAATCGCAGTATCAACTCTTAGTCGCCTTGTACGACACTCGCGGGAGTGATTGAGAGTGGTGACAATGATAGTATTGAGCTCATAAAACGTGGTAAGAGATAATCTGTCTAAAGAGATAAGCTTAGAATCATTTTCATGAATGAAATTGTCCCCGCCTTGTATTTGGTGTGTTTCGCAGAATATAAACGCGAGCATAAACATTTATAGGCCCATTCGCTGTTCCCGAAACAGGTGAGAGAGAAAAAATAGGGCGACACAGTGTAATCGGAAACAGCAGAGGCAAAGCAGTGATTTAAATAGTTGTCTGTTTGAGTTTTGTCCGTTTACGAACTTTTATCATGACATTAAGTCAGTTCCGTGTAGAGTCTGTAAAAAACTTTAGGGATAATAAAATAATCTACCAACATTATTTTTTGTATGCTTATATGTATCCATGCATGTAATTATGACAGTGAAAATAGTGAATCTGAATGACATGACTATTTTGTAATAATATTATTCTTAATTGACATTGTATTGTATTTATAATCATTTTGTGACTTTATAAGTGTGTGATAAATGTAATAATAGACTTATGTCGTTTTTATCACAATAAATAAAATTAAAATAAATAAATAAAAAATCACACCGGAATTGTGATAGTGATGAATGAATATATAGAAAAGTGATGGTAGAGACTGTGCATGTCCAGGTGCCGATGAACAGAGAAAATTATTGAAGGAGTAGTAATAATTGGCAAAAAAGTAAGTGAATGGAAGAGGAAATATTCTGCGCCGGCCCTAGAAAAACTAAGAAGGCCCTAGATAAAATAAAATAGGGCAGGAAGATGATGATGATGTGCGTATTTGGTATACTGGCATGCACTCGTACACTGTGGCGCAGTACTATTGAAACAATTAACCATCTTTACGGCCGTTTAACCACAACGCTTAGGCTCGCACGCGCCTCTACGAACTGTTAGGCAGCGTTCGGACACACGCGTAAAATGCCACGCGCGTTTCTAACGAGTGGTGGCCGAAGAGAAGAATACAAATTTCGCCTATAACCACCCCTGTCTCTTCCGTGAGCGTTGGACAAGGCGACTAAGAAAAGAATGGAACGGTCAGCAGTGTCCCTGCTACACCATCTAGCAAATTACTGCGGTTCGAGGTGATTGGTAATAGGCCCTATGTTAAACCTACATGGGTTTGCCTATAATTAGAACACCCTGGCCACTTTGCTTTGCTTAGATTTTTTGAATGTGACACCTAACAGTTAAGTCAAATGATTTAATTACTTACTTTGTTGCTAGAACTAATATGTCAATTATATCGTTGCACTCTGAATTTTAATTTATTTCTAGAAAAGGTTATGGGCCCAGAGTGCTTTAATATGGATAATTCAACCAATACCCAAAGTGTGACTGTTAGTTATAATAACACAAATAATGTGACAAAATTAAGTGGCAGAACAAACTACAACTCGTGGAGCTTCGCGATGCAGATGATCCTCACAGATGCAGACCTATGGGATTACATTACAAATCCGTCGGTGATTGTTGAAAAATTACCTCAAGATGAGTTCCACCGACGAGATCAAAAGGCAAGGTCAAAGATTTGTCTAAACGTCTCGGAAAGTATTTATCCCATCGTAGTAAATTGCAGTACCGCCGAAGAAACGTGGCTAGCTCTTAAAAGGGAGTACGCTGACAGTAGCCTTAGCAGACGATTGTCATTACTGAAGAGAATGTTTAATTCCAAGCTCGACTCCTACCCAAATATGGAGTCCTACATTAATGACATACGGAACACACAGCAAAAACTCGCCGGCATTGGAAAAGCCGTTGAAGATGAGTTCGTCGGTGTAGTTATGCTTGCTGGTTTGCCTGAAAAATATTTACCTATGGTGATGGCTATTGAACACTCGGGAGCTGCTATAACAACGGATTATATTGCGACCACACTGCTGAAAGAAGACTATCGTTACGAAAATTCTACGGTTGACAGCAACGCTCTTGCGACTTCTTTCAATACTTCTATTGTGTGTGCCTATTGTAAAAAGCCTGGTCACCATATTTCTAAGTGCAGGAACCGTAATTTTAATAAATATAAAAATACTAATAAGGGTATCGGTGATTCTAAAGCTAATTATACATCAGACTTAACACTTTTATCTTCCTTTCATTCATTTACAGACTCTCATTCCTTTTCTTTATCCCAGGACTGGTTCATTGACTCGGGAGCCACGAGCCATATGAGTTGTTTTAAGGATTGGTTTACCGAATTTACGCCTCTTCGTAAACCAGTTACTGTTGCCAATAAAGAGAAGTCATGTATAGTGAAGGTAAAGGTTGTGTTCATGTAAATATATCTGATAGCTTAGTTAAAATTTCTGATGTTTTATATATTCCTAATCTCTCTACAAATTTATTATCTGTTATGGAATTAGTAAATAAGGGTTTTGTAGTTATTTTTTCGCCTAAAGGCGCGTCAATTCTTCAAAAAGATGGATGCAAAGTATCTGGCGTAGTTGTGGCCACTGCATCTAACTGCAAAGGTATGTATAAGCTAGATTCCTCCATCCCTTGTCAAGCATACACATCACAAAACAAGGAATCGATGCTGTTATGGCATAGACGCTTAGGTCATTTAAATACAAAAAGTATGCATGTTCTTAAAAATAAATTTATCGGCATAGATTATAATGATTACTCCATTGACAACTGTATACCATGTATACAAGGGAAACTAGCCAAACAGCCATTCCCTTCATCCAAAAGCAAGTCAAGCGCTGTTCTCCAATTAATCCATTCGGACTTATGTGGACCAATGAGTACACAATCTTGGGGTGGAGCTTTATATTTATTGACTTTTACAGATGACTTTAGTCGCAAAACTTTTGGATATCTTTTAAAATCGAAAGCCGAGGTATTGAGTAAATTTTTGGAATTCAAACATTTAGTTGAAAACCAAACGGGAAATAAAATAAAAGTTCTGCGTTCTGATAACGGTCGTGAATACGTAAATAACAAAATGTCTGAATTTTTAAAAGATAATTGTATTATTCATCAGACTACGATCACATACACTCCACAACAGAATGGGGTATCAGAACGCGCAAACAGAACTATCATTGAAAAAGCTCGATCAATGCTGCAAGACTCTAACCTTCCAAAAGCGTATTGGGGAGAAGCAGTAAACACTGCTATATATCTGAAAAATCGATCGCCTACGCAAGCGCTGAACAACCAAATTCCAGAGGAAGCGTGGACAGGTAAAAAAGTTAATCTTTCGCATTTAAAAGTGTTTGGTTGCGAAGCGCATGTCCTTAATCCAAAAGAAAAAAGGAATAAGCTGGAATCTAAAACCCAGTCATGCATTTTTGTAGGATATTCCACAGAAAGTAAAGGCTATCGACTTATAGACCCCCATAATCCTCGCGCAATTATTATTGCAAGAGACGTTGTGTTCATAGAAGATAATTCTCCAAAGGAGTTAGTATCATCCAATAGCCAAGTCTCTCAAAAACCCTCATCTTGCCCTTCAGATAATAATGTACCTATTTCGTTAGTGCATATTGATGTACACCAACCAATAATGCAACAACAGGAACAAATCTCACAACCTGATTTAGAACCTGAATCGCCATCATCATCAGAACCTCCTCCTTGTGATACGGAAGTGACTCATGAACTTCCGCAGGTTCCCGAAACAATCATAGAGGCACCGGAGGCCTCTGAAACGATCATAGAGGCACCACAGGTTCGTAGAAATCCTCCGAGGAACAGACGTCCTCCAGAAAGATATCAAGAAAACCTCTATATTACGTTGGATCTGGAACCGGAAACTTACAAAGAAGTTATCAGTCACCCACAGCGAGACAAATGGCTGGATGCGATGAAGGCTGAATATAATTCCTTGTTGCAACACGGTACATGGGTACTAGTCGACAGACCGTCTGATAGGAAGACCACGAAGTGCAAATGGGTGTTCAAAATTAAAAAGGATACGAGTGGACATATCGTCAAATACAAAGCTAGACTCGTAGCCAAAGGGTTCACACAAGTCGCAGGAGTGGACTATGGAGAAACCTCTTCACCGGTTGCGAGACTGTCCTCTATAAGGCTAATAATGGCATTTGCTGTACAACAGAAATTGCAGATAGATCATCTGGATGTGGAAACTGCATTTCTGAATGGAGATCTCGAAGAAGCCATCTACATGGAACAGCCGGAAGGATTTACAAATAACTCAAATAAAGTTTGCCTACTTAAAAAGTCTTTGTATGGCTTAAAGCAATCACCACGACAGTGGAATAAAAAGGTGTGTGAAGCAATGGCTTCATTTGCTTTGACTCAAGCCACAATGGAGCACTGCCTCTATTATAAAAGGGATGGCAAGAATTTCCTTGTCGTTGCAGTCTTCGTTGATGGCTTCTTTATTATGAGTAACAGCAATTCTATGAAGGAAGAGTTCAAGAATGAATTAAAAAGGACCTTCACGGTCAAAGACCTTGGTCCCCTCAAAGACTGTCTCGGAATGAGAGTAACACAAACCGAAGACAGCATCACTCTCGATCAGTCACAATACATCGAGAAGCTTGTCAATAAATTTGGTATGAGCGATGCAATTTCTGTGACAACTCCTTTGGAACCTGGCCTAAAACTCACCCTACCTGCTAAGGATGATGAGAAGATTGAAGTACCTTACCAGGAGCTTATCGGCTCACTAATGTACCTTGCCATATGTACAAGACCCGACATTTCCCATGCGGTCTCGTACCTGTCGCAGTTCAATGCACATTACGGGGGGGTGCACTGGAAAGCCGCTAAGAGAGTCCTTCGATATTTAAAAGGGACGAAGGACTTGAAACTTATTTACAGTCACAAAGGCCAGGCATACCCAATCGGTTATGCAGACGCCGACTACGGCAATAACCTGGTCGATCGTCGATCCTTCACAGGGTTCATCTTCTTGATGAGTGGAGCGCCCTTATCATGGGAAGCACGCAAGCAACGCACTGTGGCCCTATCCACGACTGAAGCTGAGTACATGGCTTTATCAGAAGCATGTAAAGAGGCCATATATTTAAAATCGCTCATCACAGAAGTTTTCGCCATCACTCGTCCTATACATTTGTTCACAGATAATCAAAGCTCCATCAAACTTACGCATAACGACACATATCACGCACGTACTAAACATATAGACATAAGACACCATTTCATTCGAGACGCATTGACACAAAACGACATTCACGTCAAATATACATCGACAAAAGACATGGTTGCCGATATCCTTACCAAACCTTTACCCAAATTAAAACATTGTAAATGTTCTTGTTCTTTAGGCTTAGGTTAGGTTTTATTTTCCTTTTTGCCTGTCTTATTGTAGTTTATTTATCGTGTGTTAAGTTATTCATAAGTGTGTATTATTTTGATTTTTTTTTGTTGTAGTTAGTGTTTTGTTTGATGTCTCTTTTTGTTACAAGTGTGTATAGAATACTTACAGGATGTTCTCATTACGGGGGGATGTTAAACCTACATGGGTTTGCCTATAATTAGAACACCCTGGCCACTTTGCTTTGCTTAGATTTTTTGAATGTGACACCTAACAGTTAAGTCAAATGATTTAATTACTTACTTTGTTGCTAGAACTAATATGTCAATTATATCGTTGCACTCTGAATTTTAATTTATTTCTTGAAAACCCTATTACATAAATTTTGCGAAACGCGGCTGTTTAAACACTTCTTGCATCATGGGCTATGAGATCTATCAAAAGTAAAAATTCATTTATTCATATCTGGTATGATTACAATACACTTATGAATCGTCAAGACGCTAGATACCGAAAACCGTGTCCAAGAAAAAAATAGGGGAGTGCGCAGCATGCCTCAGTCTGTAATGATAGGTCTCCCAAACCCGCCCACGCCCCGATCCGCAACGAAGCGCCGACCCTGCCGCGTTCAATACCAAGATGATACTAAACGCATCAGAGCCCAACGCTCCGCTAGCAGAACGGCACGCAAGTAGGCTGTAGAGAAACCCACCATTATCAACGAGTTATGATATTGCAGGTACATTGTAGATTATGCACCAAATACAATCCCACATCTCGCCAATCACATAAACGATATCGATCGAGGCTATGAGAGAGGTGATCTAGGCTAGGCTTCCTCTAAGGCGACGAGGCTTCCCTTCTCCGCCCTTTGCTCTACCTCTACCCCGGTCTGGAGGCGGTGCTACCCATACCCCTACTGCTAGGCGCCAGCGGGCTATCCGTGACATAATCCCTGTACTCGAGGAAGCGAAGATGTGGGGAGAGGAAACCTTATGGTTGGTTGGGTAAGTTGGTAGGGTTGTATTCTATTTTAATTTTAACATTATATAAATGTTAGAAAAATTAGTACAAAGTTTCTAACCACCAAAATCTATGTACTAATTTTTCTAACATTTATATAATGTTAAAATTAAAATCGAATAGTTTATAAAGCAAACCCAAGCTTAACCGAACGCAAGGTATTTGTAAACATATCTGCTTTGGAATTATTGAAATTTATTTTTACATTACGAGGGTATCCGTTGTCTTACAACGTGAAATGTAAAGGTTAGAGGAATTTCGGCAAGTTAATTAGTGTCTTGGGTGGCCGGTGTTCGATTCCCGCCCCAAATCATAAGTTTTCGAAATTATTTTTCTAACCACCAAAATCTTGGTAGGGATGATGAATGCATTCTATAAAATACTATATAATGCATTTCATAGTCTTTGATCACGGCGTTCCGTGCGATCAGCCCCCCTAGCCATTTGGCCAATATATCGAACGCATAGAATACAAAATGAATGAAACTGACGTAGGTGTCACTGAGAAATCAATACTTATTTATTTATTTATTCGTACATTGCAAGTCACATGTTTAAAAAAAGGTGTTGCTGAGTTTTTGTTACAGTACAAGTGACGCCCTGCTAGGGCACAGCAAACATGAGGGGCAACTATTGCCTACTACTTATAAATTCGTAAATTTCCTTAAATAATAATAATAATTAGAATCTAAATTCAAATTCTCACATGCATTATATAAAACTACAATTCGAAAAAAATAAAGATAAGTATTTCATTAACAATCGTCATTAGATTAAATTATATAACTAAATTAAATAAATTATATTACACCATAATTATAGGTACAATAATTAATTAATTTTTAGTTTTCGTTATTTGAATTAAATAAAAATAAATAGTGTTTTAAATTTACATAGCAAGTTCTAAGATAAAATACTAATTAAAATTAATATTCATTTTTTTTTATTAATTTCATTTTTAAAGTTTTTTACTTATTATACAAAAAAAAACATTTACTATTCATCATACTACAATTTATTCTAATTATACGTTAGTTTCATAGTTTTGTTTTTTTATGCGTTCGAATAGATAAGCCACTTGGCTAGGCGCTCTGGCTTGATTTGGGTGTCGTAATCAGGGTGTGTCTTTTTCTTTTTACCTGCCTTTATACCACTCTAAGGGCCTGTTTCACAATCGACAAGTAAGTTCGAAGTAGCTTACTTTGCAGTTCAATTGACATATATTTCATATTACAACTGTCTAATGATCTGCGAAGTAAGCTACTTAGAACTTACTTGTCGAATGTGAAACAGGCCCTAAGTCACACAACATTTTGTCTTTCGGAGGAGACAAGGAGATAAGCTTCTGCGATAACCGCGCGCTTACACGCCGATGAAAATCCTGCTCAAGTGAACGCAGCCTTATGCCGCGCGGCGACGTACTAACGACAGTATCCAGTGATACTTATTTTTAATTTACAGTATCAGTATACACTAACGGTTATTTTTATCGAGCCATGCTTGGCCGAATGGTCACACTGGAGGTCCTGGGTTCGAAATTTCGAATCCTAGTAGACGCAAATGACTGTGTGAATAAACTGGTTGTCGAGAATATAATTAGTTGTCAAGACATGGGTCATGTTTAAAAGCCTAATATGTCGTAAATCACGCCTTTCCCTAAGGAGTAGGCAGAGGTGTTTTAACAGAAACGTTTCGATAGCTTTTTTCAAAGTCGAAGTCAATATTCGTTTATTCATATCTGGTATATGAGGCGAGCCTATCACCATTCACCACGACCTTTAGTCGCAGTAATTAGATAGATAGTGCACCAGGAATGCTGCTGCCGATTCCTCTTTATATATGACGCGACACCCACTGGAAAGGCAGGGGTGACAATTGTATCCTTCTCTACCGTCACAACACGGCACGTTCGAATCCTTGTTGGGGCACATGTTTGTGATGAGCACAGACAGACATTTGCTATCGAATCTTGGTTGTTTAATGTTGCCTTTATGAAATACAGTTACCTTATCTCACAACTTTGTCACAACTTTGTCTAAGGGCCGATTGTGTGACGCATAGTTACTTCAACCAATTGTTAAAAATTGTTACTAATATTTAAATATCAGACTGATATTTAACAATTAGTAACAATATCAGACTGATATTTAACCACTAGTAGCATTAGTAACTAAAATTGTTACTAATTGTTAAATGTCAGTTTAAACATTAGTACCTAACAATTTTTAACAATTGGGTGAGTTAACTATGCATCAAAAAGCCAGCCCTAAGGCATTCAACGTCAGTCAAACTTTTCTTTGGGAAAAACCGTGATGCATAATATATAATATTTTCATAAATGAAAACTTCGCGCCATTATTTACAAGTTCAGTCAGTTTCGAACTAGAAGTTTAACAGGAAGATCTATACACAAGGAAGTTATCGGAATAATACATTTTGTTCAATGAAAACTAATCTACGCCGTGTGGTGACGGCAGAGTAGAATACAATTGTCATCACCCCAAATCTCTCCCGTGGGTGTCGTACAAGGCGACTAAGGATAAATCAGCGATGAGGAATGGGCAGCAGCGTTCCTCTTATATCACCTAGCAATAGTACTGTGACTTTGGTGCCCGATAAATGGCAATAGGCTCGCCACCTATTACATGGGACCTAACATAATTGGCGAAACGTGGGTGCTAGTTCACCTCTGCCTACCCCTTCGGGGATATAGGCGTGACTTATATGTAAAACTAAATCTAGGGAAAGAAAAAAAGCTTGCATTGGCTGGCATCAGCAATGTACCATAGAAGACTATAGTAGAACTACATACACAGAAAATAAATATAAATATTTCTGAAAGTCACACACATCTGTCATATAGCCACACTTGTTTTAAGGATACTGTAATATGAAGTAAGTCGAAACGGTGCATAGAATAGTCGAGAGCATTCCGCTATCCTAATGTGCGGCCAACTGTACAACGGCTCCACAGCCTAACCAGCAACAGCTGTCAAACGCCCAAATTTGGCTAGGGAGGGGGGATTGGAGTGGGGGTCGAAAATTAACAATTCACCCAGTTCCACAGAGCGAATGTTTTTTATACGCGTCATAAACTTAATGTTATTTATTGTTTGCAATAACGGGGAGGTGTAAATAACGGTGGGGGTTGCCCTCTTCGCGGCCCTGTCTTTCCTTGCCTTGCCAGTAGGTAATATCGCTGAGGCTGTTGAAGTGCAAGAAAAATGACGGGCAAATAATTCTGGGGTCTTTATAAATGCAAAGTGCTGACGAAACTCAATAAGGCTGACGCCTTGGGCCTTTGATCTGTAGCTCGGATTATATTAACCGCGCCTAATGTTATATAGTAAGTCCAGAATCGGAATGAGGGTAGAATGGAGACATTTTGGGCGGACATCCGGCGTTTTCGCTCGGCAGTTAGAGAAAAGGGCGGGCGGAAATTATCACTTTAAAATTGCTTCGTGGTAGGTATTTGTCAGGGATCGTTAATAAATGTTATGTCAATTGATTCATCATCGTTCTTCTCCCTGCCCAGACTATCTGTGGTCGGTGCAGTATGTTTTCTCTTCCATACATATCGGTCAGCCGTCATCAAGCCATCCACTCCCTTTTGATTCATATCATTCATCACACCACACCGTGAGGTATAGAAAATAGACGGAAAGGACAATGTCCAGAGACCGATTAACGGAGTGAATGATGACAACATTCCAATCCATACTGCTCAAGGTTATGGCTTCAGTTTTACAGCCAGCCGTCTGCCTGACACCAGCCCTCTTTGGGTACGCTGTTTTTGGTAGTTTGCCCTCCACCATTCAGGTGTCCCTAATTGCTCATTGGTCTAAACCGGGCAATCTCCCTTAGTCGACTTTTACGACACCCATGGGATGACTCAGGGCTGGCACATTCTACGTTATTTTGTCGCTCCTCCAGGCCAGCATGGGACTATGTCGTGAGGTAGGTATACGGTTGTAAATACTTAGGAGTTTGAGTTTTCTGCTCTGTCGGGCCTACGCGGCATAATCATCGTTCTCCTCAACATTCGCTCCAATGCCAGCAAACTTATAAGCTTAAGCCATACTCGTAAGTTATGTTTGCACGATCAACATTTTTAGTAAATTAACAAAAAATAAGTTTCACCATCACCCCATTTTGTTACAGTCGCATCTGTCTCTCTCACTCAAGAATATTAACAGGCAAATGAGGCAGATAAATGAAAATTATCTTTCACTCTTTTAATTAACCAATTTTACGCATCTGGGCCCTCAGTTCACCTCTTTAAGCCATTCAACTTCATAATAAGACAATTAAGATTGTTACACAAACTTCTTCCCGATCTGTTTCACGAGAAACAGACCTTATTACCGAGCGCTAAGATTAGTTTGACCGAAGCTCGATTTTGGCTTTATTATAAACGTCACGTGGTAATTCGGTCTTAAGTGGCATTTTAGGAAATGATTTCCTGGAATTAGGATCGCAGTAATAATCCGAATGATATGAAGCTTGTGTCTATAAACTAAATTTATGTAGTGCTGAATATTAAATCAAAATGTATTCTTAATGCTCGCTGCTACACGCCTTACATTTAATAAAGCCTTAAATTTGATGCTGCCATGTGGTGACGGCAGAGCAGAATAAATTTCCACCACCCGCCATCTTATACCCACTGTTGTGTCTGTGTTTTAGAAACTACAGGGTGCTTACCATTTACGCTTTATGCGATTTAGTTCATATCATTAGAATGAGACAACGGTCTAATCTACACATTGCATTGTCTCGCTCTAACAGCTAAAATTGAGCTGTGTTTAGTATTCAAGGTTAAGTTCTCCCTATATTGTTCCATTCACAGGGAAAACCTGTGCCGCAGTGAGGATATAAAGGGCTGGTGATGATGATGAAGAAAGTATTCAATGAAGGTACATATTCAAGAATTTTGATAAAATGCAAGTCTTGTCAACCTTTCACAACAACAAAGATTCATAACACGTTTATATAAATAACACGGCTAAAAAGTTCAATTAGAAATATAGATAGACCCATCCAAAACAAAAACGCCCCTTTCCCCTTTTACTTAAGGCACAATTTCGATTACCGCGTCGTATTTTTTCTCAGTACACAATTAGACATTACGAGAGAAATGCGATCTGATAAAATTAAATTTGTATTGTCCATTAAGAGATGTTATCTTAAGAACACGAAAAATGGTGGCGGTTTTCCTTAAAATGACTTGAAATAAGAATTTCATTTCTTCTCCAAGTGCGTCGAAGGATTCTTAAGAAGCCAACCGAAATGCTCTAGGTCAATCCTCAAGAAAGTTGATCAATCAATTATACATCTTTCTGTGTATAAGATCATTATACACAGAAAGATTTTTAATGTCCCCACTGCTGGGGCACATGCCTTCCCTTTGGATGAAAGAATGTACGGAGATTAGGGCATAACCCACCACGGTGGCCCAGTGCGGGTTGGTGGGTATTTACGACTACAGATGCGGCCGGGACCAACTGCTTAACGTGCCTTTCGAAGCACAGTGCAACTCAAGATAAAAATCGTCATTTTAAGCCCATCTACAAAGTCAAAGTGATCGCAAATGATCCCTAAAGATTCTTCCGATCATAAAAACCCGTATTTTCCGTTCCATAGAAACCTCCCAAATTCCAGATCTAACAGGAAATAGCTACAGAACTCCCATTCAGAATTCAAATCGGACTCAGAGATCGGTTATTGCCGTTCACTTCCGCTGGAAGTCGACATCTCGGCTCGGAAGCGTTACCAACCGTAGCTAATTTCAATTTCCGGTTGCTGTCATACCTCTGAAACTATTTTGTAGTGCGACTCACTTGAAACTTGAAAACTAGACTTGTTTAACTTACAGAGTTGAAACAGAGAGAGCAATTTTCTTACTTCATTCAGTTTAATCTAAATTATATTAGTGAATATTTTCAATGTATAGAAAAGATTTAAGTGCCGTGTGGTGACGGCTGAGTAGAATACAATTGTCATGTCACCACCCCCAATCCCTTATCCGGGTGTCGTGCAAGGCGATGAGTAATAGCAGCAGCATTTCATTTATCCCACCATAGCAATATACTGCGATATACATGCCCGATAGATGGCAATAGGCACGCCACCTTGATGACATATGGGTGTTAATACACCTCTGCTTCCCTTCTCTTTTTGCCTATTCCCTTCGGGGATAAATAGGCGTGATTAATAATAATATTGCATTATGTTTGAATATCTAGCTTGAGATATTGTGACATGAAACAAATGTTGAATTGATGATCTTATCTTTCATTTATTTTCATTTATTCCATCATCAACATCATAATCATCCGTCCCTTTAATGTCAACCTTACCTGGTAGGTATTGAAACACGCTGACGATTTTTCGCAAACATTCTACCATTAATTTTACTCACCGCATCAAAACCTCAAAAACGATTCAATATTGATAGAGGGACAGTCAAATTGATTTGATCGTGACGGAAGTCATCGTTAATTACGACGGTTGGCAGCATTTCCGGTCCGTTGTCTTCCGGCGGAAATTTACGGCAATATCCGATCGGAGGCTTTGTACCCAAGTGGAGCGTGCTCCGGCCGCTTGAGGTCGAACTGTGACGTAGAAACTGAACTGGAAGCACCTTGCTTTGAGTTAGATTTTCCTTGCACAGATATACAGAATATAGACACTTCTAGTTACATTGGCAGGTATCATTGCGGTGGCTGAGTACCTGCATGATAAAAAGGGGTAACATCTACTACAATAAGTTAAGAAGGTTTAGCTGCAATTATCTTAATAATATTGTTTATATATTATCAGTATTATTCATAAAAAGTTAAAATAGGTTTATTGGCCTGTTATAATGAGAATCCCTAAAAGTATTATTCATAAACGACCAATAACACTAAAAGGCTTTGTAAGTATTCAATAGCGGCTTCGTAACTTTTAACAGGATCGACCCTACTATAAACCTCTAATAGAGAGAAATATGGCCGACACAGGGGCAACAGCTGTTTTTTGAGGTTTGTTGTCGTCCGTCTTTCGTTTGGTTATTTGCAAGGAGCTGTGAAGTAGAGATCAATTTTTTATAAAATTATTTGGTGATATCGTGTTTTGCGTTAGCTATGCAAGCTCTGCAAGCATTACATGCTATTGAACGAGTAGAAAATGTTCCACGTCGTCGGAAGATTTACCAAGAGAGATGTGATCAGTTTTCTTTGCCAGATGTACTGCCGCACTCAGAGACGTCAAATAACTATAATGAGTACTTAATATCAAAAAATGACAATTCAAAACTAGTCTCTCTGAGTGCGGCAGGTAAAGTTTAAACGACGATACTGTTTTAACAAAGATACCATGGCCTTTATATAATAATTGATCTCGGTAGCCCCTCGTCTGTCACGCCACCTCATTGAGGTCGATGTCAAAAACCGCACATCTGTCAAGCCGCCTCCAGGAGGTCGATCGCTCCTACATTGTATTAAAGCACAACTCACGCGATTTATTTTATCTATTACTGCTCTAACTTATGTAACGCGTAAAGAAAAGAACAAGGACGGCATATAATGACACATGACAACCAAACGGCGCCATTTTAACTGAATTGAATGAGTCACTAGTTGTACTACTCGAGCTGCCTTTGTGTTTTCATAGTCAGAGAACTGTCAAAAATTTCAAAAATACATTTCAACAGAATTAATAACATATTTCCAGTATAATTGTATTAATGTGTACATACACTAGATAGCTTGTTTCATAACGATTTCATAAACACAACATTTATAAAATAGCTTTCATACAACATTTTAGAGATATTTTCATTTTAAAAAGACGCGCCGTTTTTGCAAGGGGTGGGGGGGCCGCCAGGTGACGTAAGCGCGCGAAATTCAAAATGGCGGGTATCCCTGGAGGGGCTAAGCAAGACTTGCAACTGGACACGCGAGGATATGGAACTTCACCGGAGTTATAGGTGTTAACCGCTATAAGATGTTGGGGTCGTCGTGAACTAAGCACTTTACAAGTACTTAATATATCCCGCATTTTAATATACCTAAGTACGTTTTTAAATCTCTCTGTAACATTTTAGGTTCAAGATGATTCCATTTCCATGTTTATTTCCATTAATAGGAAGTCTAATTGTCTTCGCAAATGCTACACATAAAAATACCACGAAAAATCTCTGCACGAAACAAGCAATAGTCAATAGATAGTGTTATTGATAAACAAACAAATGTCATAAGTGACGTTGTCAAACTTTTTTTTAGGCAGTAGACACGTGGATTTGGCATTTTTGTCTATGGATTCAGCAGAACGACAACTTAACAACGCTAAAATGTCTCATAACGAGAACATAGCTATAGCGGGTTTATTGAACGTTTATGAATAGAAGATTTTATAGGTTTAATAGGTTTATTAGTACTTATGAGCATTTTAACTAATAAGTGTTTTAAAGCTATTTTAGAAGATTTTTATGAATAAGACTGTTAGAATATTACGTGCCGAAAAGGTACTGAATATGAATCAAGATGGTTGGGATTTGTTGGGGTGAAAATAACGAAAGAAATAGTGTGGACAAATAATAATTGTGTGAAAGGGGGTAGGACTTCAAAAGATTTTAATCATTTTCTAATCAACCTCCAGAATGTGTTAAAAATTTGCGAATTGAAACCAATATGCTGGCTCTTTAAACTGAAAATAAACCAATATAATTTTGCCCGCCTACTTTCCGTTGGAGTATCAAAGACCAAAGCGGATAAACGTCCCGCCCAAATGAATGCCATTACAGAGTTGCCAGCAGTCAAAATCCATTACCAACAAACACGGGCTGTTTTACGAAGGAGACAACATTAAAACAAGAAGGGAGGGACCTTCACAATTAATCTGGCAACACTTCCCCAAAAATCCCTGCACAAAAACTGCTGACAGCTAACGAATATTAACTTGTGACAAAGTTATAACGAGTTAATTCGACAAGGGACGTTAAATCTGATAATGTAGCACTAAGCTTTTAAGATGTTTTCGTCAATTAAGACCCCTCTAGCACTCGGCCGCTTTTAAACTAAATGACAGCTTCTCTTAATAGAGTTACGACTTTTAAGGCGCCATCTTGTTTAAGATGTCAACGCTTTGGCGCGAAAGTTGCGTGGAATACGTATAAAGTACATTAGACGATTTAAAACATCTTTAAGCGAACCTAGAGTGACTGTGGCTCTCGCGGGGTCTAAAATTTATTTTCTTTAAGCTTTACTGTGCTTAAAATCAATGCCAAAATAACACCACTGAATTAATTATTGTTACGTTAAAATTAGCAGAAGCAGACACCAGTTTGCTTAACCGCTATCACCAGTTAAATGGAGTGTCGGTTGTCACGCCTCCTGGAGGCTTACCACCATCTCTTAACGCGATCAAGTTTAGGACCTAAACTCAGTAGAATCGCTAATTCGTACTACGACGCTATCTACGTGACATTGTTTTGACGTCCGCTTTTGACAGCGATTGAGCTTAGAGTTGAATCGTAAACTCTATATCATTCGTTCAATTTATATGGAGAATTCATACCATGACCTTCGTAAATAGCATAACCTGACACGCTGATCTGTCATTCTAAGCAATCAAATAAAAGTTACGTTTCTGGAACCTAAAAATGTCTTCTACAAGGAATGTGTAGGTAAAACGTGCAATTTGAAGTGAATTTTGTTGTTTTTATTGAATTAATTATGTTGAGGCTCATTAAGTATTAATTAAACATCTTTATATTAACAATTATCAGTGTTTGAGAAGTGAAAAAATAATGTGAAGAGTTTTCGAAGGGAAACAATCCAGTATCACCAGTATGTAACCCTACAAGATGTTTGGTATGTTCCAGCTATAAACCAAGAATCTCTTTTCGGTTCTCGCACTCCACGATAAAGCTCCTAGTAGCGTTTTCTCTTCCACATTCAAAGAATGCACAGTTTTTGGTAATGGAGAAGTCTGTTTGAAAGGAAAACGACATAGGCACGGCGGTTTATTCAGCCTCCAAGTCGAAAACATACTGCCTGAGAAACTCCCAGAAGTCTATGCGACGTATAAGACTCGTTTGGTCACTGCTGGTAATGAATCAGTTTCACCTAGACATCGAAAAATGTCAGATAAATTGAAACCCGAGATCCCGGATCGTAATGAACGTACTTTCGAGGGAGGAATGTAATACTAAATTACGATCATGATGATCTAGAAGAAGCAGACGATGGTGAAGAGTTTCATGGCGCTGAATGCCTGCTACCTAGTCGTTATAATTTTCATGATCGCAGACAGATCCAAAGCCCAAAGAAATATAATGATGATGATGTTTGCCTTTCCAAAACATACCCATCGAAGTTCTCTGATGCCGTGAGACGAAATGGTCGCGAATAATGGCGAAAGGTCATCATTTGGATGCCCCGAAAGTTGCCAAAAGGCAAACCGCACAAGTGCAGGTAGTGGTGCAGCGTTTTAACCACGCTTTAAGTCACTGTGATAAGTGGCTTAGGATTAGGTCTCAAATACAGTGTAGATAGTGAGTTAGTGAATAATAGATATTATTGTGAGTGATTTATTTATTAGTTCGTTTCGTAAATATATTATTTTATTGTGTACAAAGCCTCGTGTTCTGAATTTCCACTACACTGAATTTTTTTTTTCTACAGATTGTGTTAACATACATACATACATACACAAATCACGCCTATATCCCCGAAGGGGTAGGCAGAGGTGAACTAGCACCCACGTTTCGCTAATTATGTTTAGGTCCCATGTAATATATCTAATAGGTCGCGAGCGTATTGCTATTTATCGGGCACAAAAGTCGCAGTACATAGCTTGATGGTATAAGAGACATATAGGATGGCCATTCCTCATCACTGATTTATACTTAGTCGCCTTGTACGACACCCGCGGGACAGATTTGGGTTGGTGGCTATTGTATTCCACTCTGCCATCACCACGCGGCTTTTTGTCACAATGTGTTTAATTTCATACAGACATACATAAATCACGCATATATCCCCGAAGGGGTAGGCAGAGGTGAATTAACACCCACTTTTCGCCAATTATGTTCGGTCCCATGTAACAGGTGGCGAGCCTATTGCCATATATCGGGCACATAAATCGCAGTACAAATTTTTCATCTATTTTATTAAATAATTAAATTGTTGATAAGATTTCCTACTACAAGAATAAATTCCTTAATTAGGTACATTTAGGTATTCTCAGATACATATAGCCGTGTGGTGACGGCAGAGCAGCACACAATTGTCACCACCCCCATCTCTCCCGTGGGTGTCGGACAATACGACTGTTCAGAACCATTAAAATACATAATATTATGATAATTTACATTTTTCTCCAAAAGAATATTATTGGTTTTAAATAGTTGCTTTTGCATAATTGCTGTTGAGTTTAGGTAGGGGAGTAGATGGTTATTGGGAATTCTGCCCCACCTCCGTTCTTCGGGCTCACGCCCTCACTCACTTCGGTTGTACAGAATTCCCAATAACCAAATGTATGCTATTGTTCCTTACGTCCTGTACCATAGTTTTTCCAGTCGAGCAGTTTCGGTGGTTAACCTTATCATGAGCTCTGAGGAAGGTGTGAAGGATGTTTAAATATAACAACATAATAATTTGAAGTCATTGTGTGTGTGCCTTTGATACACTGCAAATAAGCTAATAATTAATTATGAAGTTTATAAAACAAAAAGATACTTTAAAATTAGAATGCATTAGTCCAACATCATCTAATGAAGCTAAGCGTCATGGTAACTTATTACCTAACACTATTCGTTGTCTTGTTTGTGGTCCGTCAAATTGCGGAAAAACTAACTTGGTTATTAGTTTGTTGTTGCATAAAAACGGTCCTCGCTTCCGTAATTTGTATGTGTATTCAAAATCTTTGTACCAACCTAAGTATAGATTTCTAGAAGACGTTCTACAATTAGTACCTGGTACTTCATTTTACAAATACAACAACAACAGTGAGATTTTGAGTCCTCATGAAGCTTTGGTCGACTCAATTATTATTTTTGATGACGTTGCTTGTGAAAACCAAAACAACATTCGAGATTATTTTGCTATGGGACGTCACAAGAATATTGATTGTTTTTATATTAATCAGACATATTCTAAAATTCCAAAACAACTTGTGAGGGACAACTCTAACCTAATAATTTTATTTAAACAAGATGATATAAATTTAAAACACGTTTATGATGAACATGTAGGTCCTGACATGTCATGGCTCCAATTTCGTGAAATGTGTTCTACTGTTTGGACCAAACCTTACAGTTATCTTGTAATAAATAAGGACTGTGAACGAAACAAAGGATGCTACAGAATGAAATTTGATACCTTTATAGTGTTAGATTAACGTTCATAAGTGATTGTAACATTGTTTACTATCACTTTCATTTGTGATTTCGAAAGGAGTAGAATTCTAAACATGGAAAGAAATCTTAAAGAACAAATTGTAAAATCTGCGGAAGCAGTAAAAAGGAAGGTGAAAATGATAAAAGATGTAAAAAATGCTAACAACATGGCTCTGGAAACAATTTTTCAACCAATAGTTAACCCCCTTAATCAATTGGTAAATAAAAACGATGAAAAATTTGAAGAAGAAGAATTTGAGTATAAACCTGTACTAAAGAAAAATAAGGATAGTGAGAGTGAAGAGTCGTATTCTTCCAACGAAGACTCTGAAAGACCTCTTAGTGATGATGATAACTTGGATGGTGCTGGTACTAACCAATCTAACAAAACTCTTACGGTCTCGCCTTTTGTGGATCATAACGTGAGCGGAGAGTCGTTTAAGTCCTTTCAATCATCACCAAGCATAAAAGATCAGTCTATCTGGTCTGGATCATCTGAAATTGAGAAAAACATACCATACGGAGTTAAACTTGAGCGTGGAAAACTTTTTCTGGGTAAAACACGTGTCTTCGACCGAAATTGCACCTGGCGAATTGGAAATCGTATTGTTATGAAAACCCTCGGTTTAAAAGAATTATTATTTAAAAAAACACCGAATATGGATGTGATAACGGAAGAAGATTTACAAAATTATAAAATATTGTTGATTGACACGAATGCTCATAGGCGTAATTTTGACTCTACTAAAACCATAAACAGCAATAAAGGGTACAAATATACACACATTATCAAACCATTATTCAAGTACTCAAGAAGTATAAGTACAACAAGTACTGAGAATCTTTCACTGGGGAAAGGATTAGAACTCTTGAAGGAAGTAAAAAAAAATACTGACTTAATTTATTGGGATGACCCAAACGAGCTAGTAGATAGACTAAAATTATTATTTGCATCGCGAGACGCAGGTAATACTGGTTTAGATAATGAAATTATTGCAATAATTGAAGAACTATATGAAGCAGGCATCATTAACAAAAAATATAAACAAACTACATAAGAATAATTAAGCAGTATACTTACAGTAAGCAGCTGAGAAACATTGGCATTGCAATGAATATAGACAAATTTGGTCATCACGTTCATAAGCGTTTACGATTATCTGAATTATTTGATACCAACAACAGTTGTTTACTAAAATCAGAAACAGGAGACTACGATTTAAAATCAACAAGATTGAAAGGATTACTGCCTCCAGATAACGACGACGAAGCTGTGAATAAAGGATATCTGGATAGATCAATCCAGCACATGGAAAAAGAATTGAAAAAAGTTTCGAGTGATGTTAAACATTATCTAAATAATTTAGAAAAAATTGTTTTAGATCGTTTCAATACCGTTTTAGGAAAAAGTGTTTCAGATCGTTTGAATACCGATTATTATACAAAAACTGAAATAGATCAATTAATACAAGATAAAGCGAGCCAAAAATGAGTAAGCAAAATATTGTTGATGAACTGCATAGAGCTGTGCGAAAAAATTTCCCACGTCGATGTACAATTATAAAAACGATGGATGATTTATGGCAAGCTGACCTAATAGATTTTCAAAAGTTTTCAAAATTCAATAAAGGATATAAATACATATTAGTAGTTATTGATGCTTTGTCGAAATATGTATGGGTCCATCCTCTGAAATCTAAAGCCAAAGATGATGTTACGAATGCAATGGAATGTATATTAGATGATTCATGTAGAAAACCAAAAAATCTGCAAACGGATGGGGGGAAGGAGTTTTATAATGAAAAATTTAAGCAATTAACGACTAAGTATAAAATAAATCATTATTCTACATATTCTATAAAAAAAGCCTCTATTGTAGAACGAGTGATAAGAACATTAAAATGTCGACTTTATAAACTATTCAGCCTATGTGGTGAGTATCGATGGTTGGGGAAAAATTTGGAAACCTCTGTACAAAGTTATAACAACACAATTCATCGTATAACAAAATTTAAACCAAAAGAAGTAAATAAATTTAATGAGATGTTAGTTAGGTCTAACATTATTAGAACGCAAAAACAAAAGAAAATTAGGATATCTAAATTTAATGTTGGTGATCATGTTCGTATTAGTAAATATAAAGGAGATTTTTACAAAGGTTATACACCTAATTGGTCAACAGAAATATTTTCCGTGGTAAAAGTAAAACATACCAATCCACCAAGTTATGAAATAGAAGATAAGAATAAACAAATAATCTTAGGATCATTTTATGAGTATGAATTGCAGAAAACGAAATTTCCTGACCTTTACCTCATTGAGAAAATTATAAAAAGAAAGGGAAACAAACTTTTTGTGAAATGGTTAGGTCTTAAAGATAATGAAAATAGCTGGGTTGAAAAAAAAGCATTGGTGTTCTAATATAAATGAGATACTATTTATCCATAAAATCACTTTGCCTGTACCAATGAAGGAAGGAAGTGGTATCATTAACAGTTTAATAAATAAAATACCTTTTGAATTACACTTACCTGGGTATCAATATTGTGGACCTGGGACAAAGCTTAAAAAACGTTTACTGAAGGGTGATCGAGGAATAAACCAATTAGACAACGCATGTATGAATCACGATATTGCTTACAACGATAACGATTTAAACGTTCGACGTAAAGCTGACTTGGAACTTTTGAACATGGCTAAGAGAAGACTAAAATCTAAAGACGCTAAAAAAGGAGAAAAGATTGCTTCGTGGATTGTAAAAAATGCAATGAAAGCAAAACTCAGAGCTGGTGGTGGTGTACGCTCATTTATGTCAACTGTGAAAAAAATACAATCTAAAATAAAAAAACTAAAATCGAAAAACAATCATGTCGCAATTAAATGTGCATATGCAGCTGCTAAAAAATTATTTACTAATAAAAAAGGAGTTCGTTTGCCACGTTGTATACCCCTCCCAAAAAGTGGTGGAATATTACCTTTGATTCCAATCTTTGCTGGACTGTCAGCTTTGGGTTCATTAGCGGGTGGCGCAGCAGGAATAGCAAAAGCTGTAAACGATTATAAGGCCTCTCAAAAAAATCTTCAGGAATCTGAGCGACATAATAGAATGATGGAAGCGGTTGCTCTTGGAAAAGGCGTATATATCAAACCTTATAAAAAAGGAGCAGGTTTATACTTGAATCCTTCAAAAAACTAATACGTCGGCTGCCCAGAAGAGCGTTAACTAATTTGGATATATTAGAGCATGCAAGCACTATTCCATATTTCCGTGGTGTTTTTATGAGAGATACTTTACCATCAAAACCAAGAAAAATAGAGTGTGCGATAGTAAATTTGGACAGCTCTGAGAACTCTGGAACACATTGGGTAGCCTACGTTAAGAAATTTAATTACGCTGAATATTTTGATAGTTTCGGTAACTTAAAACCGCCATTAGAACTATTAAAATACTTAAAAGGGACTCCTATAACCTACAATTATATACAACATCAGAAATTTGGATCAGTAAACTGTGGACATCTTTGTTTGAAATTTTTAAAAACTTTCTGGAAACTGCATTTAAATGAAGAATTCAATTAAAATGTTTATCAGTACAAAAATGTCTTTCACTGTGTCGATAACTGGAAAAGAAGCCTCCTTAACAACATATTATTCACCAACCTTAGAATTAGATGGAGAATATGAATGTGGACTTTTATATTTTTCGACATTTAATTCCATTCCGAATATAGATAAGAGAAATAACAAGTTCTACTATGGTGACAATGAAGTCATTGAGATTCCTGAAGGATCATATGAACTTCAAGATATTTGTGATTACTTGAGAAATAATATAAAAAATGCCACATTGAAATTAACTTGTAATAATAATACTTTGAAGACAAATATGTTCTGTTCGAAAGATATTTTCTTTAACAAAAATGATTCAATAGGTAAAATTTTGGGTTTTGGTATAGAAACAGTAAAGGCTAATATAAGTAGCGAGTCCCAGTACCCTGTAAACATTTTATCAACAACCATCGTGCGCATAGAATGTGATATTGTAAGTGGATCGTTCGTGAATGGAAGAGCAAGTCACATTATTTATGAATTTGTGCCTAACGTACCACCAGGATATCGAATCATTGAAATACCCAAGAACTTAATCTATTTTCCTGTTAATCAAACCTCAATAAGTGCAGTCAATATAAGATTATTAGACTCTGAAAACAAGTTAATTAATTTACGAGGCGAAGAGGTACAGTTGTATTTACATTTTAAGAAAAAATGTTAAATTTCAATAAAAACTATACTACATCTTGTAATGAAATCAGTTCTAAGAGAACAGTTAAAAAAGAAAGACCTCTACAAATAAAGAAGAAACTGACAAAAGCCAACAAGGAATTTCTTAAACTAGTAGGGTTATTAAAATGAACATTTTAAACATATCTCAATCAACTTCATGCGATAACAGCATAGAAAGTTTCGAATATCATTCGTATAAACCATACGTGACAAGTTTCAACAAGAATGATGAAATACGAATACCTATCAACCAACAAGACTTATACGTATTACCCTCGCTCAGCACTTTGTATATTGAGGGCAAGGTTATCGTGTATGATAGCACTACTAAAACAAAAGTACCAAATGTACATTTTGTAAATAATCCAGTGCTATTTTTATTTCAAGATATTCGGTATGAATTAAATGGAATTGAAATAGACAAAATTAAGAATGTTGGTGTTTCTGCTACTATTAAATCTTATCTGTCGTTAAATGAAAATGAATCTAAGTCTGCGAAAGTTTGGGGTTGGTCTACTACTGGTATAAACAATATAAAGGATGGTATGTTCTCAGCTTCTATACCTTTGAATAAAATCTTAGGATTCGCAGAAGATTATGATAAAATTATAATGAACTGCAAACACGAGTTGGTATTACTAAGAAGTAACACAGACCTCAATGCTTTGAAATTAAATGAGGGTGAAATAGTGGATGATATTATAATCAACAAAGTGGTATGGCGTGTACCCCATGTAAAAGTATCTGACCGGGAGAGGATTCATTTACTGAAGCATTTAGAAAAAGATCGTCCAATAACTCTAGCATTTAGAAATTGGGATCTTTATGAATATCCTTTGTTACCAAAAACACGCAAGCATACATGGTCTATTAAGACTTCATCACAAACAGAAAAACCAAGGTTTGTTGTTCTTGCACTTCAAACTAATAGAAAAAATCAAGCTGAATTATCAATGGCTGAATTTGATCATTGCAATGTACGCGACGTAAAAGTATATTTAAATTCTAGATATTTTCCTTATGAAAGCTTAAATATTAGCTTTTCGGAAGACAAATTTAGCTTATTATATGAAGAATATGTTAGATTTCAACAGTCTTATTATGGACGTAGACCAGAACCATTATTGAGCCCAAAAGAATTCAAAGACATTGCACCTTTGTTCGTTATTGATTGTTCCCGTCAACAAGAAATGTTAAAAGGTTCTATAGACGTGAGAATTGAAATAGAAACTGATCAAGAAATACCGGATCAGACCGCTGCATATTGTCTCATTTTTAATGATTGCATATTCGAATATAAACCATTAAGTAATATTGTAAAAAAAATATCATGAATAAGGATACAATCATAGTGGACGTGCAGGGATTTAAAAATGAAAAAAATGAGTTTATTGTTAAAGAATTAGTTATAGCCACTGAACAGCATACTCAAGTATTCTTAATAAAACCACCCTATCCATTCTCTACATTAACGCTTGAAGAAAGAAAACATGTTTGGTGGATAGAAAGAAATAGAGGATATCGATGGAGTGAGGGTTATATTGATTACAGAGAATTTAGAAGGCTTATTATACCCTACTTGAAACAAAGAAAAATCATTGTAAAAGGCGAAGAAAAAGTTATGTGGGTGCAAGAGCTATGTGGACATAAAAATGTTTTGGATATATGTAACACGGGCATTCCTAATTTAAATACTTTAACTGAACTCTACTGTAAAGATATATTTGCATATAATTGTTTTAACCATTTAAAATACTGTGCTTTAAAAAATGTTATATGTATAAGAAAGTGGTGTGTAGATAATAACATTACTATTTAATTTTTTTTTTATATATTAAGTAACTATTGTAGTGTAACTTTTACATGTCTGTAATGATTTTCTTTCTTTAATAAATATTGATAACATTTATTTTATTGTTTTTCTCTTATAAAAGCAGATTATGTTAGAAAAAAAACTAGGTATTTTGAAAATGAAATAATAAAATATTTATTAATTAAGTTCATTTAATTTATACATAATACAGAATTTTTCACACAGTGAAACTATAACCTTAAGATTGGTTATTGAAATGTATCTCGGTAGGTGTTATTGTATGAATTATGATAAATCACACACAAACTGAACCTTCTTGAGACCTTTAATATTTAAGTTAATTGCAGATATTCAATTAAAAACTATTATAACTATATCCACACAACTTTTTGGAGATATTACTAATGAGACATTCAGTCTGGTCCATAATACCATCAACGTTGTCTTCAACCACGTATTGTGCACGCAGCATCGTGTTATCTTCATCGGAATCACAAGGCACTGGTGCTTCTAAGTCCACAATTTTAATTTTAATTAAATATCGACCTTTTTTTGGAGCACTTTTTAAAACAAACGAATGTTGTTGGTTGTGGAAATGTTTTAGATAACATCTTTTCTTGCGATGTTTTTTTAACTTCCTAACATAAGGCTTCGTGCGTGTATTCTGTGGTTCAAAGTGATTCGTTTCTTCAAGGTATAGATTCAGGTCTTGAGCATCTTGTTGATAAAATGCTGGTCTCAGATATTGGAGTTCTTCATCTGGTAGAGCCAAAACTGGGGACGGCGGTGGAGTATCCTGAAATGTATATTTTGTTAGATGGCTACAGACAAAATCGATTTATTATTATCAAAATCTTAAATTTCGCAAATGAACTTACCATAATAACGTCAAATCCGTTTTGTATGCAAACAAAAGTGAATTTATTTCATAAAAATATTTCATATATATAGGTATTTCATTACACGAGTGTTGTGGTGTGGTGTGTGTGTGTGTTCGTAAAAACCTAACGCTGACAACGCAACATGGCGGAACGTTGTGGATCGGATTGCATTATTCTATGAACATGTTAGAACATGATTTTTAAGTGTGATTTATTCACTTGGGTTATTATAACAAGGCTCTACCGTAATCTAAAGCAAATATTGAGTATTAATTGAAAAAAAAAAAACAAAAATAATAATTCATATAGTTTTATTAAGTAATTTTTGTTTCATATAAATGTAGGTAGGTATACACAGTTTCATATTACATATTATTATGATAAATTTGATATTTATATAAGTACATTTATAATAAAATTCAAAAGTTTTTAGACACTAATAGTATTAACTAAATTTACAACCAACTTAAACTTATAACTTAATATACTTAACACACATGTTAAAAAGAGGTTTAAAAATTAAGTATGTTAGTATGTCCCCATGCTCTTGTAGAAACTTTATCTTTTAGTATCAACCTCTTGTCATCATCACCGGATAAAGCTATTTTGTTCACTGCACATGTGAAAATGTCGTGTTTAATGGATTTAAATAAAACGTTGGTTTTGCGGACAATGTCACCCTCAAACAGTGTTTTTTCATAGTCCGCTACATCCAATTTTGCTACAATATTTTTTTTTATTCCCTTTGCTTTTTTTATTGTGTTGTCTACAGTTTTTATACAATATAGCTTAGAACGAAGTCCAACAAATTCAGAAACAATTTTACCCCCCATTTCGTCTTTAAACAAGCCTGGAATTTTTTTATTTTGTATGGGCAAGTTATATTTATTAGTCTCTCGGTAATTACTTGTATCAATATATCGTAGGAAATTTTCTTTTAAATCTTTATAAAAATTATGTGTATATATGTGGTATATAAAACTATCAGTATCCGTGTAACACATCTGTACGTTCGTGCTGTAATAAGGTTGAATTATAGAGTAGTGGAAATCATACATATGACTTTTTGATAATTCTAAGACCGTAAAACCTATATAAATTGGTTTGTTTAAAATGACTTGCTCTGGCTTTAATTGTACTGCAACTAAATTTTCTGTAAATACTGACGCACTATGAAAATTAGGTTTAACAATAAGTTGTCGTGCGCTCTTCCTTTTTTTGGTAACATTTTTGTGATCTGACCACTGATTAACCATATAAACGTTAACACGTTTCTCAGTATTTTCCAAAGTTTTTCCAAACACACCTGTTATTTAAAAGCTTAAAAAAATCTTGTTCAAATTTTGAGGTACTTTTCTGTCTTAGTTCTGTATTTAAATCAATGTACTGTTTTAAGTATGGACTTTGCTTAAAACTGATTACTCGATGAATTTTCCTTAATATCAACCCATGTTTAAGACAGGTTTTCAAATGTATATAATGTATAACATAATTGAATTTGTCATATAAATTAGGAACGAGTTTATGATTCTTTCCACCCGGTGGGATACATTTTTCGGGACAGAACGGTAGGTCGTTATGCAAGTGATGCAGATGTTTGGGATATTCTAAATCTACTTCAAGAATAAAACCATACTCTGCATCTATTGAAATATCAGATACTATCAAATTATCAATTTCGTGTTGTTCTAAAAATCTGAAATTCGATAACGGTAAAAATTGACACATGCTATGTCCATATAAATTATTGCAGTCAATGTAAGCAATATAAGAACTAGGTTTAGAACGATCATAATCTGATAAAAATACGTTATTTGCTTTAGCGTATCTGTGAGAACACAAGCACACACCGCCTCTGATACCGCTTTGTAACATTCGTAACATAGCTAAGTCATCAATAAGTTCAAGCTGTACTCCCGTCTTTAACAACATCGCGTCAAAAGACAAACTAGGTGCGGTTAGGTAGAAAGCCGGATCTAATTGATAATGTTGTCTGCAAGTTTTTCTAAAATGTTCAAAAATATCGGTTAATAAAAGCACATCAGTTTTCAGATATAAATCCGTATAACTTCCTAAATCACAAATATTAAATGTTGACCATATCAAACGAGCATGTTGATAATCATCGTCAGAAATTCCGTGACCATTGAGCGCACTAAAAAAGCATTCCTTCTGAGGAAGGGCTCTTTCTTGATACCTTTCCCATGAGTCCATATATTCGTAAGGATAGATGCCCTTGCGAGTAAGCAACTGAAATTTTTTATCATTGGGAAAGTGACTTTTTAAATATTTAAAGTCTTCTGGCTTTAAAGTTTCAGCTAATTGACTTAAACTGGTACCCAAAAATTTGAATGAATCGACAAAACGGAGCTGAAAAAACTTATTATTGGAAACTGGTACAAATTTAGTAAAAGAAATGTAATTTTCTTTCGTTTTTGGGATAATTTTTATATCTCCATCGGCTTCACCTAATGCTTTAATAAATAAGTGGCAATCGTATCCACTTAAATTATGGAAAAATATGGGAACAAATGAAGGGCACTTATATTGCAAATTGCAATAGGGATGTGCGGCCCCACGGTATCGTCCCGTCAAGTGACAGTGATCGCGGACTTTGTCTGAAAATACTAAATGTTGGCAAATGTGACAACGTGTTGATTTCTCAAAATTTACTTTGTCCATCTCACTAAATATCATGGGAGAGATTGAACTCACTATTTCATAGATTTTTTTCACATCCTCAAATATACAGCGCACAAACCGCTGCTGGTCGCAATCAGGCCCTCGATATGACACGTATCGATTATAGCTCGGATCTTCGCAACAAACAATATGATACGCGAACGCGATGGGTATATGTTGATGTAACGTAGACGTGTTGCTGCCAGTGGCGGTACAGTCAACATCAGATCTTTGTAGCATCGATTCGAAATCAGCGTAGATACAAAAAGGTATGTTTTGTTTACGATGGAAGTTTTTAAATTGAATTACTGAACCTTTTTCAGGTAGCACCGTCACTACACCGCTACATATATGATAATCAACTTCTTGTGGCGTATTAAAAAATATAAGACATAAATCACAGAAATATAACCTGCTGTGATGTGAAGTAACCTGGCTTCGAAAAAGTCTGGAACAATCTTTAATTAAACAATAATGTGCAGTATTACCATTATCGAGATACAACAAATGTATAATTTTGTTGTTGTCATCTTTATTAAAGTCTGATTTATACAGCGGACCTATTATAGTTTTATTATTTTTTAAGCCATATATTATAAACTTAATATTCGAATTATTACCTTCGAAAGTCTGTATGTCGCGAAAAGTGACAGGAAAACGCATTCCAGAAATATCAAACATTTTAAAAGTATTTGGATAAGATGTAACTCTTTCTGGGTGTTTTTTGGCTGGATAGAGAGCTGCCGACACACACCATAAAAAACAGTATTGATCTTTATTATTGATATTTAGACATGCCTTTTTTAGTTGAATTGATTTAGGCAATTCAATAAAACTAGAACCTCCGAGTGGCTGGTATTTATTTAGATTGATCTCAACATGTGAATTGTTTAAAAAAGCCCACCCGCTGTCACGGTGCTCAAATTCTTCGATACGTTTTTTTAGATAATTAACCACTTCGAGATAAAAATTTTCGAAGTTATAATTAAAGTACAAAAGTTTATTTTTCGACCCAAAGGATTTTATTGATTGTGAATTATTTTTAAATTGCAGAAATGTTGCAAATAGTTCAAAATTGACTTTCACACATATGTGCTTAATAAGGAATTCATCTAGGAGTGACTTTATTTTGATATGTATTTCATCAAAAAATCTATCAACAGACGTTAGTTGGTAATCATTGATTGCTACTATTTTATAAGTTATTATACGATTGCGAAAAGCGGATGTTATAATTTCCACACCATCGCTATGTTTTATTGAGTGGTTGTTTTGCTTGTGCAATTTACTTCTCAAATGACCCACCCATGATTTATTCTGTACAGATATGTTACACGTCGTACAGAAAGGCATGTTATTGAATACCACAAAATACTTTAATATTCTATTATTATCAGTTACCTAAGTAAAATATAAGTATTACGTGGTTTGAAAATACCTACCTACCAATATGGAAAATAATAATAATAATAAGCATATATAAAAAATTTAATTAAAATGAACTTAATTATTTAAAATTAACTTTATCCGAGTAGTGCGTGGGCTCAGAAAGCTCGAACTCCTTCCAGGCTTGGCTCAGGAAGCCCTGAACTGCTTCCCACGATGGTGATTGGTCGTCGCTCTGTAGTCGGACGGACACTAACGCAGCCTTGTATCTAACATCGATCGGCTTAGTTAGATAGTCACGTTTATTATAGACCTTAAGGTCTATAACATAGTCCCCAGTTGTCACGGCAGTCCGACGAGAGGTACCAGTTGAGACCCGGCTAGAGAAGCTTGACGTCAACACTCCACCCTGCTTAGGTTGGTTGCTGGCGACCTCCTCTGACCGTAATATGTTGAACAAGTCAGTGCGTGGTTTCTTGTTTACTCTGTAAAAAAAAAGATATTTATAGTTTAAGTTCATTTTATTATGTTAGCGTAAATACTGTTATTTACAGATACTATTATTTTAGGATAATAATGTAAGAAACAAGTATACGGATTGGCTCGCAGGCAAGCCGGTGGTGCTGCCTGATGGATTAATAATATTAATAAAAAATTACATTTCTTATTGAACTATTTTCTAAGATTAGCATAGTTGTAATAGTGTTTTTATTAAGAAAAAACGGGGTGAGGGACTTCAGTTTATAATAACTATGTAATGAGATAGTATGTATGTAACTATGGTATAGTATATGATTATGTACCTCTGAGCAGAGACAGACTCGTATGACGTGGATTCGGTCGACGTCCGGCGAATGCGTGGCTTGGCACTCTTGACAGCAACCGATTTCCTTTTCGTAGTGGTTTTCTTTTCGGGCGCCTCGAACACGGTGGATTCAAACTCTGAGTCAGACCTGTTAAAATAAATATTTATACATGTATCATTTACAGTTGAAACACTGACACACAAATAATTAATAATTTTCATAACAATCTATAACATAGACATTATGTGCTATCCTCAACAACACATGTGTACGATATGCTTGCTATCCATCTGTGGAAAATAAGTAAATTATTGAAAAAAAACTAAAAGTACTTACGCACATTTTAATTATATTATCTTTGATGGAATCAAACACTGATGGAAACTGATGGTGACTGTTGAGCACTGGCGGGTACTGATGGGTACTATGATGGAGTCACGATTATGTTGAACCACCGAAGTGAATTGTGGAAATAACGAAATTTCCTCAATTGTTGTGTTTTTATGTTGAAAAAGGTAGATGTCATCATTAAATAAAATCAGTCAAAATCAGTAGAGCATAAAGTAATACTTTTTATGAAAATCTGATCATTTTTATGACTCTTATTGTAAATAGAATAAGGTCGCTAAGATTTTAACAGTGTTTAATCATTACTATTATAGCATAGAACGACTCATTAATTCTGAATCCAAACTTTGCTGAAACTTAAATAGAACAATTATTTGTTTGAAACTGACAGCTGCACATAAGACATTTTATAATACATCATATTACAAGTAACATTTTATTAATTCTACTACATTGTAATTTAAGCTGCAGTGGCTGGTTGCGAAAACGCTATGATTGCGTTTTATTGCTTAGGGACGTTCCAATAGAAATAAACATCGAGTTAATTTATAAATCGATTCATATCGTAAATTATCAAGCCCATTAAAAACATTGATTTTTTCATTCGTTTTTCAATACAATGTACTTACTTACATATAAAACTTTCAAGACATGTTATTTCAATTTTGTGAATGTTAAATGATCCCGGGGTATTTTTGTTTTAACTTAAGTAATGAATGTATTTTTGGTATCACAATTTTACAGATTGTTGAAGGTGTCCTCTCTTTAACAATCTGTGTTGAGAGGGCTCCTCTCTATCGTTTAACAATATATCTAATACTAAAATAGTTTAGTTATAAAACTAGTACCAGTAGTTGAAAGCTAATAATTTGTAACAAAATACCGCAGGAACAATGTTTTACCCAATATTTATTTAGTTGTAAGTAAAAGAAAACATTGCATAAACTTTAACCCTTATGTATTGGAATATCGAGTAAATATAAAACACCATCGAACACATATTAAATTTTTAACATCACTATTATAGTTCGAGAGCTAGCTTTAAAGGTAATTGTGTAAGTAGCAATATTCTTTCAAATAATTAGGACCTTCATATTAAAATCCATTATAACAACATGAAACAATTAAAAAACTAAAAAAAATATTATATGCTCTTGTTTGTGACAGAAAAATAAAGATTTATGACTGAAAACAATGGTATAATTAGAATTGTATTTTTTTTTGTTTTCATATTTATTTTAAAAATATTTCATTATTATTTAAGAGCATTTAGTTTATGAAAACTAACGTATCATATTTTATTATAATTTGACTTATTGGTATGTTTTAATGTGTTGATAAAATAGTGCTAAGCTCTCAGACTTTAATGCGGGGGGAGTGCAAGCGAAGCTCGAGTTTCTGTTCCCACGTTCTCGTCCATTGCAATGGGAACGGCGACGACTTCGGCAACTAGCTATCGACCACGTGCGTGTTCAGTGTATTAATAATTAACATTTTCTATTCAATGTTAATTACAATAAACGAAGAAAATTGTGAAATATTATAAATAACATCAGGTAAGTGCTCACAATTATTTCTGCTTACTTTTTTTGTCCAATTAGGTATTTCTGGTTATAAAAAAAAATATTTCAAGAATTATTCTTTATTTTAATTTTTTCCTATCAAACCTATCTTTTATTAATTTAAAGCCAGAAGAGTATATATTTTAAACTGATTAAAATAATGTACGATTTATTGCTAATAAATTTGGTAAATGCAACACGTGGTAGTTATATAATTTATAACGATTAAATAGTTTTATCATATTACTTTAAATTAACTAATTACATACTTCAAAATCCAGAATAGTATATTTTTGAAACTGATCAAAATAATGTACGATTTATTGCTAATAAATTTGGTAAATGCAACACGTGGTAGTTATATAATTTATAACGATTAAATAGTTTTATCATATTACTTTAAATTAACTAATTACATACTTCAAAATCCAGAATAGTATATTTTTGAAACTGATCAAAATAATGTACGATTTATTGCTAATAAATTTGGTAAATGCAACACGTGGTAGTTATATAATTTATAACGATTAAATAGTTTTATCATATTACTTTAAATTAACTAATTACATACTTCAAAATCCAGAATAGTATATTTTTGAAACTGATCAAAATGTATTAATGTACTATTTATTGCTAATAATTTTTGTAAATGCAACACGTGGTAGTAATATAATCTATAACGATTAAATAGTTTTGTCATATTACTTTAAATATAAAGGTAAGGAACAAATTTCGACAAAATAATCGACGAACAGACAACCTCTTTTTCGGTCTCAATCGATTCAGGACATCTATTAGACCAATATACATCATATAAACTATTTTCATAAAATGCATATTTACCAAGGTAATTTATTTCAAAGATTTATATATTTTGTTATTTTTTAAATATTCTTGAAAATTATGAGTCAAAGGTTAATAAAATGCATTTATTGGGTCGATGATACTAACTTGTTAAAATTAGCAATTGGAAAAAAAATCTTAAAAATTTAAAGACCCAAAAATTATTACAACTTTACCTAACGATTTAAGCAGAAAAAATTATTTGTTAGTTTTATTGAATTCTCATAGAGCCCCAAACGCTTACTCCAAGTTTTCCCCAAAAAGGCGACACACTAACCTCTTTATTCCTAATGAATATATTAAAGTGCATAATTATTATGATTATGAAATTGACATATTATTATCTATTTATTTTTAGCTAGTAATAAAAGTTAATACATGTTTTTAATTTTAGGATACTTGCTCGATAATGGAGTTGGGTGTTGGTGATTACAACGACAAGGTGTTTGCTTTATGTAACTTGTAAGTATCCCACTGCAACAAAGGGCATTATGAGGAAAAGTTTTCAATTAATGTAATATTTTTTATTGTTGTTGATTTCAGGTCAGAGAGTGAGTTCCTGCTCATTGCAAGACAACAGGGATGTTCAGCAAACGTAGAATTTTAGTATGCACGATAACAATGTAAAATTTTATTAAAAAATGCTACCCCATATTCCCCATTCCCTTAGAGATAGTATGATTATTTGGTAATAAGCAATCACATACAGTTTACTTATTGTATGTGATAGCTTAAGGTACTCGAAGTTTTGGTAGTAAAAGGTATTAAAAGGTAATAAAAGGTAATAAGCGATCACATACAGTTTACTTATTGTATGTGATAGCTTAAGGTACTCGAAGTTTTGGTAGTAAAAGGTAATAAAAGGTAATAAGCGATCACATACAAGTTTGCCTAGTATGTGATAGCTAAAGGTTTTAATGGTTGGTTTTGCTAAAAAGGTAACAAAGTAAGTATAAGTAGTAAGTATATGAAGTCTCTAGAGCGAGAGAGAGAAAGAGAGATATTTAGAAAGCTAGTACAGTTTTGATATATTAGGTAGTTAGGAGTCTGTTCAGTGCGTGATCTTACCACGGGCTCGCAGGGAGTTACTCTAACACGGTGCTTCCAGCTGAACAGTTTAGGAGTCTGTTCAGTGCGTGATCTTACCACGGGCTCGCAGGAAGTTACTGCGGTGCTTCCAGCTGAACAGTTTAGGAGTCTGTTCGGTGCGTGATCTTACCACGGGCTCGCAGGGAGTTAACTACGGTGCTTCCAACCGAACAGTTTAGAAGGTGTTGGTGCGTGATCTTACCATGGGCTCGCAGAGGGATACTTACCACGGTTCTCTCAGCCAACCCCTGTTAGGAGTCTGTTCAGTGCGTGATCTTACCACGGGCTCGCAGGGAGTTACTCTAACACGGTGCTTCCAGCTGAACAGTTTAGGAGTCTGTTCAGTGCGTGATCTTACCACGGGCTCGCAGGAAGTTACTGCGGTGCTTCCAGCTGAACAGTTTAGGAGTCTGTTCGGTGCGTGATCTTACCACGGGCTCGCAGGGAGTTAACTACGGTGCTTCCAGCCGAACAGTTTAGAAGGTGTTGGTGCGTGATCTTACCATGGGCTCGCAGAGGGATACTTACCACGGTTCTCTCAGCCAACACCTGTTAGGAGTCTGTTCAGTGCGTGATCTTACCACGGGCTCGCAGGGAGTTACTCTAACACGGTGCTTCCAGCTGAACAGTTTAGGAGTCTGTTCAGTGCGTGATCTTACCACGGGCTCGCAGGAAGTTACTGCGGTGCTTCCAGCTGAACAGTTTAGGAGTCTGTTCGGTGCGTGATCTTACCACGGGCTCGCAGGGAGTTAACTACGGTGCTTCCAGCCGAACAGTTTAGAAGGTGTTGGTGCGTGATCTTACCATGGGCTCGCAGAGGGATACTTACCACGGTTCTCTCAGCCAACACCTGTTAGGAGTCTGTTCAGTGCGTGATCTTACCACGGGCTCGCAGGGAGTTACTCTAACACGGTGCTTCCAGCTGAACAGTTTAGGAGTCTGTTCAGTGCGTGATCTTACCACGGGCTCGCAGGAAGTTACTGCGGTGCTTCCAGCTGAACAGTTTAGGAGTCTGTTCGGTGCGTGATCTTACCACGGGCTCGCAGGGAGTTAACTACGGTGCTTCCAGCCGAACAGTTTAGAAGGTGTTGGTGCGTGATCTTACCATGGGCTCGCAGAGGGATACTTACCACGGTTCTCTCAGCCAACACCTGTTAGGAGTCTGTTCAGTGCGTGATCTTACCACGGGCTCGCAGGGAGTTACTCTAACACGGTGCTTCCAGCTGAACAGTTTAGGAGTCTGTTCAGTGCGTGATCTTACCACGGGCTCGCAGGAAGTTACTGCGGTGCTTCCAGCTGAACAGTTTAGGAGTCTGTTCGGTGCGTGATCTTACCACGGGCTCGCAGGGAGTTAACTACGGTGCTTCCAGCCGAACAGTTTAGAAGGTGTTGGTGCGTGATCTTACCATGGGCTCGCAGAGGGATACTTACCACGGTTCTCTCAGCCAACACCTGTTAGGAGTCTGTTCAGTGCGTGATCTTACCACGGGCTCGCAGGAAGTTACTGCGGTGCTTCCAGCTGAACAGTTTAGGAGTCTGTTCGGTGCGTGATCTTACCACGGGCTCGCAGGGAGTTAACTACGGTGCTTCCAGCCGAACAGTTTAGAAGGTGTTGGTGCGTGATCTTACCATGGGCTCGCAGAGGGATACTTACCACGGTTCTCTCAGCCAACACCTGTTAGGAGTCTGTTCAGTGCGTGATCTTACCACGGGCTCGCAGGGAGTTACTCTAACATGGTGCTTCCAGCTGAACAGTTTAGGAGTCTGTTCAGTGCGTGATCTTACCACGGGCTCGCAGGAAGTTAACTACGGTGCTTCCAACCGAACAGTTTAGAAGTATTTGTTGCATGATCTTCCTGAGGATTCTAGCATACATAATGGTTATTGGGAATTCTGGTCAACCGAAGTGAGTGAGGGCGTGAGCCCGAAGAACGGAGGTGGGGCAGAATTCCCAATAACCATCTACTACTAGCTTTTTATTTGCATCTTTACAATCTCAATTCCTGTACAGCGACTAAGGGTAGGTAAAGACAGCTATGAGTAATGGGCAGCAGCATTCCTCTTTTACCATCTAGCAATATACTGCGATTTATGTGCCCGATATATGGCAATAGGCTAGCCACCTATTACATGGGACCTAACTTATTTGGCGAAAAGTGTGTGGTAATTCACCTCTGCCTACCCCGGTGATATAGGCGTGATTTATGTATGTATGTATGAAAATACATATAATAAAAAGCCTTTTACGTAGAATCGAGTTTTTATTTCAAAAATTTTACAGGAATAACAATTGTTTTCTTCAAAGTAATTAACTTTTAATAATCAATCAAATAAAAAGTGATGATACTTGTAACACTCTTAGGTACAGTTGGTTCCTCAAGATTTCCTCCGCTCGACTCAACCTCAAGGAAGAAGTTCAAGTGTCAAAACTTACTTGAGGTGTTCTCTCCTAAGGCCGAGTAGAGGAAATCTCGAAGAACCGACTATACATATGGGTGTTAGTCTTTTCTCTCCATCATTGTTCTTATAGATCAGTCATTTAATAATCACAGTTACATTGTTTATATAAATAAAGGCAGGGTTATATTTTTTTATCACCATATGGGAGACCCTTAATGTTTGTCTATACTAAAAGGGCCAGTTACCCAAAAAAAATTATTAATGCTAAATTTCTATAAAATAGTTTTGTTATAGTAATGGCTTGACATTGATATTTTTGATTTTAATTATAAATTCACTTAACATATTTAACAGATTCCGCTCCGGTTTTCCGACGGCCGGTTCATCATTGGACTGTTCGCCGACAGGACGATTTACCTTTTTACGTTTGACCAACAGTCTTTTTCACCTATGGACATTTCGCAGCCAAAAGTTTTCATCTACGTCACTTCCAACCAACACAAGTTGTTAAATCTTATTGGTTTGATAGCGTGGTCTTTGGGGATGTTCGTTTCCCATGATACGGTCAGTTCGACTGGAAGTACACGCTTGAGTAGTCTCGAGTAAAGTACCTAATATATCCGGTCTAGATCTTGAAACCGCTACTACGTCTTTTGGTATTTTGTAGTGTTTTTCATACGAGTCCATCAGAAGAGTCCAGTCCGGAGCCGAACCTGAAATTTAGTACGGTTTGTGATTCGATTTCGATGTTGAGCCATCATCATCATAAACAGCCTTTTAATGTCCCCACTACTGGGGCACGGGCCTTCCCTATGGATGGAAAAATATAGTGAAATTGGGCCATAACCCACCACGCTGGCCAAGTGCAGGTTGGTGGGTATTAACGACTGCATATGCAGCCGGGGCCAACGGCTTAACGTGTCTTTCGAAGCCCGGAAGAACTCGAGATAATAAATTTTTGGTCACCCATCCAATGACTGGCCTTAGCGACATTGCTTTTACGCAATCGCAGGCCAAGCGCGCTATGCCACTGCGCTAGCGAGCTCCCTAATGTTGATCCTTGGTTGGTGAAATTTACGAAGCTTTTGTTGGTTGTAAGTTTCCTTTGTGCTCTCGCAACCGTTATAAAATAGTAATACAATACTATTTTATTACGGTTATACAGAGCTCGCTAGCGAACTCTGGCGAAACTTAATGTAACACTTAATGCCGCACTCAGAGACGTCAAATAACTTTAATGAATACCTAATGTCAAAAAATTTCAAAGAAATCTAGACCCTAAACCCGGCAAGAATAGCGACTAGTTTTGAATTGTCATTTTTTGACATTAAGTAGGTACTCATCATCGCCAATTGTCGTCTCTGAGTGCGGCAGTTAGTACTTTACTTGCCTTGCACTAACCTTTCGAGTCTTTGGAAGCCTCATCGTATGCATTTAATTTCTCTCTAATGTTACTCCACATCCTTTTCGAAAACTCTATCGCTTGCGAGGTTTTGTTATACCCGTCGGGAGTAATCTACATATTTTGATCTAAGTGCTTCCAAAGTGCTTCTTACTGGGTATAACTGACTCTGCGACGAGGCCCCAAACTAAAAATGGTATAGATAGAAAGACCACTTGAAAGAAAACTTCTTATTTGTCATGGCTTACATAAATATTTTATAGCATAATTTAAGCAATTATTAGATTTAAGCCTAAGAATAATATGATAAATATCTTATAACTTACGACATTTTGTCAGGTTTATTTTGATTTAGTTGAAAAACTTAAAAATCTAATTTTAAACACCGCGGGTCTCACTCGACTCAATTTCATGTGCCAACGGTGTCAACACATAAAAATGACAACGTCAAGCAAGATAAACATTTGGTGTGAACATCTTACAAAGTCACTATTCCGTATTTAATTTATTTTATCAAAAAGAATATATATTGAAATAATAATATCTTTTTTTATATTTTTGTTAATACATGATACATAATATATATATTACTTAATTTCCACACAATAAAGTATATTTTTTCAAATGTTTAAATGACTCTTCAAGAAATACGGTTTTTACCGGTAAGAAAATACGCAAAAGTTTTTGAACGCACTTCGGCATCAGTAAACTGAGACAGCTATATGTCATTTTTATATAGCGCTGTTTCTTTCACTCTGTAACAGACCAAATGCAGACCAGCGGCATCTTTCGTTCATTCAAGCGATTTTTTAAGCGACACGTTTTAAGAAGATGATGGTACGAATTAAAACGATGCAGTTTAGGAACCTACACTCAAAGGACAGGAATAACAATCGCTTTTAAAAAGATGGTGGTAAGCCTCCTGGAGGCTTACCACCATCTCTTAACGCGATCAAGTTTAGGACCTAAACTCAGTAGAATCGCTAATTCGTACTACGACGCTATCTACGTGACATTGTTTTGACGTCCGCTTTTGACAGTGATTGAGCTTAGAGTTGAATCGTAAACTCTATATCATTCGTTCAATTTATATGGAGAATTCATACCATGACCTTCGTAAATAGCATAACCTGACACGCTGATCTGTCATTCTAAGCAATCAAATAAAAGTTACGTTTCTGGAACCTAAAAATGTCTTCTACAAGGAATGTGTAGGTAAAACGTGCAATTTGAAGTGAATTTTGTTGTTTTTATTGAATTAATTATGTTGAGGCTCATTAAGTATTAATTAAACATCTTTATATTAACAATTATCAGTGTTTGAGAAGTGAAAAAATAATGTGAAGAGTTTTCGAAGGGAAACAATCCAGTATCACCAGTATGTAACCCTACAAGATGTTTGGTATGTTCCAGCTATAAACCAAGAATCTCTTTTCGGTTCTCGCACTCCACGATAAAGCTCCTAGTAGCGTTTTCTCTTCCACATTCAAAGAATGCACAGTTTTTGGTAATGGAGAAGTCTGTTTGAAAGGAAAACGACATAGGCACGGCGGTTTATTCAGCCTCCAAGTCGAAAACATACTGCCTGAGAAACTCCCAGAAGTCTATGCGACGTATAAGACTCGTTTGGTCACTGCTGGTAATGAATCAGTTTCACCTAGACATCGAAAAATGTCAGATAAATTGAAACCCGAGATCCCGGATCGTAATGAACGTACTTTCGAGGGAGGAATGTAATACTAAATTACGATCATGATGATCTAGAAGAAGCAGACGATGGTGAAGAGTTTCATGGCGCTGAATGCCTGCTACCTAGTCGTTATAATTTTCATGATCGCAGACAGATCCAAAGCCCAAAGAAATATAATGATGATGATGTTTGCCTTTCCAAAACATACCCATCGAAGTTCTCTGATGCCGTGAGACGAAATGGTCGCGAATAATGGCGAAAGGTCATCATTTGGATGCCCCGAAAGTTGCCAAAAGGCAAACCGCACAAGTGCAGGTAGTGGTGCAGCGTTTTAACCACGCTTTAAGTCACTGTGATAAGTGGCTTAGGATTAGGTCTCAAATACAGTGTAGATAGTGAGTTAGTGAATAATAGATATTATTGTGAGTGATTTATTTATTAGTTCGTTTCGTAAATATATTATTTTATTGTGTACAAAGCCTCGTGTTCTGAATTTCCACTACACTGAATTTTTTTTTTCTACAGATTGTGTTAACATACATACATACATACACAAATCACGCCTATATCCCCGAAGGGGTAGGCAGAGGTGAACTAGCACCCACGTTTCGCTAATTATGTTTAGGTCCCATGTAATATATCTAATAGGTCGCGAGCGTATTGCTATTTATCGGGCACAAAAGTCGCAGTACATAGCTTGATGGTATAAGAGACATATAGGATGGCCATTCCTCATCACTGATTTATACTTAGTCGCCTTGTACGACACCCGCGGGACAGATTTGGGTTGGTGGCTATTGTATTCCACTCTGCCATCACCACGCGGCTTTTTGTCACAATGTGTTTAATTTCATACAGACATACATAAATCACGCATATATCCCCGAAGGGGTAGGCAGAGGTGAATTAACACCCACTTTTCGCCAATTATGTTCGGTCCCATGTAACAGGTGGCGAGCCTATTGCCATATATCGGGCACATAAATCGCAGTACAAATTTTTCATCTATTTTATTAAATAATTAAATTGTTGATAAGATTTCCTACTACAAGAATAAATTCCTTAATTAGGTACATTTAGGTATTCTCAGATACATATAGCCGTGTGGTGACGGCAGAGCAGCACACAATTGTCACCACCCCCATCTCTCCCGTGGGTGTCGGACAATACGACTGTTCAGAACCATTAAAATACATAATATTATGATAATTTACATTTTTCTCCAAAAGAATATTATTGGTTTTAAATAGTTGCTTTTGCATAATTGCTGTTGAGTTTAGGTAGGGGATAGCTTAAGATTTAACTAATTGAATTAGTAATTGTTCACATGTGTGAGGTTGACCTCACATATTATGTCCGCCCTTTTCTTTGTACCATTCATTCACTTTTCTAATATTACACGCACGATAGTCATTAAATTACTAGCTTTTTATTTGCATCTTTACAATCTCAATTCCTGTACAGCGACTAAGGGTAGGTAAAGACAGCTATGAGTAATGGGCAGCAGTATTCCTCTTTTACCATCTAGCAATATACTGCGATTTATGTGCCCGATATATGGCAATAGGCTAGCCACATGGGACCTAACTTATTTGGCGAAAAGTGTGTGGTAATTCACCTCTGCCTACCCCGGGGATATAGGCGTGATTTATGTATGTATGTATGAAAATACATATAATAAAAAGCCTTTTAGGTAGAATCGAGTTTTTATTTCCACAATTTTACAGGAATAAAAATTGTTTTCTTCAAAGTAATTAACTTTTAATAATCAATCAAATAAAAAGTGATGATACTTGTAACACTCTTAGGTACAGTTGGTTCCTCGATATTTCCTCCGCTCGACTCAACCTCAAGGAAGAAGTTGTTATGTCAAAACTTACTTGAGGTGTTCTCTCCTAAGGCCGAGTGGAGGAAATCTCGAAGAACCGACTATACATATGGGTGTTAGTCTTTTCTCTCCATCATTGTTCTTATAGATCAGTCATTTAATAATCACAGTTACATTGTTTATATAAATAAAGGCAGGGTTATATTTTTTTTATCACCATATGGGACACCCTTAATGTTTGTCTATACTAAAAGGGCCAGTTACCCTAAAAATATTACTTAATGCTAAATTTCTATAAAATAGTTTTGTTATAGTAATGGCTTGACATTGATATTTTTAATTTTAATTATAAATTCACTTAACATATTTAACAGATTCCGCTCCGGTTTCCGACGGCCGGTTCATCATTGGACTGTTCGCCGACAGGACGATTTACCTTTTTACGTTTGACCAACAGTCTTTTTCACCTATAGACATTCCGCAGCCAAAAGTTTTCATCTACGTTACTTCCAACCAACACAAGTTGTTAAATCAAAGTACTTATTGGTTTGATAGCGTGGTCTTTGGGGATGTTCGTTTCCCATGATACGGTCAGTTCGACTGGAAGTACACGCTTGAGTAGTCTCGAGTAAAGTACCTAATATATCCGGTCTAGATTTTGAAACCGCTACTACGTTATTTGGTATTTGTTAGTGTTTTTCGTACGAGTCCATCAGAAGAGTCCAGTCCGGAGCCGAACCTGAAATTGAGTACGGTTTGTGATTCGATTTCGATGTTGAGCCATCATCATCATAAACAGCCTTTTAATGTCCCCACTACTGGGGCACGGGCCTTCCCTATGGATGGAAAAATATAGTGAGATTGGGCCATAACCGACCACGCTGGCCAAGTGCGGTTTGGTGGGTATTAACGACTGCATATGCAGCCGGGGCCAACGGCCAACGGCGCTATGCCACTGCGCTAGCGAGCTCCCTAATGTTGATCCTTTGGTTGGTGAAATTTACGAAGCTTTTGTTGGTTGTAAGTTTTCTTTGTGCTCTCGCAACCGTTATAAAATAGTAATACAATACTATTTTATTACGGTTATACAGAGCTCGCTAGCGAACTCTGGCGAAACTCAATGTAACACTTACTGCCGCACTCAGAGACGTCAAATAACTTTAATGAATACCTAATGTCAAAAAATTTCAAAGAAATCTAGACCCTAAACCCGGCAAGAATAGCGACTAGTTTTGAATTGTCATGTTTTGACATTAAGTAGGTACTCATCATCGTTAATTGCCGTCTCTGAGTGCGGCAGTTAGTACTTTACTTGCCTTGCACTAACCTTTCGAGTCTTTGGAAGCCCCACCGTATGCATTTAATTTCTAATGTTACTCCACATCCTTTTCGAAAACTCAATCGCTTGCGAGGTTTTGTTATACCCGTCGGGAGTGATCTACATATTTTGATCTAAGTGCTTCCAAAGTGCTTCTTACTGGGTATAACTGACTCTGCGACGAAAACCCAAACTAAAAATGGTATAGATAGAAAGACCACTTGAAAGAAAACTTATTTGTCATGGCTTACATAAATATTTTATAGCATAATTTAAGCAATTATTAGATTTAAGCCTAAGAATAATATGATAAATATCTTATAACTTACGACATTTTGTCAGGTTTATTTTGATTTAGTTGAAAAACATAAAAATCTAATTTTAAACACCGCGGGTCTCACTCGACTCAATTTCATGTGCCAACGGTGTCAACACATAAAAATGACAACGTCAAACAAGATAAACATTTGGTGTGAACATCTTACAAAGTCACTATTCCGAATTCAATTTATTTTATCAAAAATAATATATATTGAAATAATAATATCTTTTTATATATTTTTGTTAATACATTATACATAATATATATATTACTTAATTTCCACACAATAAAGTATATTTTTTCAAATGTTTTAATGACTCTTCAAGAAATACGGTTTTTACCGGTAAGAAAATACGCAAAAGTTTTTGAACGCACTTCGGTATCAGTAAACTGAGACAGCTATACGTCATTTTTATATAGCGCTGTTTCTTTCACTCTGTAACAGACCAAATGCAGACCAGCGGCATCTTTCGTTCATTCAAGCGATTTTTTAAGCGACACGTTTTAAGAAGATGATGGTACGAATTAAAACGATGCAGTTTAGGAACCTACACTCAAAGGACAGGAATAACAATCGCTTTTAAAAAGATGGTGGTAAGCCTCCTGATCATAATCACCAGCCCTTTAATATCCCCACTTCTGGGGCACAGGCCTTCCCTATAGATGGACGAATATCAGGAAGAATGGGCCATAACCCACCAAGCTGGCTCGGATTAGTGGACATTAACGATTGCAGATACAAAGGTTTAACGTCCCTTTCGAAGCACAGAGGAACTGGAGATATATATTTTTGCTCCCAGTAACCGACCTTATAACATTGCGTAGTTTGCGCAAAAGTAGACGCAGAGCGTGATAAGCTGAGCTACTGCTCTTTAGACATACCCCCGAATACAGAAACGCTAATCAAATTTAGGGGACTGCTTAAAAAGTTAAGTGGACATTACCTGTCAGAATTTGTATGGAAAAACGTCAATTTTGACAATATTTAAATGTTAAGCAAGACTCAAACTTTGATTAGCGTTTCTGTATTCGGGGGATAGCTCCTTTGACACGCATATTCCATCTTTAAAAACCTCCAACCGAACGCACCCGAGACTGTCATTGCGTTGTGTTTACATAACCCGTAACCATGACAACAGTTTCCAATGACAATTGACATTTAGCTGGGTGATGTTTCTTTGTTTTTCTAACAGGAGTTTGTTTATATTAAAATGTCCAAAAGTTCCAAATCCAAAACTGGGCCCGTGTGGGAAGATAGAGAGGTACTCTTCGATCTGCCATTCGAGTAAGTACTCCAAAATGTCCATATACTTTGGTTTGTAATTAGAATATCTCAGTGGCCGCGTGAAATATTTTTTGCAGTTAATTTGGACAGAAGTAGTGATAAAACCAAATTTAAGAAAAATTAAGAAAATTGCGCAGAAAATTGTTTTTTTTTTCATTCGCAATACAAATCTGGAAAATCATATTTTTCACCAATTGTGTGGCGCCTTTTCCCGTGTCGGGAAACTGTGAACAATATTAAATTATGCGCCAGAAAAGAAAAGAAGATCTATATTTGTATTATTCCGAATTGAATACTCATAGCTAAGACAGGATAACGTTTGTCCTAGCTATTCATAAATATTTATACTTATAAACATTAGGCATGGTGACTAATTTTGAAAATCTACACCATGTTGTTTTTACGTGTCTACTTTACCCAAAAAAAATATGTTTATTGTAAAAACTTTCGATTTTGATAGAAAAAACATGTTTTGAATAATGCAATTCAGAATTTCCGCCAAAACGCCTAAATAGCAATGGCGTCTGTGTGACGTCACTATCTCGTAAAAATGACAGTTCTATTAAACTAGTGATTTTTATTGGCAAATAAACTGTCAAAATGGAGATAACGAAATATTGACGTCACGCGGCGTATAAGCAAAGATGGCGGATAACTAAATATTGTATTTTAATTTATATAAAATAAAATATCAATCACAAAATTATAATCTGATAACAAGTGACTATAAACGAATCTCCTTATCCTAAATTATTATTATAAATCATCAATTCAGTGAGTCTTTGTTAGTGTCGTCATACCTATTATGACTCGAAATGATGCTGAGTTTGTTGTTGAAAGCGAAAACCTTGAATAGTCTTCGATCTCTCTCAATCGAGCACGCCCTGAGATAGTTGCTGTACTGCAGGCATACTGGCAATGTTCGCTAGGGCCAGTAATTGGATGGGTGACCGAAAATATATTCTTTTGAGTTACCCTGTGCTTCGGAAGGCACGTTTAAACCTATGGTCCCGGTTACATCTGTTGTCGTTAATACTCTAGAGAGTATTAATCCATGGTATTGGGTTACGGACCAATCTCCCAATATTCTTTCTTCCATGGGGAAGACCTGTGCCTCAGCAGTGAGGACATTAAAGGGCTGGTGATGATGATGATGAACTTAGGTAATGTAATATAATATATATTACAGCTATTTGAAGCTCAGATGCGGAGAAAAGATATTCGATAGAATAGAACCGATCGAGGACACAAAAGGCAACTGTGGTACCAAGGGAAGAATGGTGGTGACCAACCTGAGAATCATCTGGCACTCTCTGTCGTCGCCGAGGATCAATCTATGTAAGTTTCACAAATAAAAATAAAAACTTATAATGTTCAATTTATATTGCAATGTTCATGTTAAAAATCAAAATAACTATGTTAAATAACTATGTTAATATGTCAAACATGCTAACTATTTTTTTTTATTATTATTTGAACATGAAAATTATAGTCAGAAAATGTTCGAAAAATGATATTCTTGATGCGGGAATCAAACCCGTGTCCTTTGCAATCCGGACAGATGCCTATAGATACCACTTCGCCAACCAAGACGTTTAGACTACTTACAATTTTTCGAACTTTTCTAACCAAATTTTTCTTTGAAACAAGCTAATATTCATACACAAACACAATACATACTTAAACACGAGACAAGCTTCCGTAGAAAATGTGTAGTGCTACGAGTGCTACATGCTACGTGCACGAATGGAGCACTGGCATACTTTCCTATTTATAATACATACATACATACATACATAAGTCACTCCCTTTTACGTAGGCAGGTGTGGAAATAACACCGACGTTTCGCCAATTATGTTAGGTCCCATGTAATAGGGGGCGAGCCTATTGCCAACTGTCGGCTACATAAATTTCAGTAATAGCTAGGTTTTTTTGCGGATTTGCTGCTATTTTTCCTGCTATGTGGGTTCTGGGTTACCAAATATGTCAAAGTTGACAAATCAATCAAGTGTTACAAAAGCCACAACATTAATGGTGAAAATATTCACAAAAACATCAGAAGATTATCCTAGCACTTTCCCTTTTTTTTAGTTTTATAATCAAACGGACGGATTATTTAAAACCCCGAACTAAGTTTGTTATTGTTCTAAAAAAATAATTTAGTTTTTTTAATAATTTTATTATTTCTACGTTATGCCCGCGCTAAGAAGTCATATCAATCCCTCTCTGTCTGTCTGCTATAACACATTATTGCTATAACGCTGCTATAACGCTATAACACAGCATTATGATTTTCCAGCCATCGGCCTCAACTGCATCATTTCCGTAAACACCAAAGTGGTCAGCTCAGGCTTACGTGGCACTACGCAAGCTCTCTACGTTCTGGCCGCCTACAAGACGAACAGATACGAGTTCATCTTCACCAATCTGTCTCCGAATTGCGTGAGACATTACACTACTGTAGTGGGAGTGCATAAGTTAGTAAACTCATCTTATAATATTAGCATCACCCACCAGCCCTTGAATATACCTACTGCTGGGTGCAGAGGCCTAAAAGAATAAACCTATACCATTCAACCAGGGCGTCTAAGGCCCTGGTTGGCCGAGTGGTAAGCTGCCCGGATTCGAATCCCGTCACAGGCTTAAAAATATTTTTTGACATAAATATTCTTTTTGTAAGATGACGACAAGTCTGTTATGTTATAGGTCTTATGCAGGATCCAGAATGTTCAGAGACTTAAAACTTAGGGGCGCCCTTATCCAAAATAAGCAATTAAGGATGTTGCCTTCAGAAAATGTAAGTATTTAAACTCAGTAGAATTAGTGACACAACTAAAAAAACCCATATAATTATTAAAAACTTAACCAGTATTAGTAAAAATGCTTTGAATATTAGAAATTTCTTTCTAGATTGTGAGAGTTTCCGTTAGTTTACAATGTAAAAGCTTAGAGAAACGGCAAGTTAATTAACGTCTTGGTTGGCCGAGTGAGGCGTCTGCCCGGAATGCGGAGGACGCGGGTTCGATTCCCTCATCAAGACTATAATTTTTCGAACTTCTTCTAACCAAATTTCATCGCATATTTTGTAAATTTCTTTCAAAATCTCGATCCTCAGATCTGCCTCCAGGAGCATGGTGTCTGGAACCTGTCCAGCGATTCTGGTAACCTAGGTACCCTGTTGGTGACCAACGTACGTGTGGTCTGGTACGCCGAAATCAACGACGCCTTCAATGCGTCTATGCCGTACATCACCATTGAAAGCGTAAGGACATTAATAATTGACTATGAATTTTGCACCCTGCTTTGAACATTTTAACGTTGAAATTCGTAGGCGATAATCAGTTGCAGTTTACTGAAGTGATGTATGACAATAATGACATAGGATATTTTAAAGAAAGTAGAGAAAATAAAGAGTTGATAGATATACCAACCATTTCTGTATACCTACTTTATCTTAGAAGTAGAGATAATTGGCCCGTTTAACATTTAATTTTAACGAAAGCTTGAATTTTTTTTCTGTAACCCCCGAATACAGAAACAAAAAGTCAAAGTTTGAGTCTTGCTTAACATTTAAATATTATCAAAATTGACGTTTTTCCATACAAATTCTAACATGTAATGTCCACTTAACTTTTTAAGCAGTCCCCCAAATTGGATTAGCGTTTCTGTATTCGGGAGGAACCCCCGAATACAGAAACGCTTCATCAAATAAATCTTAGTGCTTTTAAATATCTATGAACCGTGTCGCAAGAACTACAATATCCACAAACTCTACCAAAATTTAGGCTGATGTACTGGTGACTGTAAAAAAAAATATATGGATAAATATTGCATTGTCTTGTCGTCTATAAACCGCTTCGTATATTGCAGGTTAACATACGAGATTCAAAATTCGGAGAAGCCTTGGTATTTGTGGTGCGACCAACCTCTGGTGGATACGTCCTAGGCTTCAGGGCGGACCCCCGGGAGAGGCTGCGGTCTCTCTTGGCGGAGCTCCAGACTATGCACCAGGCTTACAACGAGAAACCTATATTTGGCGTTGAAATGACATGGGGGAATGAGGTATGTTACGTAGGTACTTGATGTGTTTTAGGGCCAGTTTTTTGATGCATAGTTAACTCAACCAATTGTTAAAATTTGTTATGTGTTGTCTGATATTTAATGGCATAAAAAAATGGCCCTTACCTAATGGGCAGCAGCATTCTTCTCATACCATACTGCGATTTTGTGTCCGACATAATATGGCAATAGGCTCGCCACCTATTACATGGGACTTAACTTATTTGGCGAAAAGTGGGTGTTAATTCACCTCTGCATACCCCATCGGGGATATAGGCGTGAAATTATGTATGTATATGTATGAATCGATCAAGTTAGTTTTACAACTATTAAAGAACTTCCTTTTTTAGCCGTCTAAGCCTCAAGCGGACGACATTGAAGAACTGCAAGAAATAGGCGAACCTCGCGGCGAAATGGGCCCAAATCTGTACCTCGCATCTCAACTGGCCCAAAATAAGGGGGACGCTGAAATCCAACCGGTTTACAGCTCGTATTTAGGGCTTGCAATCGAGCCGTTGAAGGAAGGATTTACCTTGAAGAGTCTTATTGAAGTCCAAACATCATCGTAATCGAAAACAGCTGGCAAATGTATAAAACTTAAAAAGGAATCTTTGGGAGCTATTCCAGGGAGTAATCCTGGTTAGTGCATGAATGGTTGTGGTTATAGGTTTTCTTAAAAAAATATATACTCGAGTAGGTAAATTATAATATTATTGTAAGAGAACATCTTCTTTCTTTTTTTGAAGAACCGTTGGCCAGGTAGCATTTGCAGCATCTACCGGGGTTCAAGATCCACAGATATACCTTGATATCAGACCTCTCTGCCTGTCTTTTGAAGTTATACGAGACATAAAAAACATTATTACTTAAAATATCAATTGCATCAAAAATTATTATTATTGTTCAGTTGGGTAATCAATAAAGTAAAACATAGTAAAATAATTGTTATTGTATCATAGTTAGACTTATGATATGAAAGTTATACGCAAGAGCCGAATCTAGACATATGAAAAAGTCGTGTGTTACTGCCGCACTCAGAGACGTCAATTAACTTTAATGAGTATTTAATGTCAAAAATTTTCATTCAAATCTAGACCATATACCCGGCACGAAAAGCGACTAGTTTTGAACTGTCATTTTTTGACGTTAAGTACTCATTAACGTTATTTAATTTTGACGTCTCTGAGTGCGGCAGTTATCTATTTATGTACAGTCAACAGCACGATTGACCACAAAACTGTCAAATACATATATCCAATCGATTGTTAACCTAAACTCGTTTAGCGGAAAGCCAAAGTCAATTGCGCCAAATTGGCTTATCTACTATTACAACTTTGCGTACTGTTGATTGCATCTATAGGACAATAACTCAGTATAAAGGTAGTAAGTTAGGTGAGGTTCAAATGAAAATGTATCATAAATAAAGTGTTTCCACTTGAATTTTATTTTGACAATTAATTGATCCTGTTGATGGTGCTAAATCACATTAGCACCATCAACAGCCCGTGTATTGCTCTCCACTGCTAAGGTCCGGTTTTTTGATCCATAGTTAACTCAACCAATTGTTAAAAACTGTTACTAATTGCTAAATATCAGTCTGAAATAGTAACCATTAGTAACAATTTTAGTTACTAATGTTACTAATGGATAAATATTAGTCTGCTGATATTGTTACTAATTGTTAAAGCTATTTAAACTATTTAAGCTATTTAAAGGTAAGTAACAAATTTTAACAATTAGTTAACAGTTAACTATAGATCAAAAAACCGGCCCTTAGGTACAGGCTCGGAACGAGTGATTTATGTTAGGGGTTTTTAAATGGCAAACATTACTTTTGGCTACCATTCCTCAGAATAGACAGATGTCGCAATAAATGCTACCTACTTAGAATCTAATGAAGACATTAGGGTCAATTCTGACATGATTCTCTAAACTTAAAACTAAATTTAAGATCTGTAGGCCTATTCCCTAACTTTTTTTGACAGTTGAAAGTGATGATCACCGAACTATTTACTAATACATTGCTGTTATCACAGGACAAGTGTCACAATAGCATTATAGTAAAGTAGTAATGGATAAGTAAATAGTTCGGTGATCATCACTTTCAACTGTCAAAAAAAGTTAGGGAATAAGCCTACAGTCTCTCCTTTTCATTCCATATTGAGAATGACAGAGAAACACTGTTGTCAAATTAGTCTTAGGTTTAGAGAACCATGGTCAGAATCGACCCTATTGAAAAGTTAAACACAGACATTTCAATGTCATTAAACAAATAATATAAAAACTGAAGGTAGGGCTGTATGGTCTAGATCCTCTTGCTTTCCAAACTGTTAAAATAAATTAAAAAATTACACAATAACGTCAACAACTGGCAGGCAACAGCTGTTCGTTATTTTGTTTGTTTGTTGTATTGTATTCAAGTTTTATTTGTTTTGACGAGAAACTAAAGTTTTTTTAACATTATTTACCTCCTTTTCTTTAAAAACATAATATTCATGATGATGAAATGATGAAAAGTGTGGATTGGAAATTTAACAAGTAGTACGTACCTCCGTTCTTAAACATTGTAGTTAGCTAAATTCATTTAGTTCATCAACATTATGAATAAAGAAAATAATCAAAGTGCAGCAGGTTCGGTAAGTTATTTTTTAACCATTAAATATTGCTGAACAAATCCAAGACAATTTGTTTTCAAAGATAATAATTAGATAAAATAGTGATAACTATATGAATGACAAGGGATACTCCTTTGAAATCTAACCATTGCTTCTTCCTCTCCAGGTCTAGGTCCTACCAAACCCACTTTAACTTATCTCTAGTAACGTAACATTCTTACCTCTTCATCACCTACACACTAATCTGTTGCTGTTTCATTACTCGTGTTACCTAGTCACCACACATATCCATCTCATTTCCACTGCTTGCATTTTTCTTTCATCCTCGCTTTCGTTGACATGGAGTGTAATAAAAAGAATATTTTTGATACACTGTTACAGAGACGCTCAGCAATTGCTGAAAGAATCCGTTTAAGAGAAGAATGGTCCGAGTTAAAAGGACAATGTGACCCTCCACTTAAAACTTCAAATAAAAACAAGACAAATCCATACACAGTCAAAATATCAAACAAGAACAATGTTCTTGTTTCAAGAGCTAAACCAGTCCAAGCAGTAAGTACTATTATACATACATATATACATAAATTACAATTAATTACATTGCTATTGCTAGGTGGTATATGCTAGGAGGAAAGCTGCTGCCCATTCCTCATAATTGATTTATCCTTAGTTGCCTTGTATGACACCCACGGGAGAGATTTGGGTTGGTGACAATTGTATTCTACTCTGCCATCACCACACGGCTTTACTAAGTTACACCACACAATTAAGTACTATTATCATTTTTATTATCAGTCAGTGTGGTGGGGTATTGGCCGAAAAATTCCTATCTAACTAGGTATTTTATATTTTAACTAGCTGAAGAAGCAAATATTGTTTTGCCCTCACTATCTTTTGGTATAAAAACTAGCCTACAATCAGTTCTCGGACCTGCCAAAAATACACAAAAAGAATTATAAAAATCGGTCCAGCCGTTTCGGAGGACAACAAATACTGTGACATGTATTTTTATATATTAGATAAAAGCATTATTGAAATATGAGTTAAGTCTTAGGCTCATATTCTGAAATGTGAATCACGTTTTAAACTAAGATTAACATGGGCCCTTTATTCTGTAACAATATTTAAGTATCAATTCATTGATCTCTGTTTACGTTTATTCTGAAACGTCACTTGGACAACAATCGATAGGTATTCAAATCAAGATTTAAGCTATGATCGCGCAAAACACCTCATTGCCACGCTTGAGTAGACCTTTGGTGCTATACCTTTTCGCATTTTATGGGTAAAATAGGGATGTCCCGACTTAAATATAATTTGAATTTACGCAATTCAAGCTTGATAGCCGTTTTGAAATAAAACACAAATTTAAGTAGGGCTTCTATATTTAAACAATGATCACTTGAATTCAAATTAAACTACACTTGAGTGCTGTTTCTGAATACGGGCCTTACCCCCGAATACAGAAACGCTACTCAAATTTTGGGGACTGCTTATCAAGTTAAGTGAACAGTACCGGTCAGAATTTGTATGGAAAAACGTCAATTTTGACAAAATTAAACGTTAAGCAGGTCTCAAACTTTGAATAGCGTTTCTGTATTCGGGGGTTGATCTATATAAAAAACAATATATGTTTATATTGTTTTCAGCTTCCAGCAAAAATGCCCCTTACCAGTGAAGTCTTGCTAGGCATTGTAGCGCTAGTGGACGTGGAAACAGAATCCCGTGCACTAGCTTTACGAGCTGCATTAACGGCACTGGGTGCTTCTGTGGTTCCAGCTTGGAGTCCAATTGTGACACATCTGATATGGGCGCAAGGTTTGTTTAATTGAATTTACCATTTTTATTGATGTCTTTTTCTCTTCTTTGCTGGCCTACGGTGTCATAAAAGTCGACTTAAGGATATTGGTCTTAGTAATAATCAGCTTCAGGCACCTGAATGATGGAGGGCTGAGAGGGTTGGTGTCTGGCAGGCGGTGGGTAGTAAAACCTGACCTGACCCTTTGAACAATATGAACTCACTTATTTCAATCCGTGAAATGTCCACCCTTAAAAACCTTTTTCAGGGGGGTGCCGTGCCACTCGCGCTAAAGCGCGGGCCCTAGCCTGTCGCCTGGTCTCCCCTCTGTGGGTAGAAGCGTGCGCTGCGTCCAACAAGCGCCTACCTGAGCAGATATTTCCAGCAGCCGCTAGGTCTTCGGATCTGCCATCGCCGAGGACCCTGAGGCAAATGCTGGTGAGTTTAGACCAGGGATTTGTAAACTTTTTGGTCTCATAGACCACTTTCAATATTTTGCTGGTCAGGTTTTGAAGTGATAAGACTTAGATTATTTGGCACGATATCTGGCATTTATTTGACGATTCGTGAGTGTATATAAGAATAAACCATACCTTACCATACCTTTTAAGAATAAACCATATTTTCATTTTGATTTTTCACTAGTTTCTGGTTGATTACCTTGAGCGCTATATATTTTCATAAAAAATAATTTAGAATACATTGCACTACCCTCATTATCGTCTTACAATAAAATTGTTTCATAATTGGCATATTAACTTGCTATTGCAGAAGAAATATGAGATGGAAAATCTCCCGCTGCTAGATGTGTCATCGGACAACGACACGGAAGAGAAGCCGATGCGCCTGCGCATATCGAGCGACACCGATCGGGACACCAGCAACACTACGAACGACACCTCCCGGGACACGACTACGGGTTTGTAGTGCCTACCTTCCTGTTAGGGTTATTTACAATTTAATGAAATTAAGGGCCTGTTTCACAACCGACGGGTAGGTTATGAATAGCTTACTTGGCCGATCATTAAAGTTTGACAGTTAAAATAATATGAAAATTATGTCAATTGAACTGCCAAGTAAGTTATTCAGAACTTACCTGTCGATTGTGAAACAGGCCCTTAAAATAATGCTTGTGCTTATTGTTTATTACCTCAGTATTTTCTTTATGATGATATTGGTTTTGTAATAATATAGAAAACTTTAGGTCTGAGTGTAAAAAATTGTTAAAAAATATAATTATGTACCGTTTGTTTACATACATACATATTATGTCACGCCTTTCTTCCACAGGGGTAGGCAGAGATCATTTCTTTTCACTTTCCAAGATCCTTACATACTTCTTTCGCTTCAACCAATCTCTTCATGAATGCCCGTCGGTTTCGGGTACTCTTGACCTGGCCCGTTTGTTCTTTTGAATGAATTAATAAATTTTCACAAAAAAAGTAGTATGCCCTTTTTTGGGCCCGAAGCAATATTGTCTCAAGCTTTTTTGAGATAAACTTTCAAAATTCTAAGCTAAGTAATTAGTTTTACTATTATGTTTTATGAACTTCTATTACGATTTATCATGTGCCCTATAAAGTAAAATAATAAAGAAAAGAACGTTTTTTATGTAAGATTATAACCTAAAATTAGGTGCTTTCTACATTAATATCTCATAAACCCGGCGAACTACAAACAAACTGTTTTTAAAATAGATTGTGCATTTCAAACCCTACAAATCTAGGTATGGTTTTATTGAGGTACAAAATTGTTAAATTGTGAAACCAACGGCCATACAAGATAGATACCCCATTGTGGTTATAAAAAGTTAAAGGCAACAAAACGTCGGCCGAGTGGTATAGGCATCTACCCGGAATGCAGAGGACGCGGGTTCGATTCCCTGAATCAAAACTATAATTATTTTTTGAACTTTTTCTAGCCACAATAATTTAATTAATAAATACGCATTAGGACATGTGACGGTGGAGTCTTTGGAGGGTAATTCAGCTGCCTTACTATAAAAAACGTCGTTCTTTAAATTTAACGACGCAGTTTATAAACTGTAAGTACAATTATTGCAGAAGTCGAGTCAAGGGTCAACACGGCTCCCAGGCGAGCTTTGCCCATGTCTGTCAGTCCACTGAAACCTACGAAGTCGAAAAGGAAACTTTTCACCCAGAAAGAAGTTGATGTCTCGAAGAGCAAGAACTCTGGAGAAGAATCTGGTAAGATTATTTGTTCTTCCCTCTGCCTTTGTCCCGCTCTAGGCGGGGTTAGATGTCTTCTTCTTCCACTCCTTTCGATCCTTCACCAATTTCTCATTTACTCCTCTCGCTATCATGTCTTCCGTTACACAATCAATCCATCTCTTCTTTAGTCTTCCTCTCCTATGTCTTTCCACGTTCATGCCAACATAGCTTTCATCTCTTCGCATAACATGGCCAAACCATCCAAGTCTATTTCTCCGCAGTCTCTCTATCACTGGCGCTACTTTCAAACTTCCCCTGATGTACTCATTCCTTATCTTATCTCTCCGTGTCACACCACACATTCATTTTAACATATGCATCTCTGTTGCCTACATGTACTCTTCTTTCATCAGTCTTCTTCATAGCCCAGCACTCTTATCCATACATGACAACAGGTCTAATGACCGCCTTATAGATTTTCCCCTTAAACTTAAGGGGCATCTGTAGGTCACATTATTTGCTTATCCTGGATATAAATAGGAACGTATCTTTTCTAAGAATGGCTTCTCAGAAGCCTTTCTAAGAATACCATTATTTTTCTAAGAATTATTGATAAGATTATTCTGCTTATCCTAGAAATTAACAAATTTTAAAGCCAAAGCTTTAAGCCAGCCTTTCTGAAAATATCTATTTTTTTATGCTCGAAGTTACAGATGTTGTATTAAAAAACTGACCTCTATTCAACAAGTACGCTGGACTGAAGGTTGTCATCCAAAAAATTAAGCCAATTTGACTATCGCCATCTTGGCGCTGATGGTACTGGAGTACGAAGGTGAACGTCCACGGAACTAATATTAGAGATGCATTTGTAATGTCAAATACAAGCAACAAACGTCAAATTTAGTACCCTTGCCGCTCGACGGGGCGCTTCAAATCGCCATAAGAAACATTTGTCATTTTAGTAGAAATATTCTGTCCAGCGTATTTGTATACTTAATAGAGGTCAGTGATTAAAAAGCAATACTATATTATATTATTGACGATCAACCTCTTTGCACGATATTTATAAGTTCTTTTATGATTTTCGAATATGACACTAAAAACATGTTTCATGTTCGAAATTGTTTTTGAATTTATTTCGTAGATCTCTTTCCTCACAACTATTTGAAACATGATTACTGTTATTAGCAGAACAGAATCAGAGGCCTTGCCACCAACTCTAAACGCGACTCAATTCCTTTTGTTAAAGTGAGACAACGCTATAAGCCGAGTAAAGCGGCGTCCCGTTTTGTCACCTGCGTTTGGATCGCACTAATACTTCATGGTATGGCCACAGGCCCTCCATTTAAGGTTTTTTCCTTGTCCATTTCAGAGGGGGAGTCGTCAAAGCCCAATAGGGTGAATGTCCCCAAACCGAGCCGCCGCGACAGGCGCGACCTGGCGAGAGCGGAGCGCATGGCCAAGCGGTTGGTAGCCTCGTGCGCGCCCAGAAACACCCAGCCCACAGCCAATATCACTACACCCAGAATTGTGAGTCATAGTGACTTTTTTTTATTAATATTTTATCATCATATTTCATTTCGTGACGTGCGCCGCGTAGTGACGGAAGAGTAGAATACAAATATTGTCACCACCCCAAATCTTTTCCGTGGGTGTCGTACAAGGCGACTAAGGATAAATCAGTGATGAGGAATGGGCAGCAGCGTTCCTCTTATAACACCTAGCAATAGTACTGCGTCTTTTGTGCCCGATAAATGGCAATAGGCTCGCCACCTATTACTTGCACCTAAAATAATTGGCGAAACGTGGGTGCTAGTTCACCTCTGCCTACCCCTTCGGGAATATAAGCGTGTTTTATGTATGTATGTACGTATTTCATTTCGTGGAACCCGGGACCTCAGGGGCTTAATTCCGGTAGGCGAACCACACAGTATACGTTACATAACTACATGTCTATCTACGATAGTTTAGATACTTTCCTCTATATATTTGGTATTACGTCGTTGTCAAACCATAATCTGCTATGTGCAAAAAGTACTTTTGAGATATTCACAAAAAACATGTTTGACAATGTTCTAGCCGCTGCACATAGCATATTTTTCAAGAGGTCGAAGTCCAACAAATATTGCTCATAAGCACATAGCAGATTTTTCATACGATAGATAGCGCAGTGAACTACCCGCTAAGGTCAAAATGTTGGAATCTTAAAAAAGTGCACATCGCAGATTTCATCATCATCATCATCACCAGCCCTTTAATGTCCCCACTGCTGGGGCACGGGCCTTCCCTATGGATGGAAGAATATAGGGAGAATGGGCCATAACCCACCACGCTGGCCCGGTGCGGGTTGGTGGGTATTAACGACTGCAGATGCAGCCGGGACCAACGGCTTAACGTGCCTTCCGAAGCACGGGGGAACTCGAGATAATAAATTTTTGGTCACCCATCCAATGACCATCCATGACCGGCCTTAGCGAAATTGCTTAGTTTACGCAATCGCAGGCCAAGCGCGCTGTGCCACTGCGCTAGCGAGCTCCTCCAGATCCATCCCAGATTTTAAGCTTAATCCAGCTCCATCGCAGATTTAGCTTGAGGTATTCGACTCTTACTACAGGTGTTGACGGGCATGGGTAAAGTGGAGAGGCAAGCGGTCAACAGAGCCGTGCAATCGCTCAACGGACGCATACAAGCGCACGTCACAAGGAAGACCACTCACGTGATACTGGGTACCTGCTCCGAAGACAACCACTGCTCCGGTGTTCCGGCGAAATCGCCCAATGCCAAAATACCAACACGTACCAGTCCACGGAACAAGTTAAGCGGGTTGAATATGTCAGGTCGGTGCCATTTTAAGCTTATCTTTCTAAAAATTAATTTAATTTAGCAAATGCTCAGAATTTTTCTCGTTCTGTATTCTGTCTCTACTAAGTATTCTCAATATTTTTTATCAAATACGTTCCCCGTTGATTTATTTATCTCTTCATGGTAGTAAAATCAGCAGTTTGAAGCACATCAAAGTCTAAAGAAAAGTCAACATATATATATTTATTTTTTATTTTAAATGGCTAAATTTTGTTCCGTGTCTGGATATCAATGGAGCACGATATCGGTGCTTTTTTCTTGGACTCATAATAGACCCACATACACCGTTCCGTTACAGGTGTTATCCCCCTATAGTGTAGTTCTTGTTGTTGTTGGTCGTCACTACATTGGAGCGTCGCATTCGTTTGCATTTCGACCGCCGGCTTAGTCGAATGCTCAGATCGCTGGGTATTGCCCAAGAGGTCCCGGGTTCGAATCCTGGTAGGTGCAAATTTTGTGATAAAACACAAATATTTGTTCCCGTGTCATAGTTGTGTCTCAGTTTATGTACCTTGTATATTTTCAACATTTATATACATAATTGTCACAATATTAAAAATATGTCCGTCATCTAGTATCCATAACACAAATGCTTAGTCTAGGGCTAGATGATAGGTGTGAGTGTCAAAATAGTAGTTCTTTAGAAAGGCCCGTTTCCAATCTGCGCAGCTGATACCAAATTTCTCATACCAGGCGTATCACGCATGAACAACAACGTGGAGATCCGAGTAGTGCATCGGAGCGAGGTGCTCAAAGCTCGCACCCTTAACTCTCTGCTGGGGGCGGCTCGAGGGTGCAGGGTGCTCTACAGCCAATGGGTGCTAGACTCTGCCGAGAGCAAGCGCTGGCTACACCACCATGGTTATGAGGTGCCGCATCTGAGGAAGACTTCGCAGGTAATGGGTTTTTGAGGGAATGACAGATGGCTGGTGTGAGGGTGTGAAATGTTTGGGTTTCAGAATGCCGTGTGGTGGCTGCGTACTGTCTTGAATTTTAATGATAAGTTTAGTGATAAAATGTTGCTTCATGTTTGAATGTAAATTGAAATCCAATTTTGTGACACATTTTCTGAATTTTTTTTTGTTCTGCGAGTACTTGCGGCTTAAAATTGGCTGTTAAGTGTAAGTATAGATAAAATTGGCCATTTTGCAAAATTTTAGCTATATAACAATCAACAACGGTAGTTACTTCAAGAATCATTATATTATTTCCTTTTTTTGATACACGTATTTATTTATTTATTTAAGCATACATTGCTAATTATTATTGAAGGCCGGCTTGGTCGAATGCTCAGATCGCTGGGTATTGTTCCCGAGTCATGGTTGTGTATCTATATGTTTATGTAGTATATTTTCAACATATACATAATTATTATGATGTTAAAAATATGTCCGTCATCTAGTATCCATAACACAAGTGCTTAGACTACTTACTTTGGGCTAGATGATAGGTGTGAATGTAAAAATATTTTATGTATTTACCTTTTTGACGAAACGAATAAATATCTCCGACTGGTTATTCCAGAAAGCGCGCATCGAGCGCACAGCCCTAGGCCGTGCGCGCTCGGAGTACGCGTACGACGTGTTCAACGGTATGCGCGTGCGCATAACGCGCTCAACCGAACAGAAGGACGCTGCGGTTCAACTACTGCAGCTATGCGGTGCCGTCTTAGTGCGTGACGACGGTCATTGGGACTTGACGGTGGGGTCGGGTGATGGTGAAGTGAGCTCGAAATGGGTGTTTGACAGTGTCGCCGCGTCTCGGATGAGGACTACAAGGCGGTACGTGAATAATTCTATCTCCAACACCCTGACTGCTGTGACTGGGAGGTGACAATGAAATAATAAGTAATTATTTTAGGTGTGCAAGGGCGGGTCCACCGTTGTAAGCATGCACACGACAAGATCGATAGACTGATGATAATAAAAGGGAAAATATTAAATAGGCATGATGACACTAACAAAGAATTAATAATTTAGGATAAGGAGATTCGACAAAAGTTAATTGTTCTCAGAATATTATGCTTGCGATTGGTATTTGTTTTATAAAAATGTAAATACAAATTTTAACAATCTGCCCTATTTTAGGCAAAATAGATACGTAAAAACAACGTGGTGTAGTTTTTCAAAATTAGTCATCATGCCTATTCGGAAGTCGATCTTGAGTCATGATCTGAATATGATTAGGAATGGGCAGCAGCGTTCCTCTTATACCACCTAGGCTGGCAATGTACTGCGACTTTTGTGCCCGATAAATGGCAATAGGCTCGCCACCTATTACATGGGACTTGACATATTTGGCGAAACGTGGGTGCTAGTTCACCTCTGCCTAACCCTTCGGGGATATCGGCGTGATTTATGTATGTATGTAGATTAATAAGTGATTTTACGTAATGCAACTGTTTCCTCGTCTTCTCGGATTAAGGGGAAATTCGAAGTTGTAATAAGACGTCTGTGTTTTTCCATTGTATTGACACGTATTTGTTATAGCAACGCATCTGTCACATTTTGCTCTAAACTTCCAGTTTGAAGATTTAGTTATCCCTAACCTCAAGATATAATATCCATGTTTCTGTATCATTATCAACATTTTTTTTGCATGTATTCATAAATCAATTAAACAGTACCTACTAGTTGTTTTTATACAAATATTGAATGTATTTAGTTAGTAAGTAAGTTTGAAATTGATTATATTTAATTGCTTACCAAAATAACCGGTACAGACTTAAAAAATGCATTACAAATACTGTTTGGATACCAAATGATTGATATACATTTAGTTATTAAAATGATGTGCGTTAATTATTTTAGGACAGATATTAAGTATTTACCAATATTTTTTTTTTATTTATCTGAACGCCTGGTCGTCATTTTCATCCTTAAGTTATTGTAAATTTAATGATTTTTGTTTGATTAATGTTTGTATAGTATAATTATGTATACAAGATTATTAGTATTGCTTTGATATCCATAGCAATGTCTACGAAATGTAACTTTGGATTATGTACTTTATGCTGTAAAATTAGGGGTTAAAATCATGTGTCATATTTTGTGTTGTATTTCCATGAAGTAGTCCTTTTAATGTACAATATTTAAATACATATGTCCTCGATTATATTTATATAGAATCTTTTAACAAATTTGTTTCAGCACATGTTCACAAAGTAAAATAGAACCAAACCAACACAATTGTCTGATAAGTAATAAAAATAAAAAGGTTGTTATAATACATACAGGTGTAAAGGAAAGGTGCCGTGATATTTAAAGAGGTTATTCAGGCCATCAAAAATCAATCTTTACCATGAGAACTGAATCAAAATTATTGTTTAGATTGTTATTTATTTAGAAATTATGTATATTAGTGTTAGAAACATTATTAGACAGAAAATATGGTTTGAAAAAGGATGATTTTATAATTGTAAATTATTATGTATATTTAATACATGTATGGGTATATATTATTGTAGTTTTCCTTTATTATTATCGGGTATGTATTTTGAACTACAAAATGTGGTTTAACATTTGTCTAAACATGATGCTGCCCCTGTCTTATTAACTAACACTAATGAAACGGCATCATTTTTATGCGGTGGCTAACTGTCGACAACGTTTTGTAGTGAACAGTCTGATAGTTTTAAGACGCGTTTCCACTGGGCAACATTTAATTTTGGTGCCCAACATGTCTTCTATGCTGGCCTGGCAGCGAACACGTAACGTAGAATGGGCCAGCCGTGACTCATCCCATGGGTGTCGTAAAAGTCGACTAAGGGAGATTGCCCGGTGTAGACCAATAAGCACCTTGGGGCACCCAAATGGTGGAGGGCATACATACCCAAAGAGAGTTGGTGTCAGGCAGACGGCCGGCTGACGGCTGTAAAACCTACGCCAAAACCTTGAGCATTATGGTATGAATATTGGAATGTTGTCATTCCAATCACTCTCTCCGTTCAACGGTCTCTCGACATGGTCCGTTCCGTCTCTTTTCTATACATTCATTCATCACTAGCACCTTTACGGTGTGATGGATGATATGAATCAAAAGGGAGTGGATGGCTTGATGACGTCTGACCGATATGAATGGAAGAGGAAACATACTACGCCGACCCCAGATAGACTGGGAACAGCGCAGGGAGAAGAAGATGTGAAAGTTAGTACGGTACTTTTATTTAATAACGTTTACCTGGGGGCTGGCACATTCTACGTTATTTTTTCGCTTCTCAGTTCGCATTGAAGGAATATTATCATCCTAATCGTATCATTTATGGAACAGTAGAAATGATTTCCATTTCCTATGTGTTTTCTAAGTATTTTTTCCTACGTATCAAACATTTAAATGAATCGTTTTTGTATAATTAATGTGGAGAAAGTGAAAATTTATGATTGTTACATTATCGAGGCTAGAGAATAATTAGTTTGTTGAAAATGCTAGTGCATGCTACATCATACTTTTGTTCAACTTAATAAAATGGTTATACATAGATACATAAATCACGCCTATATCCCCGAAGGGGTAGGCTGAGGTGAATTAACACCAACAAAAATGTTTAAATAATTATCTAGATATTATTTTGAAAATGATATACAAGTCATACATCTCATATCTGTTGTTTTGTACGATGTGTAATTATTATTTTCCTGTCACTTACCTCTAATAAACTAGTACGCTGGACTGTCATCCAAAACATGAAGCAAATTTGATTATCACCATCGTGGCGCTGATTGCACTGGTGTGCGAAGGTGAACGTCCACGGAACTAATATTAGAGATGTATTTGTATAGTGCGTTTCATCTTATAGTTCCTATGCCGTCATGGTGGTAGTATTGCAAGAAAATGATACCATGTCAACTTTATTCAGGGACATTTTTTTTCATTACCTACATAAACAATTATGCATCTATCTTATTTTGTTACTTATAACTACTAGCGGTACTAAGCAGTAGTTACATATTAGTTTTTTTATGAATGTCTTATAAACTAACTCGTGAAAATTTGCGAGAACAGATAGTTCATGATATTATAAGTATGATAGAAATTAAATAGATAAATTGTAGTGACGTAAGAAGGATAGACTCATGAAGTAAAAAAAAGATTAAATCATACTATTATATTTATTATAATTAACAATCCTCTACGGCATAGGAACTATAAGATGAAACCTCTGAGGATGAAACGCACTATAATGTCAAATAAAAGCAACGAACGTCAAATTTAGTACCGATGCCGCTCGATAGGGCGCTTCAAATCGCCACAGGTAACAGTTGTCTTTTTAGTAGAAGTATTCAGTCCAGCGTATTTATAATAATAGAGGTCAGTGTGTCCTGTGTATGAATGAAAATATTAATACCTACTTATCGTATGGTAACGGCAGAGCGGAATACAATTTTCAATCTACCCCTAGCGATATACTGCGATTTACGTGCAGCATAATTATAATATAGCATAATTATTATTGATAATAGCATAATGGCGAAACGTGTGTGTTATTTAATTTTAATTAATCCATCTTCATTCGGAGATAAATGGACGTGATTTATGTAGAATGAGACTTTATAGTGCTGAAATAGGCCGGCCAGAGCAGAAACCAATAATTGTCACCACCCCTGTGACAAATATTGGTTTCTGCTCTGTCACCATACGGCACGACACAGGAAAAGTAAGTTTTAAGGTAATTCATTGCTTTTTTTTCTTCGTAAAGGTGACATTGGGACAAGTAATTGGAACATAAATAAATCATTAAGTTATCTACTTACGAACTTTGTCACTAATCACACATAACTCACTTAAAATACATTGTTAACCATATTGAATGTACAGACAATCACATGCCAGGTCGTACAAACCCTCAATGTGTCCGTCGGATTATGAACCTTAATTGTCATTCATACAGCACAAGATTGATTGCGGTAGTTTGACAAATTGTGGTAAGTTCACGTGCAGTTCATTATTCCGATTGTTTTCTTGTCTAGGTATGCGGCGAGTCCGCGAATGGTAAGTATTCTTTCTATTGTGATATGGGGTCTCGCTATAATTTTTAATGAGTTGTATACATGATTTTTCAATATCTATTGTCAATAAGATTGCCGTGTGTACCCCCAAAACTTTCCCGCGGGTGTCGTACAAGGCGACTAAGGATAAAACAGCCATGAGGAATGGGCAGCAGCGTTCCTCTTATACCACCTAGCAATAGCAATGTACTGCGACTTTTGTGCCCGATAAATGGCAATAGGCTCGCCACCTATTACATGGGACCTAACATGATTGGCGAAGCGTGGGTGCTAGTTCACCTCTGCCTACCCCTTCGGGGATATAGGCGTGATTTATGTATGTATGTATAGATAAGATCTAGATAAAATTTAAACGTCGGACGTATTGTACCGGCTACCGATACATTTTCTAAAAAGCTGTCTTCAAAAGCGCATAATATTTATCATATTCATCTTCTAATACTTATATAAAAATCTCGTATCACAGTGTTTGTTTAAAAACTCCTCCGAAACAGCTTGACCGTTTGTTATGAAAGTTCTGTATATTTGGCAGGTCTTAGAATAAGCCGTAGACATTACCGCCTCCGTGATCTAGTGGTTCGCCCACCGGAATGAAGATCCAGAGGTCCCGAGTTCGATCCCCAGGGGGGTACAAATTTGTACTCGGTTTGGTTGGTGTAGGACTTATTTGAAGCCCGCCTGGCTAGCTACCACCATCTTATCAAAAATCTGTCGCCATAATAATAATGTTCACAGCATTATTGTGGTCCGACAATGTGTGATAAGATAGCCAGCCCCTCTGTGGTTGAGGGTTTCAGGTGAAGTTCGATTCTATCTTCAGCCCTTATCGTCACTTACTATCAGGTGAGATGAAGGGCAAGAGCTTCCCTGTCTAACATAAAAAAAGAAAAAAAACCCTAGATGACAAAGGTAGGTAACAAAGGGTAAACAACGGTTGGCCGGATTCAACTAGTAATAAATATTTCCTACCCTCATCTGGCCCAAAGTAGCATAAGCACTTCTGTTATTGATCATGATTATTTCTAAAATCGTCAAGATCCAGTAAATAAACCTATACCTAGTTCATCGCTCATAACATTTCGCATAACGATTACTCTCCACAAGAAAGTGAAATAAGACGGCAATTAAAAATATGTAACAAGCGCACTCATTAAAGCCAATCATAGGTGGTAATGGAGGCAAGCAGCGTGCACGCCAGGGTAGGGGAGTGAGACCTTGACATAGAATCAACAGACCGTTGGACTATAATTCACTTTACGTAACAAATGCACATAATTAGCATACTATAACAATGAGCATTAGACTAAGGCGTATTTCGGCATTGTTTTTGGTTCACGGGACAATGCATGACGATTGGCCAATCTCGTGTCATAGACAATTTAACATAGGCCGGCGCTGTGACAGTCTTCCTGGTTTATCTTCGTATTATTTTTTGGTTTTTGTTTGAACATTATCGTAGAAGGAGAATAATATCATAATGTTGTGCCGACCCCGCCTAGAGCGGGCAGAAATAATAAAAAAAAATAATATTAACGTTTCCCCAATTAAATGTGTTATGTATTAAATAGGTGTCGAGCCTATTGCCATTTATCGGGCAAGAAAGTCGTATAAGTAATGCTACGTTGTTTATGAGAGGAACGCAGCTATAAAGCAGCATTCATTACTTTACTTATTAAATTATTAAACCATCGAGTTATTTATGTCGGCAAAGAAGTGATTTCTTTGAGGTTTCCGTTGTGTGTTGTTTAATTGGATAATACATACCCATTGAACATCATTCTATAATTCGCAGTTGTTCTTGCCAACGTATATTGACCTACCTTTCGAAATGCCATTTTGGTTGTCGACAGAAATCTAACTTAGAAGTATTAAAGTTGATAAACTTACATACATAAATCACGCCTGTATCCCCGAAGGGTAAATCGCAGTATATTGCTAGATTGTATATAATAGGTAGGTACCTACTGTACTGCCCATAATTCGTCGCTGTCTTCTTAACCCTTACCTAATCGCCTGGTATGACACCCGCGGAAGAGATAATGGGGGTTGTGACAATCGTATTCTGCTCTGCCGTCACCACACGGCATTTTTAAAATAGTTGACGCGCTCAAATGTTGTTCGTTGAAAATATTTTCCATTTCTACGAATATCTTACAAATAGGATGGGTTATGTTTGAATTGATTTATGTGTGAAATTCTGGTATCTAATTAGACTTTGTGGCACAAACACTAATATCTACTAGACCATTGCTCAACGTCTGCGACGGCGTGGGAAAGTGTTACGTTTAAAACATTTCGTTATATTTATGTTATGAATGACACAGAAATAAATCTAAAATTAATACATACGACCAAAATCATCATCTTCGAAAACGGCAAAACAACTTTCTTAATTATTAATAGACGTTTCCGATTATGCAACAACAATGATTAAATGTTTTTTAGGAGGTTTATAGTTCGATGCGTTTCTCATATTTTGTTAAACGATATACTAAAGCGGGGAATTCACTGCACGTCGAAGCCCGCGCGGACCACGTTTGAATGGACCAGACTGACCGTGACGGTCTTTCACTAGGCAAAACAGACCTAATAGAAGCGAGGTCCGACGGGCATGTCCGTGTATTTCCCCCGCATGAGCTGTATGCTTCGCAGGTAGCTCAATGGCACAATATCGCTAAACGCGCTCTGCCTACATAAACTAAGCAATGTTCGTTAAGGCTAGTCTTGAATGGGTGGCTAATACTGTACCTCAGGCGTTATCTGTATACTTACTATTCCCATCGAATAGGGATCTTACCGAATCAAACGCATTCGCTCTTTCTTCTCCCTGCCCTGTTCCCAGTCTATCTGGGGTCGGCGCAGTATGTTTGCTCTTCCATTCATATCTGTCAGACGTCATCAAGCCATCCACTCCCTTTTGATTCATATCATCCATCACACCGTAAAGGTGCTAGTGATGAATGAATGAATGTATAGAAAAAAAACGAAACGGACCATCTCGAGAGACTGATGAACGGAGAGAGTGATTGGAATGACAACATTCCAATCCATAGTACTGCTCAAAGTTTTGGCTTAGATCTTACAGCCGGCCGCCTGCCTGACACCAACCCTCTTTGGGTATGCTGTTGTTGGTGGTATTGCCCTCTACCATTCGGGTGCACCAAGGTGCTTATTGGTCTACACCGGGCAATCTCCCTTAGTCGATTTTTACGACACCCATGGGATGAGTCGGGGCTGACCTATTCTACGTTATTTGTTCGCTCCCAGGAGCAATCGAAACGGACACGGCCAGCATAGAAGACAAACGAATTCGCTCTAATGTTACATTTCAGAGTTAGTAAATTATACTATACACCTAGTTACTTATATTTTGTGGAGTAATATAGTGCATACATACATGTGGTCGGCAGCTGTTTAGAAGGTACCTACATTGATGTGTCCCCAAAACTATTGCGAGCGAGATTCAGTATTATCATGTGGTATTATAGTGCCACCAAGTTATATAGTCAGTTGGCGGTGTCGCTGGTGGTAAACAAAGAGTGTCATAGTAATGTCAAAATCTATGTGTAAAATTTTAGTTACAATTTTCGGCGCCTGACCAAATATTTTAGTTGCACTGTATTTTTAATTTGGCTACATAGAAGAGGTGGATGGATCTCGAATTCTCGATAGCGCAGTGGCTTAGCCCGCTCGGCCTGTGATTACGTAAACTAAGCAATGTTCTTTACGGGCCAGCCATCAGATGGGTGACCGAGATCAGAAGGCACGTTTAAGCCGCTGCACCTGTAGTAGTTAATACCCACCAATAGGCCGGTGGTATTCTTCCATCCTTATGGAAGGTACGTGCCCCAACAGTAGGGTCATTATAGGGCTGGTGATGATGATGAAATAGGTAGATGAAACAAATAAAAAATCAATTCATCCTTTAGAACTTAAATTTAATGTGCTGTGATGAATTAAATGCCAGCCACAGCAAGAATTCCGTGCTGGCATGAGTTAATGCCAGCCACAGCAAGAAAAACGTGGGTGCCAGTTCACCTCTGCCTACCCCTTCGGGGATACAGGCGTGATTTATGTATGTATGTGATACGATAACCGACCCCGTATTATGTAAGAAGATTTCACTTGCTTTGGTCTACCCCTTACCTTACTGTCACACTATTATGAGTAAGAGAGATGGGTAGACCAAAAGCAACATAAATCGACTTACATAATACGGCGGCCGGCCTCAGCCCCCGTAGCCGGGACGTGGACAAATCTCCTCGGGGATAAGAAAATATTTTCCTCTCACTCTAACTCCCACTAAATGCCGAGACAAAGCACTGTCAAGTGGAGAGATTTTGTCCATGTCCCGTGTGTGCTAGGCCTTGCTGGGAACATTGCATCGCTTACGACATACGCTTGTCATAATACCGTGGAGCTCCACCTATTTGCATTTGATAACAATGTTTATGTATTTAAAATAATCTATCTTTAACGATAATAATATTTTTTTGTTATAGGTTTTAAACCTTATGGAATAGCATTCTATCCCCTAGCAAGAATGTTTGTAACATTCGTTGATTATATGTTCAAAAAGGCTGGTCATTGGATGGGTGACCAAAAATTTATTATCTCGATTGGCCCCGGCTGCATCTGCAACCGTTAATACTCACCAGCACGAGGAATAATCCCACCAATCTGCACTGGGCCAGCGTGGTGGGTTATGGCCCATTCTCCCTATATTCTTCCATCCTTAGGGAGAGAAAGTGGCCCAGCAGTGGGGAGATTAAAAGGTTGGTGATAGTGATGGTGATGAGGGAATCTTGAGGGGCACAGTTAGCTTCATGATTAAAACGGAGGTCAAATTAAACATTTACACCTCTATAATAAATTAGGATACAACTTTTATCAGATTTAACTCGCTTGTATTTATAATGTTGACATTTTAATTATATTTTTCGCGACGTTCCGTTGCCGCTGTAAAGTGATCGAATCGAGCGAAGAAAAATCCGTTTGCTGTTTTTTGAATTTAGCTTCGCTAGTCCACTATGGTTGGACAGAATATAACGGTGTGTGGTATAAGTTTTGAGTTGCCTGGCATTTTTGGGAAATTACTTAGAGAGGTGTAATTAAACTGTGATTGTTTGGTAGAGTACTAATACAGGACGTTCGTAAGTTACACAGCTAACTATATTACAAAATGACTTTAGGCAGCATCTGACTAGAAAGTGGCATTTTCCGCCCGTTACGCGAACGGAAAATCCCACTTCCTGGCTGGAGGGTGACATAAAATTTTGTACTTACCTCAGGCGGTAAAAAGGAATGCCTCAGATTCAGATCAAATATTTATCGCCCTCGCCTTTAGCTCTGGCGTCAAATATCGGCATTCTTTGTTTAACCGCCTTAGGTAATAAATGTACACTATGACGCGAAATGCTGCTGTGTCGTGACGGCATAATAGAATACAATTGTCACCACCCCAAATCTCTCCCGTGGGTGTCGTACAAGGCGACTAAGGATAAATCATTGATGAGAAATGGGCAGCAGCGTTCCTCTTATACCACCTAGCTATGTACTGCGACTTTTGTGCCCGATTAATGGCAATAGGCTCGCCACCTATTACATGGGACCTAACATAATTGGCAAATCGTGGGTGCTAGTTCACCTCTGCCTACCCCATCGGGGATATAGGCGTGATTTATGTATGTATGTATGACGCGAAAATACTTAAGTAGGTACGGTAGGTACTAAGTATTTCCACGTCATAGTACAAATTTCAAAATCGTAGACACCACAGTGCTCATGTGTGCTTGATAATATTACTATGGCGTGCACGTTGTTGCTTAATAAAAATTTAAAGAGCTTTTCCGTGCGCAGACACGCTCGCACAGACGTAGATATGGATGACACGGCCATTGTAGTGTGTGTACTGTGTAGTAATATTACTGTATGCAACCGGAAAGATGAGTCACGCGGCGTTCAGAAACCGTTATGATTTAAATTGCAACAAGCAAACAGCTGTCGCCGGCGCGCATTCACGAATTGCGGTACCAACATGCCGGCAGAGATGAAATGTTCCATTTTTGTTGGTATAACTGTTTGAAGTGTTTATTGGGAGAATAACCCCCGAATACAGAAACGCTACTCAAAGTTTGAGTCCTGCTTAACATTTGAGTATTATCAAAATTACCGTTTTTCCATAGAAACTCTGACAGGTATTTTCGACTTTTCTTTATAAGCAGTGCTCAAAATTTGAGTAGTTTCTGTTTTCGGGGATAAGTTACATTGGGCGGCTTATGCTATTCAAAATACTTATTACGCAATGGTTATTTGAATTTTTATATTTCAACATTTTTTTTTATTAAGAATCTGTAGTTCTCCCAGTATCATTTCATCCATATAGAAGGTGTGTGTCCCAGCAGTGGGGACGTTAAAAGGCTGGTGATGATGATGATGATGATGACGACAGAAGTTGACAATGAAGTGAGGCTCTCAGCTGACATGATAACATCTATAAATGACGTGATGAACGAGCGAATGTCTTAACTGTAGTCTTTAAAGAGTGCTAATTTAAATAAGAAAAAGTGTATATAAAAAATAAAAAGCAGATCATTTATTTCAGGACATTGCCATAAATATGTTAAGTAACAATTCCTCAACCTAATGTTCGTAAAAATAACAGTAGAAGCATGTCAGGTATGAACTTAGAAGGACGTAGAAGGAGAGGAAGACAAAAGAAGAATTGTGTAAAGGAGGATAATATGGTAGTGAGAAATTGGTGATGAATAGAGTGGAGTAAAAAAGAAGAAACCATGTTGTGCCGACCCCTCCTATAGCAGGATAAGAAGATGTTAGTAAAACGAACAAAAACCTTACAGCTAATGACCTTTTTACACTCAGCCTTTACACGTGTAGTTTGATGAACCGATCTGAGTATCATACATACATAAATGGATGCGATCGTCTGAAAATAAATGATTTTATTATTATAAATAAATCACCGTTGGCCGTGTGGTGACGGCAGAGTAGAATACAATTGTCACCACCCCAAACCTCTCCCGTGGGTGTCGTAGAAGGCGACTAAGGATAAATCAGTGATGAGGAATGGGCAGCAGCATTCCTCTTATACCTACCAACTAGCAAAGTACTGCGACTTTTGTGCCCGATAAATGGCAATAGGCTAGCCACCTATTACATGGGACCTAGCCTAATTGGCGAAGCGTGGGTGCTAGTTCACCTCTGCCTACCCCTTCGGGGATATTGGCGTGAATTATGTATGTGTATGTATGTAAATAAATCACGCCTATAAAATATCCCCGAAGGGTTAGGCAGAGGTGAACTAGCATCCACGTTTTGCCAATTATGTTAGATTCTAAGTAAATAGGTGGCGAGCCTATTGCTATTTATCGGGCACAAAAGTGCAAAAGCTGCCCATTCCTCGTCACTGATTTATTCTTTCTTATTCGGCTTGTACGACACCCACGGGAGAGATTTGGGGTGGTGACAATTGTATTCTACTCAGCCGTCACCACACAACATTGAGTATCATACTAGAGTGCGCACGTGGTCAAAATTGGAACTAAAATTTCGTCTCCTATTTTGTTTGTCTAGGAGTGTCAATGTTAGCGAGCAGCGCCACCCCTCGCGCGCGGACTCACCTGGCCCGCACTTTAACAGTAATCATGATCCATTTTTGTCCATCGCACTGCGACAGCTTTAGACGCCGTCTATTCTAAGGAATAAAATACAAACGTCAATTTTTGACAACTTCCCTTTCATTTGACACGACGGTCGCCATGTCATTTTCTGTCTAAAACATCAGTTTCATACGTGTGTATTCTATTCGTTCAAATAGATTGGCCCCTTGTCTAGAGGGGCTGCCCCCGTACTAAGTAAACCGATTTCAGTTGCTTTGGTCTACCCGTCACTCTCACACTTTGCTATTAATCTTAATGAGTGAGAGAGACAGGTAGACGAAGCAACTGAAATCGGCTTACATAGGTAATACGGGGTCTGGTGCTATTCGATGATAAGACCTAGGGACTGCTAGCGCGCCCGTAACGACCAAGCTTTAGGAACTAGCTACCTTATCTGTTATTGCCGAAACACAACAGTGTCAGCATTGTTCTTCTAGCGACATACTAAGATAGCGGTCCACCCAACCGGACATCTGCACCCGTAGCACAGGACGTGGACAAAATTTCCTCGGGAAAAAAGAATATATTTTCCTCTCGCTCCAATTCCCACTAAATCCGGAGACAAAACACTAGGATAGTGATTTTGTCCACGTGCCGTGCTAGTAGGCCTGCGACAAACTTTCAACATACCTCTGACTGTAGCGCTGTCTGAATATATTACAATAATTATTCAATACACTACTCTAGGGTTTGGTTGGTAAAGTTTCAATATCAATAGCCGACAGCCTGCCTGACCCTCCTTAGGACTGTTGGTTTTCTGATACAGAACTCATCCTAGTTGAAAAAAGGTATCTTGAGAGCAAAGGAAACCACCACCGACATCCTAAGGAGGGTTGGATATAGTATATCCTATATAGCCTTCTTCGATAAATGTACTATCCAACACAAAAATAAATTTTCTATTCGAATCAGTAGTTTATGAGCGCGTTCAACTAAATAAACTCTTCCGCTTTATAATATTATTATAGATAGATATGTGAAAGATCAAAATATTTATGAATTATAACAGCTATCGTCCTACTGGAACACACTATAGTTCGAATGTGGAATTAATGAAACAGCCGAACGTTAGTATTTTTTGACCTAGGTATATACATTTTAATTACCTTTTTTTCTTTTACATTCTATTTATGTTTGTAGTCCATGATATATAGTAACTAATACCGGAGTGCACGGCGGGCTTTCATTTCAATTATCAGTCAGAATTTTGTTTAAATCATTCAAAAATTGTTTCAGAGTAGACTTTGTGCTGTGAAAGTGGTGTTTTTTTGATGCATAAGGATCCGTGTTGACTTTCAATTATGAGGCATTATTGAAATTGTGTTGTGACGTGTTTGACGTTGAGAATTTTATAGTGGTTTTCACATCATCCTCATCAGTCGCCGTCATGAACTCTGTTACCATTCGACTCGCGCCAAACACTACATAGATGTGTTAAAATGTGTGACACTCATACTTTAATGTAAAATTCATTTCATGCATTCATTTAATTAATTAATTTTATAATTCATTCAAAATATTTAAGAAAAGTATATGAAAATGTAATGAAGAAAGATCCTAAAGGACTTACTGGTTTCCAGGAACGTTAAACCGATTTAAAAAATATGGTAATACCTGTGTGCGTCAAAATAAATTAATAAACATTGTGTTTGGCTCGCTTTCAATGGCGTCACATTGATTTTGTTTCAATAATTAAAGAATTGTTTCAGAGTGGACTGTGTGCGGTGCTGTTATTTTCATGCACAAGGATCCGCTTTGATGACGTACTTACAAATATGCGGAATCATTGAAATAAAAGTTTAATGCGAGTATTAGACCTTGAGTATTTTATAGTGTATTTTTAACACCTCATCAGTCCCCATCATAAAGTCTTACCATTGAATTCGCGCCAAGCACTCCCTACCTCCATAGATGTGTTAGAAAGTTTGACATCCTTATTTTAATATCTAATGAAGAATGGTCATATTCACATGGTTCAATGGTTTTGATACCCAGCTACAAACCTTACAACTGACTGTCTTATAAATATTTTCTCTCTCCTTCAATAACGGCTAACTTCTTTTTAACCCAAAGCGTTAACTGATTCGAATTGTTATCTTAGCCGGGTTTATTTTTAGAATTTCCTGCAATAACAGTTTCATTCAACACCCACCAACGGACTAGGATTAAAATTAATGTGAATATCTTAATATTGTAACTCAACATGTCTCGTTACATTACTTTAATGTCCTCTTACATAATTATGTATATTCTTAAGCTAGACAAAAGAAGGTGCCTGTTATAAAACAGCTATTGCAGACTTAAAAACATCCATACTTACATAAATCACGCCTATAGTATATCAAGGATAGAGAGTCTATCAGGAGAATGAACCTTAGCCACCACGCTAAACCAATGAGGGTTTTCGCGGATATTAAGGACCATCCGGGACGACTTGGCGTGTCGTCCAAAGCACGGAACAACTGTACAGAACCTGTAACATAAAGACTACTAAATTAAAATGCTTAAGTATAAAAATGGACAATCTATGCTAATATTATAAAGCTGAAGAGTTCGTCTGTTTGTATGGTTAAACGCGCTAATCTCAGGAACTAGTGACTCAAATTGAAAAAAAAATTTTGTGTTGGATAGTCCATTTATCGAGGAAAGCTAATAAATATATAATAACAATCATTAAATATGTAATACTAGTGGTCGCCCGCGGCTTCGCTCTCGTTAATGTCGGTTGTTATGTAGCCTATAGCCCTCCTCGATAAATGGATATCCAACACAAAAACAGTTTTGCAATTAAGTCAGTAGTTCCTGAGATTAGCTCGTTCAACCAAACAAACAAACAAACTCTTTAGCTCTATAATATTAGTACATTAGTATAGATATAAGAGTAGGAAACATACTACCCTGACCCCAGAAAAACAAGTAGCAGGGCAAGAAGGTGATGAGATAAGATCAAGAAGTTCAATGGTGCGAGAGAGTTTGGTATCGCTACTGGTGTAGGTTTTAAATGTGCTCACTATTGCGTTCGCTTTAGAACGCGTTAATTCTCGACCTTATTTCCTTACTGATAATATCTTCTTCTTCTTGACCTGCTCCCAGTTTATCTGGTGTCGATGCAGTATGTTTCCTCTTCCATTATAGGTCAGACGTAATCGAGCCTTCCACTCCCTTTTGATTTATATCATCCATCACACCGGAAAGGTGCTTGCTAGTGATGAAACTGATATTTTTTATTTTTTTCGGAAAGGCTGGTCCTAAACCACCGTTTTTTGAATAACTGAAGGTAATTTAAAAACAGTTTCATAACAAAGAGTCACTGTCCTAACCTAACCGATATTGCTTGGTCCTCAAAATATTTGATAAGTGAGTCAGTTAATATTTATAGCAAGTTCTCGCTTTGAACAATGTCCTTAGTCAAAGCTAAGCTACTATTGCAGGAAATAATACCAAATGACCGATTAGACAATTCTCTAAACCGACGAGCTGTCATATAAAGCTTAAGAATGGCTATTACCAGTCATAAGGCCAATTCACATTCGACACTGAAAAACCGAACATCAGCGTTCAATGCTGATTAAGTTCATATTTGGAATAAAGCAAACTAATCCTACCTGCAATGAATTGAATCCAGAGGCTGACGATAGTAGTTCCGCGAAGCATAAAATACGACCAATTATAATAGAGTAAACGGACCATGAGAAACGCATGGGAAGAGAACCACGTGACAATAATACTTATTTTATCCTTGAGTATGATTCGGAGGAGGGGACGTGAGTCAGGGTATTCCAACTAAGGAGAAAATACGAATATAAATTAAAAAAACTTCCTAAAGAGGCACAGATAATAGTATGAAAGACACAGACAAATAGAACAATAAAAAGTAAGCCATGTGCACCGACGTTAACTTGGAAAAGGGACCAGGATGTGCGACTTGAAGAACCACAAAAAAACAAAAATCGTTCATTTAAAAACTCACAAAGAGGCCATTTAAAAAAAAGAGGTTCTATAGAAAGCAAATTGTAAATGGCTTTGTGAAATGGGTAGGTACGGAGCGAAATCCCTCAAGGTGTCTCGCTAAAGGTGTAAAAGCACGCCGAAGCTCGCGATACGGGCAAAGACATTTTGTGCCCGTGACAAAGACTTACTGTATCACAATTATGACCGGTTTGGAGCTCGCAGCCGGCAGTCTTTTAATATACAATGAATTATAATGACAATGCCTTACTTTTCCTGCTTGTTTAACCATAGAACTAACGATTCGGATGCGATGCGACCCATTTGGTATTTGTTTTCTGGTGTTTATGGTGGTACAGCTACCTGGGTAAGGAGTCTCTCCTTTGCGTCTTGCTCGTCTATTTCGGACTCTGTGTCCAAGTTGTTTGGGTTCAATTTGTCTGCTGTTCTTCTGCTAAGGATTTCGCTAGGTTCTACTCTGGCGTCATCTTAACTAACCTGGCAAACAAAATAATTACAATTTGCTCGCTCACCAAAACTGCATAAGTATATATTTGTACAAAGATTTTGGTGGTTAGTTGCATAAGTATATATTTGGTTTGAAATATGTATCATAATTTTTGCTTAAACAAATGCGGTTTTTATTTTATTAATCCGTATGAATAACATTTCTGAGTATCAAGAGATAGCGACGAGTAACATAAAAAATATGAAACTCTGCAAAGTTAATTACTTAGTTTTGTCGTGTTGCAAAATGTTTAAAATGTTAATAAAATGTTTTGGTTCAAATCCTGGTAAATGGCAAATGTTTTTATGAACACAGACAAATGTTGTTGTCGAATCATGGTTGTTCATGTTAACACACATATTTTTATATATTTATCATGTGTATTAACATTGGCTCCTCATCTATTTTCCATAACGCAACCGCTCACGCTGCTTACTTTGGGCTGATGTGTTTTCTTATCCTTCCTGCCCTGTTCCCAGTTTATCTGGGGTCGACGCAGTATGTTCCCTCTTCCATTTATATCGGTCAGACGTCATTTAGGCATCTACTCCCTTTTGATTCATATAATCCTTTACCCGCATATGCTAGTGATAATGAATGTATAGACACGAGACGGAAAGGACCATGTCTTGATCGTATGGACTAGATATATGTGTAATAGTACATTAATGTACCTATACCAAGGGCGATTAAACAAATAAACAAAATGTATGCGATCTGAGGCCTTTTTTCTATCGCCCGTGGTAAGATCGTAGTTTTATGTCACCCACTGACCAGGAAGTGGGATTTATCGTACGCGTAGCGGGCGAAGCCGAAAAAGTCCACTTTGTGACATAAAAATATTAATTATGAGAACCGTGTTGACTCCCTGCGTTGGGCTTGCTAGCGAGGCATTGGGCTATGGCGCGTTTAGTATCTACTTGAACGCGTCGGGGTCAGCGTTTCGTTGACGGGTCGAGGCGTGGTTTGGAGACCTATCATTATAGACTGGGGCATACTGCATACTCTTCCTATTCCTTCTTCCCTTGAATACACGGGCAATTATAGCAGCCCCCTAGCCAAGTGGCCAATCTATCGAAAGCATAGATTACACAATGTATGAATCTAACGTAGGTATTACAGAGAAAACAATGCATCAGTTTCATACTTTTGTTTTCGATGCCTTCCGATAGATAAGCCACCCTCAGATATCAATAAACGAATGTTAACTTTTTAACCGTGTATGAATTTACATAATAATTACTGCCATTGGCAAGTTCATGAAGAATTAAATCGGATACAGACCAAGTCAGAGAGCAAAGCTTATTACAAAATCTTTGCCGGGCTTAGAAGCGTAGGTCGTATTATAACTTACAGTTATAATTATTACAGATGACCTACTCGCTATCGAGTGGGCGTGCTGCATTCTTAGATTCTTACATTGGTTTACAGTTAAGTGTCCTTTGCTGTAACTGTAACCAGTTTACCTTACAGTTAATTCTTGATTGCAATACTTATAAATTTAATAAACATTCCATTGCATTCGACTTCGACTGTGTAACTAACGCCAAAGTGAACTATTGTTTTCTTTATTTCGTCACGCATTGGACGGCTACGGAATATAGCTTAATATTGAATACATTTGTCAGTATTTAACCCGCAAAACTATTTGTATTAAAAGCAGTCACAGAGCATAATAAAACGTAAAAAAAAGTTAAAGGTAAAAAAATTAAACGTCTCCCTGAAATACTTGGTATCATAATAATACATAATATAATAACATCCCTACGTGTACCACATTAGTATCATAACAGCAGTTGACTGCTCTGTGGAATGGTGGTCAGCAGTGGCCTTACTGCCGCACTCAGGGACGTCAAATAACTTTAATGAGTTCTTAATGTCAAAAATTTTCATTTAAATTTAGACCAAAGACTTGACAAGATTAGAGACTAGTTTTGAATTGTCATTTTTTGACACGCAGTACTCAAAATCGTTAATTGACGTCTCTGAGTGCGGCAGTATGACAATAAAACCTGACATATCTAACAGATGTCTTTAAACCCTCCTGCCAAAAACCTTTATAATCTATACTCGTTCGGACTTTTTATTTTAATTTAATTTACTTTTCCCATTCGGTAAAGCAATTGGATCTGGCCCATACACCATGTGTTCAGTGTAATTTAATCATATTGTCAATATAATTTAAATGTCTGTGTTGAACATTTCAATAGTCTTCCTGCCCGGCTAGCATGACCACCGAAACACGATATGATATAGCCATTTATCGCGTTGAACAGTCAAAAATCATTGGATTTTAACATGCGAATAAGCCTGAATTGAATAAGCTATTAAGGCTTTAACTTTAAGATAAAGCTATTTACCGTTTTGACCTGTCAAAAATCCATGCATTTTGACAGTTCAAAGCGATAAATGGCCTTATCATATCGTTTTTCGATGTTCATGCTAGCCGGGCTGGAGTTCTTGGTAGTATTTAACGACATCTGTCTACTCTATGGAATGGAACGTCAGAAGTGGAATTCGACATCGACAATAAAATCCCGACAGTTTTGCGGGGTTATTATGTGAACCGATTGCTAATGCTTTGGTCTATCAGTCTCTCTCGCATTTTGCTATTTTTCTCAGTAAGAGTGACGGGTAGACTAAGGCAATTACCTATAATGTTTATATTCGTTATAAGCACCAAGCAAATATTTCATATCACAAGTATATTTAATAACCTCAATTTCGAGTTCCAAAGTTACAAATCGATAAATGACTAACATAAGTGAGATCAATAATGGATATAGGTAGGTAGGTAGAGGTACCCAAGTGAATATCTTCGTACCTACATTTCTGTTGTTAGACTAGTCAAATTTAAAATTTAATTATCATAGTTGAAGTAAATACCTAATAGGTTTTTTTTAGTAAAGTAAAGAAGGTTAACCATGTTTTTTTTTATTTTATTTTTTACCCTAACGCAAAAAGCGGGCAGTTTGCTACAACCACAAAACATAGTCGGATTTGTTATTATTTTGTTAATCATTATTATTCTAAATGAACAGTTGTTCTAAGACTTTCCTTGACACATTCTAAAGAAAAACCGGTAATGCTAATGAAATGGTTAGGGTTACACTATAAGTAGGTAGGTATGTTTTACTAATCATTATCAATCTTTTTAATACTTAAAAGCACTAATTTCAAGTTATTAATTTTTAAAATAACTATTAGGATCCAAAATAGGGTCTCCCGAGAAGTTAGGTTTTTTAAGAAGATGGGTAGCCTAGATTATATTTATTTCGTTTAGCAAATTACACCTAAGGTAAGATAAATCTTCCTATTTGGATGTTGAGTCTACTTATTGGTAGTTATCTACCTACCGACTTTTGGAGATAAAAAAATAACACGACCAATAAAAAAAACAACGAATATTGAAGTCTAGAAATAGGCAGGCTGCCATCTATAATTAGCCAGAAAGGCTTCTCCGAAGTCCTTCATTTTGGCGGTGTTACAGAGACGGTCCGGTTGCATAGTTATGTGTTACGTTTTACGTCCAGAACCGGTCTACACTGCACGGTTGGCAGGCCGAAGGCTCGTATCAACTCGGTCACACCAAATGTTGAGACTTTCCTAGCAAAATCAATCACTCCGACTTTCTTTTCTGCATAGGGAGGTACCTACCACAGGTACCTAGTTGGTTCTTAGAGTGGCTTCTCACTTCTTTTGGGAAATATTTCCGTTTTTATTCCTAATTGAAATAATTATATTTCGTTTATCCACTCATATCGTAGTTAAAGTAGAACATGGGATGGTATTTGAGCGGAAATTCGCAAGGACAACCACACGGCCAAGCAGAACAAAGATTCCGAACTCATGACAACAAAGAAATTCCTTAGTGACAAAAGCTTTGGATATGAAAATGGAATGTTACAAATTATAAAACCTGTTATAGGTTTTATAGCTCAATCTTCCATATTATAGCCTATCAAAAGTAAAATATAATTTGACAAAAGCTTAACGGTTTTTGACAAAGAAAATTAAGTGGGTAGGTTTAAAAATTGTAACTTTTGTTGCTTAAAAGGGCCTCGGCATTGATTCAAAGAAAATAACACATCAAAATTGTAGACAAAAGCAAATCGAACACCAGAATGCAATAACAAAATCACCGTCCGCTCTAATAGCATGGAACGGAGGTGGTCCTGAGATGAGATTGTTACCTGAGTTTTTTACTTGCGATGTGCAAACCTGTCGTTGGTCTCAGGGAGCGGTGACCACAGGCAGGCCGGGATTGGTGCAATTTGAAAAATAAGGCACAACGTTTACACCGAATCGCGTCCTAAGCGTGGCCACCGCAGTGAACGACCGGGGTACCGGCCGGTTAACGGTACTGCGTGCCGCGGATGCTGAGTGCCTGAATAGCGGTGTACGACGGCCGAGCCCGCTTGGATAGGCCGGGACTGGTGCAATATCGCACATGTACCGAATATAGCGCCAGTCACCGCCCATCCACTCGGGCCTCGCGCTCAAAGGACTGCCGCTCCTGCGCCGCGCCTGGCTCCTCCACAAATTGCCGCTTCAACTTAGGAACTCGCGCGCGACTCCAACGAAATAATATTACGCGCGTATTTCGCAGCGCGAGCGCGTGTGTGCCTCGCTCGGCCGTCGGCGACAGAATGGCGATCGAGCGGCGCGGGGAGAGCGACGCGCGCGCAGCTGTCGCGCCTCCCCGCGCGCCGCACTCCCCTCCGGCCCTTTATCGTTCTGGGAAGTGGTTCCTGAACTTCCCGAAAGTGTTGCCAGTAGAAAAGCTTTGCTCGGCTCCGAGGAAGCTTTCCTATGTATGTGAAAGTTGTGGTCCTTGACACGCTAGGGTGCTCGGTTGTCGATGACGTGTTCGATACGATCGAGCTTTTCGCTTCGCTGAATAATCGTTTGAAAGTTGAAATAAATGATAATTGTCATGGTCATCGAAAATTCAAGGAAGATAAGGCCGTAAATTTAATGTTGCGATATTTACCTTTATATATAAAGTTGGCGCCTGTTTAAGAGAGTAATTTTTATTTAACAATATTTATTTAGTTGGTACTAACTTACCTATCTACAGTGACATTATGACACTAAAGACCGAGATAAAAGCAAAAAATTTACTAACTGTTTTTTATTTGACATGATATCAATTTTAGAATAATTATTACAAAAAAAGTCAGAAAAATATTGAAAAATTATGCGTGTAGTACCTTATACCCATTTTTACTTAGGTGTACCCCCAAGGAATGGTTTAGAAATGTCAAATATTTTCAAGATCGCGCAATATAACACTAACGCAGGTAAGGTATAACATCGCTATTAAAATGGTAATTGGTTATCAGGAAAATAGGAAATACATAATTTAAGATAAGCAACATTTTTGGTCAAATACCTACCTTTAAGTAAAGTGATTGACGATTATTTACTTATTAGTTAAGTTGATAAAATTATCATTTTAAGGGCCTGTTTCACAATCGACAAGTAAGTTCGAAGTAGCTTACTTCGCAGATCATTTGACAGTTGTAATATGAAATATATGTCAATTGAACTGCAAAGTAAGCTACTTCGAACTTACTTGTCGATTGTGAAACAGGCCCTTAATATACCTAATTAGTAAATAGGGACATGGTTTTGTCTGTGTGACGTGCTGTGGTCTGTACTTCCAAGCTCAACCCATTGTCAATTTGTTTTGCAAATCTTTAAAATATTGCAACAATTGAACTTAAAATTAAAACATTGCACTTACCCACGTATCTTAAGTGGAATATTTTACCCAAGCATGGTAACCCCACAGTATTCAACATTCAAACCGTTCATCCCGCGTTCTCTGATCGCTGATACTACCTGCCGACGCGCCTACGATCACCCATAGATTACGCATCCTAAGAACACAATAAAAGTATGAGACAAGCCACGTGGTGTTAAAATACATTAAGAAAAAAACATAGGTACTCTAGAAGGAGATTTGCTACACATTGCACCTTAAGATGGCTTTAAGGTTCATAAAATCACATTCGTCCGACAGTTCGCTCAAGAGATTCTGTGGGAAAGATGGCGGATGAAATTGGGACAGTAAATATCGACACATTTCGGAATTACATCATTGTTACCGATATACCAAAATAAATTATATAGACCCTGACCTTGGTTGAATCACAACCAACGGCGTCGGGTGTAAAATTAACATACCTACTTAGTATATTTTAACGAACGTCTATACGTGATTGAGAAACAATAGCTTGGTAAAAATATTCAATGGGTAAAACTATGACGTACCGGTTCCTAAATAAGTAATTGAAATTCATTGACAAAAGTGGCTATTATCAGTAAAGTATTTTATAAATTCCTGAAATGACGAATATATCGGTCGTTATTTTTAAAACGGGCGATTTTTTGGTACGTTCATATATAATTTTTATTATTTAGATAGGCAATAGTTATCATAGATATCACAACAATCATCTAGCTAGACCAAAGCCAGAAGAAGACGATCGAGTGTTCATCACCTACAAGCATTTCCCTCTACCGGGAATCAAAACCGGGACCTATTAGCCGATAACCAGTGCGGTCTGTCTGACCGACACCGTCAAACTGATTAATTGTTCTTTCTTCTCCCTGCGTTGTTCCATTCCTCTTCCATTCATATCGATCAGACGTCATCAAGCCATCCACTCCCTTTTGAGTCATATCATCCATCACACCGTAAAGGTGCTAGTGATGAATGTATGTATAGAAAAAAGACGGAACGGATCATGTCGAGAGATCGACGAACGGAGAGAGTGATTGGTATGACAACATTCCAATCCACACTGCTCAAAGCTTTGGCTTAGGATTTACAGCCGGCCGCCTGCCTGACACCAACCAAGTATGCTGTTGTTGGTGGTTTGCCCTCCATCATTCGGGTGCCCCAAGTTGCCTAATGGTCTACACCGGGCAATTTCCCTTAGTCGACTTTTACGACCCACATGGGATGAGTCGGGGCATAGTAGTTCAATGGTCGGGGCCATTGAGTTATAAAGTAATAGTAGTTCAATGGTCGGGGCTGGCCTATTCTACGGTATTTGTTCGCTCCCATGCTCGCATAGAAGATAAACTGATTTATTGATATAATAATATATTACATTAGTTTTAATTGTTTTTTTTTCATGTGTCCGCCTATTAATTATTTGTTTATTATAATCGGGGTTAAGGCATGGTTAAGGTTCCATTATAAATAACTTGATGATTGACATATTGTTTGTTAATTCCATGATTTGACTTGAGAAAATGCAGACATATCATAAATTATGATTGTGATTTATAATAAAATAGTTATTAGAAAAGTAATAACGAAGACAATGATGATAAAGTTCCTACCTCAGTTTTTCCATTTTGAGTTTTAAAAGTTATTCCCTAAGTTGCCCTGACCCCCCTGTGAAGCTGTGCCCGGAAAGATTTCTGGTTGTGATTCTGGGTGTATTCTTTCAGCATTGAGATTCGTCTGGAGGGAAAACCACCAACAACAGTATACTCAAAGAGGGTTGGTGTCAGACAGTGGCCGATCGTAATGCGCCTCCGAGACGGTCAAGCGGCTTCGCGTCAAACACGTAGATTTTCTGTTGTGCTTGTTATATATTTATTTCAGTTTTATAACTGTAAACAAATAGTACTAATAACGATTTAACGACTGACAAGAGTGAGGAAATGTCAAATGTAGACATGTTGGATGAACACAATTATTGTTATTCATAATAAATATAATATTTTATTATAATTTGACCTTTTTTTACTTAATGAGTCTATCCTTGTTACGTCACTACAATTTATATTTATCTATCAAATTTCTTTCATACTAATAATGCTATTAACTAATTGTTCTCGCAAAGTTTGACGAGCTTTGGCTTATGACTTTTATAAAAAAACTAATATGTAACTACTACTTAGTACCGCGAGTAGTTATAAGTAACATAATAACATAGATGCATAATTATTTATGTAGTTAATTGAAAAAATCTCCCTGAATTAAAGGTAAGACAATAAAGTTGACATGGTATCATTTTCTTGCAAAACTACCACCATGACGGCATAGGAACTATAAGATGAAACGCACTATAAATATTGACGTCACGCGGCGTTTAGGCAAATATGGCGGATTGCTAAATTTTGTATATTTTTATATTTAGAAAATAAATATCAATCTGATAACCAGTAACTATTAACGAATCTCCTTATCCTAAATTAGTATTATAGATAATTAATTCAGTGATTCTTTGTTAGGGTCATCATCCCTATTGATTTGAGAAACTGGAAACCTTTGTATAGTTTGAAGGGCTGTTGATTGTACTCACCGAAAACTTATACCTACCTAATCTTTTGGTTCTTTCTATACCTCAACTTAGGTACCTAGATGCTTATTATTTCTCAACATTAGACACAAAAGCTTTAACCTTGAGTATTCCTGTGCAAACTTTCGCAGTGACCAAAGTAACATTGTTAATTTATCAATGAGAAACGATCCTATCCAATAACAATAGAATAAAAAAAAAATATTTAAGCCCAGGCTCGTCAATACCTTCTAAGCGAAAATTCGTTCGATCTAGAACAAAAGAACCTATATCTTTGCAAAGATAAGACAACAAAGTAATATAAGCTTTATTTCGTTAACTTTAGAGACTGAAATAGTAAGCGGAAACGGCATATGTTATCTGGTGGGCAGAAGTCCAGAGCTCGCCGAAAGTCGTTTCTTAGAAAACATAAAAGTGTTCATTCCATTGAAATTTTTGCACATTGGTTATTATGTTTCTATTGTATGGAGTTAATGGTTAGCTTACCTACCTACCCTGGAATTATCTAACAGTACTAGGTAATTGAATATGTTTAAATAATAGCTAGGTGGCGACCATGAATTTACCAAAGTTCTTCTTCTTCCTGCTTAGTTCCCAGTTTATCTGGGGTCGGCGCAGTATGTTATTTTCCTCTTCCATTTATAATATCGGTCAGACATCAAGCCAAGCCATCCACTCCCATTTGAATCATATCATCCATCACATCGGAAAAGTACGTGGTGAATGAATGTATAGAAAAGAGATGGAAAGGACCATGTCGATAGACTAATGAGTGGAGAGACTGATTGGGATGGCAACATATTCCAATCCATACTGCTCAAGGTTTTGGCATAGATTTAAAACTCCCTGAAACTTTAAGACTCCCTGACACCAACCTTCTTTGGGTATGCTGTTTGCCCGCCACCATTTACCCGCCACGTAAAGGCACCTCGATGTGTCTCGACCAACAACGTCTAATTAGCATTAAAAAAAACCGTGCCGTCTGGTAACAGCAGAGAAGAATACAATTGCCACCACCCCTGTCTCTTTCGTGAGTGTCATACAAGCCAACTAAAATTTATTAATAACGAGCAATGGGCAGCCTGGCGCACCATCTAGCAAATTACTGCGATTAATGGCAATAGGCTCGTCCCTGTAACGTGGGCCTGAAGTAAGCTTACGAAACTGGTGGCGGCTGTGGTTAAAACAATTCTGCCTACCCCTTAGGGAAGTAGGTAAGGCGCGTGGGACCTGAAGTAAGCTGGCGAAACCTAATAAATGGCAGGCCTAATTAATAAATAAAAAATCGGTGGTGTGATGGTTATTGTGGTTGGTGGTTCTGCCTACCACTTAGGGGAGAAAGGCGTGATTTGTAAATTTAAGTGTTAAAAAAACAAAATCCTAAATCCAAATTTCTATTCCAAACATAGTCTATAGTAAAAGGAATATCGATTGATACAAAAAGGTGCCTCCAAATACAAAGGTGGGGTGCATTGAATCTTTCTTGGCGTGTGCGCAGCTGCGCACGCGCCATCTGCCCCGGCCGCCTGCGCGCGCATCTGGGATGACATGTGACCACTGCCTACAAACATTATAACAGCGGGCCTAGCACGGGGACGTGGACAAGTCTCTCTCGACCACTTCACAGTGTTTTGTCAGGGGATTTAGTGGGAGTTGGAGCGAGGGGAAAATATTTTCTTTCCCCCGAAGGAGATGTGTCCACGTCCCGTGCTACGGGGGCTGAGGATAAAAACAATATTTCTCCTTATGCTATGACTGGCCTACTGGCCGGACTGTAGGACCGTATGGCAGATACCTGTTAGATAGACGGAAGTGTAATTGTGCTCGAAAAATTCTTCCGGAAAAAAATTCCCACCCGGATCCTCTGGATATTAATTCCGGTGGGCGAACTACTATAGACCACGGAGGCGGTTATATTAGTACATTCCTTCTTTTTCTTCCTGTAGGCCTATTCCCTAACTTTTTTTGACAGTTGAAAGTGATTATCACCAAACTATTTATTAATACATTGCTGTTATCACAGGACAAGTGTCACAATAGCATTATAGTAAAGTAGTAATGGATACGTAAATAGTTCGGTGATCATCACTTTCAACTGTCAAAAAAAGTTAGCGAATAGGCCTGCTGTCCTGTTAATACAAAAAAATGTAAATTCATAAAACAGTACCTAGGTAATCTAGGTATTCCTGCCGAGTTATTCCGGTCTAGTTTTTATTGATTTTTTTTTGTATATTAAGTACCTACTCATTAACGTTGATTGACGCTGCCGCACTCAGAGACGTCAAATAATTTTAATGAGTACTTAATGTCAAAAAATTTCATTTAAATTTAGACCACAGACCTGTCAAGAATAGAGACTATATTTGAATTGTCATTTTTTGACATTCAGTACTCATTATCGTTATTGACGTCTCTGAGTGCGGCAGGTATTGATTTAAATAGGTACCCTATATTTAAAATGACAAATAGCTTACTGACACACTACAAAGTCTACAGACACACAGATATACAAATCTACCTACATTCAATATCACATCGACGCAAATTGTGTTCCAATTATGTCGTATCAACTTTTTTGATACAACATAATGTAGGGAACAGGTGTAGGGTCGAAACACATTGCGCCCTCCGGCTATGAAGGTAGGCTTCCAAATTAAAGAGAGTGTTGATATACTCGAATAGGGATGATGACACTAACAAAGAATCACTGATATAATGATTTATAATAATAATTTAGGATAATGAGATTCGTTAATAGTCACTTGTTATCAGATTTACTTGTGATTGATATTTATTTTATAAAAATAAAAAAAACAAAACTTAGCAATCCGCCATATTTGCTAAAATGCGCCGCGTGACGTCATTATTTAGTAACCTCCATTTTGACAGTTTATTTGCCAATCAAATTCACTAGTTTAATATAGAAACTGACCTTCATACGGAATAGTGACGACACACAGACGCCATTGCTATTTTGGCGTTTTGGCGGAAATTTTAAATTACATTATTCAAAACATGTTTTTTTCTATCAAAATCGAAAGTTTTTACAAAAATTTAATTTATTTTGGGTAAAGTAGACACGTAAGAAAAACATGGTGTAGTTTTCCAAAATGAGTCATCATGTCTATTGTTACAAAACATTGGTCGATTATCATAGTATTATTATCAGCGTCATGCTATCCCTATATTATTCTGCTATGACCACAGATATATCAATATAAATTAAATTGATATATCTGTGGATATGACGATGACGGCCGGTTTGGTCTAGTGGTCAAATCGTTATTCTTATGTCGAATGGTCAGATTGCTAGCTATCGGCCCGGAGGTCCCGGGTTCGTTGTAGGGCCTAGGGGAAATGTTTATTACATGAACACAGACTAAAGACACAGATATATTTATTTTGTTCTCGAGTTAATGTAGTATTATTATGTTCGTCATCTCGTATCCATAACAGAAGTGCTTATGTTACCCACTGTGAGTGTGAGAAATATTTATTTATTCTATAGCTAGCCAGGCGGACTTGAGAAAAGTCCTACCACCAAGCAAACAGATTACATAGGACAATGCAACCGATTGGCCCAAAAACATGAAACCAAATGTACTTAATTGAAACCTACCTATGCCAAACGTTAGTACTAATCATCCATAACAACTTCTACTAACGGGCCAAACAAATTTATCCTAGGAAAAAAAAATATACAGGGTAACAAGTGTTTGAAAAAAGTGTCGATTTTTATTTGTTTATTTTAAAGGAGTTTAAAATATCTAATTTGTAATTTGTAAAGGTTTAAACGCATACAGAATTAATGCGCTACTGATTTCATTGCTTAATGGAGAATATCTATAATTAAGTCATACAAAAATCGACACTTTGTTATCCTGTATATTTTTTTACTCGGACAGATTTATTTGGCTCCATAGTAAAAGTTGTCATAGATGATTAGTACTAACGTTTGTCACATGGTTTCAGGTATGTACAACAGGTTTAATTTTTTTGGGCCAGCGGTCATAGGAAAAGTTAATCATCCTTTGTACTCCTCTTGGGATCGAACCCGGGACCTCGAGATCTCAATATTTATTTATTGTGTTCTAACAATTTGTGATAAGATATGATAGCCAGCCCCTCTGTGGTTGAGGATTCCAGGTGAAGAAGCTCGATTCCATCTTTGGCCGTTATCGTCACTACCATCGGATGAGACGCAGGCCAAGAGCTTGCCTGTCTATCATAAAATAAAAGATTCATCATCATGGTGATGGTGAAGACAGTTTCTCTCCAATAGTGTTCACAGACGAAACTTTGATAATGCGCGCTGACCATGCGCCTGAATTAGCACAAGTCATTACACGATCTAGCTTCCGTTTCTTTGAAACGGCACACAAAAAATATCACGTCAACGGTAATCGATCCATGTCGTTATCGCTGTTTCTTGCGCAAGCGCAGACTACACGCAGCAGTTTGTGGCGGGCTTCCAGGTAGTGTAATCTATCAGCGCAGCATGCCTACGCTGCAGGTTTCATTGATATTGATTGACCGTTACTTTAGAACTAACCCACGTTACATTTCATTCAAGTTGGCAAGTCAATAAGAATTACCTATGTATTTACAAAATACATTTCTTTTTTCTCTTCCTGCCTTCTTCTTGTCTTCTATACTCTTCTATTTATTTATTAGGATACCAGCAGTACCAGTTAATACATTCAATAAAAATAATCAAATCTGAAAATAATCTGATGCATACACCTTTGTATAAGTATATTTTATCAAGAGTGAGCTCAGCAAGATCTCCCTTCCTCCTCATATCATCTTTCACACAATCCATCCATCGCTTCTTTTGTCTTTCTCTCATTCTAGGTCCATCCACATCCACACTTAAGATATTTCTAGTTATCCAACATTCATCTCATCACACGCCCGAACCACGCTAACCTGTTGATCCTCAATTTCTCTATCATATGAGTTACTTTAAGACTTCCCTGGCGTACTCTTTTCTAATACCTCTTTCTCTGTTCTGGTCTAGTCCTGTCTCGCCTAGTCATCCCACACATCCATGATACCATTCACTTTTCCGCTGCGTAAATTTTTCTTTCATCCCTCGCTTTCGTTACCCAACACTCTGATCCATACAATACAAACTCCTTATTTTAATAAAATACATATTTTCTAGTAGAACATTACGGGTTTCTTTTTTTAAAGTATGTATAACAAAACTGTGTTCTAAACTCAATTTTACATTTTTCAGAATACAAAGATTTTGGTGGTTAGAAAAAGAATTTCGAAAAATTATGATCTTGAGGCGGGAATCGAACCCGCGTCCGCTGCTATCCGGGCAGGTGCCTGACCGCTCGGCGACCCAAGACACTAATTAACTTGCCGAAATTCTTCTAACCTTTACACTTCACGTTGTAAGCCAACGGGTACCCTCGCAATGTAGAAATAAATTTCAAACATTCCAAAGCAGATATTTTTACAAATACCGTGCGTTCGGTTAAGCTTGGGTTTGCTTTGTAAACTATTCGATTTAAATTTTAACATTATATAAATGTTAGAAAAATTAGTACAAAGATTTTGGTGGTTAGAAAAAGAATTTCGAAAAATTATGATCTTGAGGCGGGAATCGAACCCGCGTCCACTGCTATCCAAACCAAAATCTTTGTACTAATTTTTCTAACATTTATATAATGTTAAAATTAAAATCGAATAATTTTTCAGAATGTTTCTGTTTTTTTTTAAATGTCAATTAAGTAGTTAAATAATTATATTAGAGGCCCTGAAGTAGCATTTTATTGTTGATAAAATAATATAAACGGACGCTTTTGTGCAAAAAAAAGTAAAACTCATACAGCGTTCGTTACTTAACATCTCGATAGACTACTTTAGCTATTCTTTCTTGCTCATAATAGTAGATTTTACAACTAGTGCACAAAACGAACATTTTCATCCGAGACTTAGAGGCGAGGGTTGATGGTAATGATAAACACCTGACCATAAAGTGGTCTTTTCCGACCGCTACGCGTACGTATAATCCAAATTCCTATAGGCCTATTCGCTAACTTTATTTTGACACTTGAGAGTGATAATCACTGCACTATTTACGGATCCATTACTACTTTACTATAACACTATTATCTAGAAGTGTCACACTTGTCCTGTGAAAACAGTAATGGATAAGTAAATAGTTCGTTGATCATCACTTTCAACTGTCAAAAAAGTTAGCGAATAGGCCTACTGATCTGAGGGTGACATATAGTAGATTTTCCATCAAGTGCACAAAACGAATCATTTTTACCCGAGACTTTTAGAAGCCCAAACCGAAGGCGAGGGCTGATAGTAATGTCGAGGATAAAAATGGTTTTGTGGACGAGTTAGAAACTTTGCTTTTCACTTCGATTGCGAGGAAATAAAACAGTAGTTTATCATAACATTAAAATTAGTACCTACAGTTTTGAATACACAAGGAAATTGTTTTTCCCATTGCTTGGGCTGCAGACCTATACAGCCAAGTATTAAATTAATTTTGAAATAATAATGTTCTTTAATTAATTTAACTTTTTATTTAAATTTTAATTCAAGTAGGTATCTACCGTACCTACTTGAATTAAAATTTTAATATCTTTTATGTCTTGAAAAAAACATAAGGCAAATTAATTTAAGTAAATATTAAAAAATAATAAATTCTATCTCTGAATTCTTATTGTGTTTGGCTGCATGGCTCATTTTCTTTGACTTAATATAGACATATTTATGAGTAGATACGTTAATGCCCTAGAGCACAAAATTCGATTTTGTGCAGCTTATATCCTGCACAAATAAGCACTTTCAGAGCATCAGAAGTGAAAACACAATTTTTTTACACAGGGCCCACAAATTCACGATCTGCCCTTGCTAATCTATACTCTCGATAGACTACTTTAACTATTTTTTCATTGCTCCTAAATACTATGTTTTATCCAGGGCCCACAAATTCACAATCTGCCCTTGCTCACCTACATATTGTGTGTAACAAACGCGTAGAATAACCTTGAGCCGTGATGCCCGTGATGCGCCACTAGGGTGCTACGCGCTTCGACAGGTCTCACAATCTGCCCGGGCGCAGCTGCCACGACAGCTGTGGCCGTAGGTACTAAAGTGCGCGCCAGATAAGTCCGCGCGTGGTCCAAATTGGAACTAAAATTTCGTCTGCTATTTTGTTTGTCTAGGAGTGTCAATGTTAGCGAGCAGCGCCACACCTCGCGCGCAGACTTATCTGGCGCGCACTTCTATGAAGTATTAGTGCGACCCAATTCCAAACGCGGGTGACAAAACGGGACGCCGCTCTACTCGGCTTATTTCGTTGTGTCACATACTCAATGGGAATTGAGTCGCGTTTAGAGTTCGTGGTAAGGCCCCCACCGCCTCCAGAGAAAATCCAGACTTGGTCGCGTAATTTGCCTTACACATTATTTGGTTTCTGCTTTAGAATCGAGACCCAGATTGTGTTAGCAGGTTTTCAATGGAAACCTCGCAATAAGCGTTTGTATTGCCAAATCAGTGCTCCGGATCAAGGATTAAAGTATTGTCCGAAATGTTTAAAGAAGTTAATGTACGTTTTTTTAATCTGATAGAGGGTACTCGACCAATATAAAAGTGATTTTAGATAGACGTGAACAGCACGTCAGCCTAAATAAAAACTGTTTAGATATTCCACATACTTAGTGACGGCGGACCATACAATTGCCACCACTCCCAAGATCAAAAAAATTATTTACATAGTAGGGAATAGTAGGTTTGTTCTGTTCTTATCATCAGTCAATTGTTGAAGAGTGAATCTACGATTTTATTTTCTGTGCAAATTGCAATACAGTTAACTAGCAGTTTTACTATGATCACTCGAAAGTCTGAAAGTCGAAATTGATATATCTGTGTGACATCATCACCAGCCCTTTAATGTCCCTACTGCTGGGTGACAGCACAGGCCTTCCCGTTGGATTGAAGAATATAGGGAGAATTAACCAACACAACCCTTCACGCTGGCCCAGTGCGGGTTGGTGGGTAAGGGTATATTAACCACTGCAGATGCATCTGGCACCAACGTCTTAGCGTGCCTTCCGAAGCACGGGGGACCTAGAGATAATATTTTTTTGGGTTTAGTGCTCCGTGTTGGTCACCCATCCAATGACTGGTCTTAGCGACCAATATTGCTTAGTTTCCACAATCGCAGGCCAAAGGCGTTAATCCACTGCGCTGCGCTATCCAGCTCCTAACTGCACTTATTCTATTCTGCCAGAACCCTCGTTACATACATATGTAAATCATGCCTTATCCCCGAAGTAGGCAGAGGTGAATTAACACCCACTTCTCGCAATAGCTGGCGAGCCTGTTACCATAAAAATATCGATCACGCAGTATAGTATTGCTAGGAGGTATGAGAGGAATGCTGCTTCCCGCAACTTATCACCGTCCTCACCTCAGTCGCCTTGTACGAGGAGCTTGCTAACGCAGTGGCAAAGCGCGCTTGGCCTGCGCTTGCGTCAACTAAGTAGTGTCGCTAAGGCCGGTCATGGGTGACCAAAAATGTATTACCTATATCGAGTGACTGGAGTTCTTGTGTTTCGGAAGGCACGGCCGTTGGTCCCGGCTGCATCTGCAGTCGTTATTACCCAACCCGCACTGGGCCAGCGTGGTGGGTTATGGCCCAATCTCCTTATATTCTATTCGATTTTAATTTTAACATTATATAAATGTGTGAAAAATTTGTACAAAGTTTATTGTATATTCTTCTTTAATCCATAGGGAAGGCCCGTGCCCCAGCAGTTGGGATATTAAAAGGCTGGTGATGATGATTGATGACGACCTTGTACGTCACCCACGGTAGAGATGGGGATGGTGACAATTGTATTCTGCTCTGCCGTCACCACACGGCTTATTGATATCCTCGTTATTGATCTAATAACGAAACGTTACCTTTCGTGCGCAAAGCCACACCGAAGCTCTTGCTAGCATCGCTGAGATGCGCGCGCGCCGACCGGTCGGATCCGTGCCGACCGTTATGCCGGCCTAGGCCTAAGGTTGCCAAACTTTGGAAGTCACATTAAATTTATTATTAATCGCAATCATATCAAAAACCTGTTGAATGTTGATTTTAGTACCTAAGATGACAGATTACTTGCGTTACTCGCATCGCTGTATCATCTTTGTGATGATGACGATGATGAGATAAAAATAGATATTTAGGCACCTAATTGATTGATATTCGATCGCTTAGTTACTGCCGCACTCAGAGACGCCAATGAACTTTAATGAGTATACTTAATGTCAAAATTGCGCTCCGCGCGGCTTGCCAACGTAAAGTTTACGGCTTTTTGGCAGCTTGCCACGCCAGGTATTAAATAAATCTAGCCTATAGAATTAGCATGGCAAGGCATAATAGCGACTAGTTATGAATTGTCATTTTTTGTCATTAATTACCTACTCATTAACGTTAATTGCGGTCTCTGAGTGCGGCAGTTACACCCACTATGGTTCTAACTGCCACACCAAGAGACGTCAAATAACGATAATGAGTCATCATCATCATCACCAGCCCTTTAATGTCCCCACTGCTGGGGCACGGCCCTCCCCTATGGATGGAAGAATATAGAGAAAAAAGATGATGAGTAATTAATGTTAAAAAATGACAATTCTAAACTAGTCGCTATTCTTGTCAGGTCTATGGTCGAGATTTAAACGATTTTTTTTGACATTAAGTACTCATTAAAGTTAATTGGCGTCTCTGAGTGCGGCAGTAACACTATCATTGTGCATGAAACAGTGTCAGTAATAGGGCTTATTCGTAGTTCTAAGGTAGCACCTCAATTCAAACGTTTATTAGATTTGAGTGCCACTTTTATATTCTTAAAATATTTGAAGTATTCCACTACAAAACCAAAATCGGTCCTACGAAAATTTCTAACTAATAACTGAATACTTTTTATTATCTAACTTTCTACAAATTCCTTCGTAATGTTGCAGAAAAATTAAAATAGGCAGGCACCCACTAAACATAATTTACTTACGCCATTGCTGTTTGTTTAACTATAATTTTTTGTAGTTTTCATTACATTTACGTTACGATAACAAATGTGGCGCCTAAAACCAAAACACATTATTTCGATTACGCTTTTTAGACAAAAAATATTAATTTCCTAACCCTTAAAATCATTAGTTAGCAACCCTACTAGTGCCTAAGTACGTAAGTACTTATATTTTGTGCCTTAGCCATGTGCTTTGAGCACAATCTGAACAGAGGCTATAGCCAGCCGAGACACAGTTCAAACTGAATCACCTCGGCTTTCATTTTAACTAAACTTATAGGGGAAAATACCCCTAGCGGGTACCTCTACCTATATGTAATTTTGAAAATCGATATTGTGCAATAGTAGGCCTCTCTGTTAACAGCCTGTTAGGTGGAAATTTAAATTATCTGGCTTATCTGGCTCCTTGTGTTTACAAAAATAAATTTACACACGAGTGTATTCACTTTAGGTCAACTTCGCCCTATAGAATACCACAATACTTATGACAAATTTTCCGAAGCAATTTAGACTTAAATGCCCTCATTGATAGAATCAAATTTGAAAGCTGATAAACATTTTTCCGTAGATGAAATACAGTTCACTGATTGATTGTTTTTATACACTTGTCATTCCCAAACATGACTGGCGTTCTGTGTTTACGTTTCTCATGGCTCTTGTTGCAAGCTTTAGTTTATGGCACAAACTGGAGAATGCTGTATCAGTTCGCGCTCTCACTGTACGATCGGGGGTCAAGTATCAAAGTGCGTAGCACCGCTGTCGCGACACAGACTCTTTGAGTACAGCATAACCACTTCCAAACCTTAGACAAACCAAATTCATAACAAAAAAGTGTAATGTTATCTAAGTTTATTAAATTTTTTTCGAGGAGTTCGCTAGCGCAGTGGCATAGCGCGCTTGGCTTGCGATTGCGTGTAAACTAAGCAATGTTGGCTAAGGCCCAGTCTTTAGAGGGGTGACCAAAACTATATTATATCTCGAGTTCCTCCGTCTCTCCGAAGAGGTAGGAAGAGGTGAGGTCGTTAATACCCACCATGTCGCACTGGGTAGGTTATGGGATATTCTATTCTATCATTCATAGGGAAGGCCCATACCCCCAGTAATGGGAACATTATAAAGGGCTGGTGATACTGATGATTGCAGAACAAAGTACAATTGTCACAACCCTAATGCTGTAACTTTAGCATCGCCTACTTATATACAAACTTCAAATAAATATTTTTTCACTTCTCATGCTCTGAAAGTGCTTGTTTGTGCAGGATATAGGCTGCACAAAATCGAATTTTGTGCTTTAGAGCATTAACGTATCTAATCATAAAAGTATCTATATTAAGGCAAAGAAAATGAGCTATACAGCCAAACTCAATAAGAAATTCAGACATAGAATTTGTTATTTTTTAATATTCACTTAAATTTATTTGCCTAATGTGTTTTTTAAGACATAAAAGATATTAAAATTTTAATTCATGTAGGTACGGTAAGTATTAAATTAATTTAAGAAAATTATGATTTCAAAATTAATTTAATACTTGGCTGTATAGGTCTGCAGCCCAAGCCTAATATCAATGGGAACAACGGAACAAAACATACAGAAAATCAACGTGCTTGACTCAAGCTGATTGACCGTCTCGGAACTTATAACGTTAAATATTGGAAATTGTTTTTCTTTTCGTTTCCAGTGTTTAACGTTATTTCTTTGACGATTAATGAGTGTATGTAATCATACCTTATATGAATAAACCATATTTTCATTTTTCATTTTCATTTTCATTAGGGATGGTAATTTTTATTAGGTACTTACCGTGTGGTGACGGCAGAGTAGAATACAATTGTCACCACCCCAAATCTCTCCCGTGGGTGTCGTACAAGGCGACTAAGGATAAATCATTATGAGGAATGGGCAGCAGCGTTCCTCTTATACCACCTAACAATAGCAATGTACTGCGACTTTTGTGCCCGATAAATGGCAATAGGCTCGCCACCTATTACATGGGACCTAACATAATTGGCGAAACGTGGGTGCCAGTTCACCTCTGCCTACCCCTTCGGGGATACAGGCGTGATTTATGTATGTACTTACAGGTGTGTCTGGATGAATGTTGCGGGTGTGGCTTGGTGGATGGATGGGTGTCGAAGGTGTGTCTGGGTGAATAAGTATTTTGTGGGTGTTTCTGGGTGATTGAGTGTTTTGTTGGTGTTTCTGGGTGTTTCTGAGTGAATGGGTGTTTTGTGGATGTTTCTGGGTGAATGGGTGGTTTTTTGGGTGTGTCTGAGTGGATGGGTGTGTATTGTGGGTGTGAATATTGTGGGTGTTTCTGGGTGGATGGGTGGGTGTTGTGGTTGTGTCTGGGTGTATGCTGTGGATGTGTCTGGGTGGATGGATGTGTGCTGTGGATGTGTCTGAGTGGATGTTCTGGGTGTTTCTGGGTGGGTGTTGAGAGTGTGTTGAAGTTTCTGGGTGAAAACAGAACCTGTTGTGTTGTATTTCTTTTTTGTATTCTGCCATTTCCTCGTTGGGGGGGATGAAAAGTTACGTGTTGCACTCGAGTGCAAAGATTTTTCAATTTGTGCTCTTTTGATTCCCTCGCTATCGCTCCGGATTCTAATTTTTAAATTTTAGAATCCTTGGCTAGCTCGGTCATCAAAATTGAGCACGCGGTCAAAAAACAACTTTGCACTCACGCACAACAAATAACTATTAAAAAAATTACTTTTGTATACTGTGGCACCACTCAAACCAATTAAAGTATAACGTGGCCCGGTGAAACTTAACTATGTATGCTTCTAATGTATATAAACAATTAAGCGCTCAAGTAGACGCTTTTATCACAAAGCGTCAAAGGTATGAATGCCTACTAACTAGAACTAGCAAGCTTACCGGTGGTTGTTTGTGTAGTTAAGCAAGAGTTTTTGATACTTTTTAAGCAGTAACGAGACGTTCTGATGAAATAAAAAGTTCTATCATGTTGACGGCCCGTTTGGACAAATGGTCAGATCGCTGGCTATCGGTCAAGAGGTGCCGGGTTCAATCCTGATAGGGGTTATGGGCTACCACGCTGACCCAGTGCGGATTGGTGGGGAATAATCAGTGAAGACCCAGCCTGGACCAATGGCCTTACGTGCCTTCCAAAGCACGGAGGAACTAAAAAAAATGTTTGGTCGATCATCCAATGACCAGCCTTAGCAAACACTGCTTACGTTCAGTCACTACCCCCCTTATTATAAAACATGGACTAAAGTTAGTCATAGTTTAAAACTGATGCTGTCTCTTTTATTTACTGAATAAAAGACAGAGTTAGCATCAATTTTAGACCATGACTAACTATAATCCACGTTTAATATTAAGGGGGTACACCACACCTCCTGGATGTAATATAATATGGCGAATAAAATGTGGATTTGACAGATAAGTTCATTGCCCTTTACCATCCAAATTAGCCGTATTGATGACCATGAATGAGAGAGCACTCAAACGAGTCTCATCGAAATGTAGAAAACATTTTAAACAGGTGCGAATGAATTAGATAAAGGTCCATTTATTCAAATTATGTAGTATTTACATTTTTTTTTGTAGCACATAAGTTTTACAATTATAATTTGCATAATGCAAATTAACATGTAAAACTTGTGTTTTTGATAAAACTGGAGATTTTTCAACTTATTTAGGTTATCTTTCCTGTTCGATACAAATATTCTGAGCGACAAATGACAAAATAAAATTTAGACCTTTCTAAAAGATAGAATGGGCCATAACCCACCACGCTGGCCCTTTCGGTGGGTCTTATCGAGTGCAGTACATGTATACAAACAATATGTTTATGTTTCTGTGGGAGATTTCAATAGTCCGCACCGACTAATCGCAAGCAAAATCTAGTTTTGCAAACATTTAAAATACCTATACCTACCAACTCAATTGACGTGCTCCTTTTTCAAAGAAATTAAAAGGCAAGTACAGTCACCATCACGTCAGTCTACCACAAAACGTCAAATTTTGTCAACCGATAGTGTGCTTTACTTCAAACCACTTATGATTGACAATCGATTGAAGAGATTTGACAGGTTTGGGTAGTTTGCAGTGCTGTTGATCGTACTTACTTTTCCCCCCTCTTGGGTTCCGTTTATTATTGCGAGGTCGTGCGCATATCTTTTGTGTTGCCTCCCCTTCTTAAATCCGCGCATATCTAAAGATAGGTACAGTGGAACCACATTCCGTCATATCACTCGAGCTTCAATAAGGATCTAACTGCCGCACTCAGAGACGTCAATTAACTTTAATGAGTATTTAATGTCAAAAATTTTCATTCAAATCTAGACCATAGACGCGGCAAGAATAGCGACTAGTTTTGAATAGTCATTTTTTGACGTTAAGTACTCATTAGCGTTATTTGACGTCTCTGAGTGCGGCAGTTAGTGCGTTATGATAGGGTCTTTATTGAGAAAATCAATGCGCAGCTGACTGTTCCGAGTATACTGCTTTGTTTGTACTTGAATCAGATTTGGTCCATTATGCCTTGATCGCGAAATAAGGATAGCCCCTTTAACATATGCTAAAAATATAGGTACTTATTTGAAACTTGATTTTCTGCCTTATTAAATACGATACATACTATTTATGTAGACATATAAAATAGCCTACCCCATTAATACCCATAGAATGGGGATACATAGAAACCTCAAAATCTATGGGTAGGTAGGTAAATTAATTGTTGTTCCAATTTTCACAACCCGACCATATAAGTTGGTGGTGCTGTATGTACATAATTACAACCTTTTTAAAATGGAATATAAGCAGTCTTGTAATTATGGATGTTTACAATTTATAAGTTTTTGTTATTTCTAGGTCTTCATAGTAAGGGACTTGCGCCAGTAGGCCAACCGTCAAATTTTTGATCGGTATCTAACATAAAACATTTGCGTTTTGTTCCGAGCGCGAATGAATCGTAGCAGCGATGTGGCCTTGAGTTCGATGGGTGTTGGTGTGACTAGAAGGAATTTGTCATCACATGATGGCAATAGCTACGACTAACTAATAATTGGGCCTCCGTGGTCCTTCGAAGGCCTTAACAATACTAAATACTGAACCTAATATCAGGAATATTTACAGCCTGTAAGTATTCCTAAAAACATACTAGAAATATGACAGAAAGGCCGAAGATTCTATGGAGGGATTATGTGAAAGATGATATGAAGAAGAAGGTAGTTCATGCTGAGCTCATTTTTGATAGAAGAGTATTCATGGAAGAGGAAGACATGTTTAGCCGACCCCAGCCCTCCTAGCATGACCACCGAAACACGATATGATAAAGCCATTTATCGCTTTGAACTGTCTGAAAAATCTATATAGAGTTTTGACATTTCTAAGCGATAAATGGCTGTATCACATATCGTGTATCGGTGGTCATGCTAGCCGGGCAGAGTGGGAAAATCCCTCCCCCCTACTTCCGCTCCCTCGGGTACATGGCATAAGTCGAGGCCCGCCCGCACGCAGGCTTCTAGCCGGGCCTTGCCCCACGGTAAATCACCCGGCACATGGTTAGACCGCGCCGAGGGCCTCGCCGCCAGACCGGGGTCGAGCACAGGGGGGCGAAGGGGAGCCCCGCCGTTTAAGATGGCGGCCCAGACCCCCGGGGGACTGATGTCACCTGAGTTCATGTCCAGGCCATGAGCCGCTCGATGCCCGCAGCCCGCCACCAGACGGATGACCCGGATGATGATGATGATGATGGGAAAATGGCAGGGAGAAGAAGACACGATGACTTAAAAAATGCATGAGTCCGAACATAAAGACGTTAAAAATACCACGAGCAAGATCCAAATACGAACAGAGCTTACACTAATACTTTTACTAGTCTTGCCGGGATGAGACGCATCTTAGCAGGCAATTCGTAAAGCAATTGCAGGAAAAAAATTTAACGTTGTATACACAATGGCAACCGAGTACCTGGACCACATTCCCAGAAATACTGCAAATGTAACAAAAAACCTTTTGTGTTCGTACAGATCTTTCGGAAATGCAAACGATTTTGTACTTTCCAAACATTATACATTTATAAAGTCCTAGCTAAAGTAACTTGCTTGCTCTAATGGAAAAATACCCGGGATTAATGCGACTTGGGTACAAAGTGCAGTTTCTAAAATAAGTCTAAAAAGTAAATAAGTAGATACGTGAAATTTTTTATTAAAAAATTTTCGGGCCGAGTTTTACCTGTGCATACAATAGACATTTAATTCTATATAACTTATGAAAGTTGCTTGAATCTGTTAAAAATACCTACTTTACTTTGGATGTTATCCACTTTAAGTCTATAATTAAAATCTTTTCTATTCACAATCGAGAAATTTCTAGAAACGTCGTACCGCGACTACCACGACCAGGTAAAAAATAAAGGTCAGTGGCGCTCTAGTCACAACAAATCCTGAACTGTTTGCTTTATGTAACTTAGCGTTGTCATGAAAGAATTATAAGAAACCCATAAAAGACACAGCTTTGAAAATTATTCTATCACACTTCTTTATTAGGTAATGTTGGTCTTCTTAAAGTTACGTGTCTATTCCGATTTTTATTTCTCCGTCATCTAGGATAAACACAAGTAACTTTGCGTTAGAGAATAGGTGTAATTGTAAATAAAATTGGTAATTATTCGGGCCTATTTTTCTTTTTCTCTGGAAAATGCTGCGAGTAGGATTAAGAATATTGCGTAGGTAATATTGTTGCCGTGTGGTGACGGCAGAGTAGAATACAATTGTCAACACCCTAAATCTCTCCCGTGGGTGTCGTACAAGGCGACTAAGGATAAATCAGTGATGAGGAATGGGCAGCAGTGTTCCTCTTATACCATCTAGCTATGTACTGAGACTTTTGTGCCCGATTAATGGCAATAGGCTCGCCACCTATTACATGAGACCTAACATAATTGGCGAAACGGGGGTGCTAGTTCACCTCTGCCTACCCCTTCGGGCATATAGTCGTGATTTATGTATGTATGTAATAGTTTTCTATGTAAAAGAATGTTGTTGCAACTAAAGATCTACATTTCTCAGAATAAGTAGTATTATATTATGTTTGAACCAACATCAAATTACGCGCGATGACGATGAATGGGAGTGCGTGGGCGCAGCAGAACTATGTCTCACCACGCTACACTGCAATTTGAGACTTAACCCTTTAGCAATAAGAGCTGAACATGAATATTTGTTAACGTGTGGATTTACGAAAGCTCCGTTACAATTGATTATCGCAGAAAAACAAGTAAGGCATCAATTCGTTAGTGGCCAAGTGAAGAGGATGTTATAGAGGTACAATATTGTAGCAATGCTATAAACTCTGCTATTATTTCACATGATCGTAGGTATCGGATCGTAGGATCGTACATATACCATGTACGTACTTATACATAGAATAACTACATGAGAAATTGTTTTACTAATACCAAAATACCAAGGGCAATAGAACCTGTGGGCCTACTCTAAAACTCCGAACGAACGAACTCACATAGTCTATCCGTCTTTCTCACGCCACTGCGTGTTAAAATAAGAGCGACAAAGACGCAAAGACTCGATCGAACGAAATAAACTTCCAGAGTAACGCCTCTGAATGTTTCAGTTCGCATGTAGGTATTTGACGCCCGATTTGAAGACAGAGCAGGATTTTCCGTAGGTACAGACAACAGCACGTCAAACTACTACAAAAGTTAAACCTCAGTCGACTTTTGGCTCTACTGCCAACAAGATAAGGTTGACAATCGATTGAAGAAATTTGACAGTTTTGGGTAGTCTGAAGATAGCGGGCTGAAAAGTCCACTTTATGGTCAGGTGTGACAAACAACTATTATTGTATTTATAAGTGGTAGTGTTAATACCACGTGGTGGCGGCACAGTACAATTCAATTGCTTGCCACGTACCGTGGATATACGGGTGTCTGTGACTGTCACAATTTGTGTCAACCATTTTTCCACAATTTGACATAAAAATGAGGTGGCCTTCAATTTAGACGGAAGAATATAAGGAACCCATTCTTCTTTTGTTTAATTTGGAATAAACAACGATTACACAATAACCTAACATGGGTAAGTATAAATAAATAAAACATTACACATTATTTAACCAACAACGTTATGCTAAACATCAGCGGTAAAGGAACCTACTTTTGAATAATAAATTTCAATACAAGTTTACTAATGATTTGATTTTTATTTGAACATTATAATTGTAAGAAAATAAAGGTCGAGAAATTATATCTCCTGATGCGGGCATCGAACCCGCGTCCTCTGCAATCCGGGCAGATACTTAATACCACTTGGTATAGGCATCTGCCACGGGACGTTACAAGTTTACTTACTTATTTTTCCAATTTATAGATACAAACAATAATATATCGAGTAGACGTAATATACCGGACCTACCTTTTTGAAAGCAACTCGCATAAAATGATTTGAAATACAATCACTCGCAATAAGTGCTTAAGTAACATACATTTACTTATTCTTCTTTTTTAACTGACGAAAAAACGGAGGAGGTTACTCAATTCGTACCCGTATGGTTTTTTTTAACAATCCTTTTTCATGCAGATGGCAACTTTCCAGCAAAAGGAAGGGACCATCATAACCCTTGACGCCATCTTTATCACATAATACATGGACATTGTCGAGCATGGTCTCTATAATTATAAAGCCATTATGAAACGTCGCATATCCCATCGCCCCATTCGGTGTTAGGTGTCGCACCCATCTCAGCAAGTAATTGCCAGGTAAAGAAATTCTTCTATTTGTAACTTATGCTCTTCCTGTGGGTAGAACAATAAAATATTTAATAATACTTACGGTTTAGTTGATAAGGAAGTACATAGTTTTAAATGGAAAGCGTATTTTAACGTAGCATCAGCTACGTTAAAATAAATTTAATAAATGTTCTGGATGGGGTTCCCTTATAACACATTTCATACACCTGTCATCCATCATGGGTGTCGTAAAAGTCGACCAAGGGAGATTGCCCGGTGTAGAGCAATCAGCACCTTGGGGCACCAGAATGGTGGAGGGCAAACCACTAACAACAGCATACGCAAAGAGGGTTAGTGTCAGGCAAGCGGCCGGCTGTAAAACCTAAGTCAAAACTTTGAGCAGTATGGATTGGAATGTTGTCATTTCAATCCCTCTCTCCGTTCATCGGTCTCTCGACATGGTCCGTTCAGTCTCTTTTCTATACATTCATTCAACACTAGCACCTTTGCGGTGTGATGGATGACATGAATCAAAAGGGAGTGGATGGTTTGATGATGTCTGATCGATATGAATGGAAGAGGAAACATACTGTGCCGACCCCAGATAGACTGGGAACAGGGCAGGGAGAAGATTTTATACACCGTGATTATCTTCCATGCTGGCGGCCGACAGGGCATCCCAATGGTGGAGGACACCGCCTACAGCATATCCAAAGACGGTTGGTGTCAGACAGGCGGCTGACTGTAAGATAGCCGTTTAGCAGTCTCTCAACATGGTGTTTTTCTTCTCATTACCTACATGTCCGCCTTCCTTTCGGCTTTTTACGGGTGCTATTTCCATTCTTCGTTTTATATACCTAGTTACTCAAATCAATCAATTCTTTTATTGTCCACCGATGATTGCCGATTCATGCGTTTTAAATATCAAACATGCAACCCTACAAATAGCAAAGTACACAACACGAAAACAACATAGAAAAGTCAATGTATTCCAACTTCCTTTGCTTTGGCAAGAACATATTTCGATGCGTTTTTGAGTTACGCCACTTTTGTAATTAAGAAGCGATCTCTCAAAGAGATCACCCATCGAATAAAAACTCAATTCGCTCAAGAGAGCCAATCAATCAGTGGCATTTTCGAACCCTTTTTATTTCACAAAGCCATGTAGGCATAATTTACTTGGGGCACAGCGAGCGTACCGCCTAGTAGAGGAGACGCGGCTTGTTTTTTGCGAGCTCAGGTATCACTAGACGAGACGGCTTTGTGCGCTCCCCGCATTGAAACCTTGGGATAAGTGAGTGAATAAGTACAACCGTGTGCGTATGCCACAATACCGCAGGTGTGCGCTGACAAAACGAAAAATCTTTTCGGCCTCTTCAACTCGACTTCCTATGGGAACAGCTGCTCCATACGACTTAGCATTTCAAAGAGTCTGCGCTAAACCGTTAAGTTTAAGCCTAGTTTGTTTGACTTCACCTGCGGCTGTGTGTGACCTTGTATCGGTGGCCTTGAAACTGCGAGGGGCCGAAATCACCCCGGGACGATGTTGGCCGTTAAATTCTCCGGAAGAGACCCCCTTGTCGCTCGCAATATACACGCGGAGGTACCAACGTATGATCTAGACGGTTTAACGATTTTCCTATTGATGTTATGGTATGGGACGCCCCTCATCCGTCGAGCACAATCCAGCCCTCCGAGTCTAGATTATTATATGCTTACAAAACATACAAGTCACAAAGAGAACCGGATTTTGTAACGTTATATCCAATATGGTTCCACAATGTAGATTGTTATATAAACTGTAAGGCTAACTCGTCTCCGATGATCTTGACCTTGTAATCCCATGGGAATAAAATAAAAGTATAGCTGCGCGGGCCCTACCAGTTATTTCGGCGTGTTACACGTGGAGCTCTTACACTTTATTGTATACCTGTGCATAATTTAGTTATGAAAGACGTACGCACAATGAAAAAGTAGGTAGGTCTGTAACCGAATAAATTTTCAATGTTACACGTTCTCAATAATGTATTAATTTCAGTTACTTAATACATACATAAATTACGACTATCTCGCCGAAAGAGTTAGGCAGTGTTCTGCCTAACTCCTTCGGGGAGTAACACGCCCTTTTCGCCAAAAAGATAGGTCCCGTGTAATAAACACAGTGGTGAGCCTATTGCCATTTATTGGTTGCGTAAATTGGAGTTCATTGCTAGGTGGCAAAGATAAGAAGAACACTTCTGCCCATTACTCATTGCTGTCTTAACCCATAGTTGCCTTGTAACGACACCCGCGAGAGATGGGGGAGGTGACTATTGTATTCTGCTCTGCCGTCACCACACGACACACCTAATAATACATATAGTAGTTAATAATCAAAATAGTAATTATATAAAAAGAGTAAACAAGGCAGGAATAATTATTTATGGTGTATATAAGAATATTGTTTGTTTATAAAGATCCATGACAATGATGGCCACTGTAAAATTATCGAAATGCCACAGAACGTAAAATACATACATACATAAATCACGTCTATAGGGGTAGGCAGAGGTGAACTAGCACCCGCGTTTCGCAAATTTTGTTAGGTCCCATGTAACAGGTGGCGAGCCTATTGCCATTTATCGGACACAAAAACGTAAAATGTTGTTTCACAATGTTGGAAGAGTTAGAAGAGGGTTCCAATGATTATTTTTTTCAAATTACGTCAAGTGAATGAATGCACTTGGCCGAGCCATAAGCAAGAACAAAAATTATAATTTTTTTTAACAGAGATCGTTAAAAATTAGCCTTACTTATTTTTCTAACCCAATTGGCCAAATGCCGTGTGGTGACGGCACAGTAGAATACAATTATCATCACCCCAAATCTCTCCCGCGGGTATCGTACAAGGCGACTAAGAGTAAATCCGTGATGAGGACTGGGCAGCAGCGTTCCTCTTATACCACCCAGCAATGTACTGCGACTTTTGTGCCCGATAAATTGCAATAGGCTCGCCACCTTGGGACTTGACATTATTGGCGAAACGTGGGTGCTAGTTCACCTCTGCCTACCCCTTCGGGAATAATTAGGCGTAATTTATGTATTTTTCTAACACTGTCATTAACGCGCCTAATCTTAGAAATATACCGACTAAAGTAAAGTTTTTTGTTGAAATATATGTAATTTCATTTTCTCATTCGAATTTCTGCTTTTCTTTCAACAAATTGAGCTCGGCGTAAGTATAGGAGATACTTGACGTGCGGTTAACTGTACAATTTGCTTTAGATCGGCAACACAATCATTCTATTCCAATGGAGTTACAGCGTTTCACGTGCGGATTGTTGGATCTTTTTGGATCTCACACATGATCACGTTGGATTTGTAGTTTGGAGCGATGGAGTGAAGGATTTTGATTGACTGGAAATCTATAATTTTTCGTCACTATTTCTTCCACGTTGGATTTCGCACACACGGAACGTTTTTCTTGATTTTAAAGTGATGTGGAATGGGGCGAACGTGTGGCTTTTAGTTTGGGGACCATAGTGGATTATTATATCGAGTAGCGCCATCTGTCGGTAAGACTTGAAAATATAACTATTCTATTACCTAGCAACAGAACGAAAGAGAGAGAAATTGAAGGAGCTTGACGCGAAGCCGCTGGACCGTCTCGGAGACGCTTTACCAATGGGTCTCCGAGACGGTCAAGCGGCTTCGCGTCAAGCTCATTTTCATTCTGTTGCTAGAGTGCGTTTCATCTTATAGTTCCTATGCCGTCAAGTTGATAGTATTGCAAAAAAATGATACCATGTCAACTTTATTGTACTACCTTTAATGTCCAAAACATTGAAAAGTGATGAAAGATTTATTATGTTATAAGCTAAGGTCTTCTGTGAACGTGAAAAACGTAATGAGGTTCCGCATAATCCTTAATAGTGTGTACAAGTTCGGATTGCCGCCATTAAATTGGGTTACCAGTATCAGCGGGCCTACCGCCTAACTCTATGGTTAAAGAAAAAGCTATAGTTTATGACGTCATGCTGTCACTATCAGCTTTAGCTTTTGAACTTGTCACTATCAGCAATAGCTTTGGATTTTGTATGAATTTGGCAGAAAATCCGTACCGCCTAAAAATTCAAGATGACTGCTAGCTAAATTGATAGCTGTCAATACTGCACCCCCCGTAGCACGGGACGTGGACACATCTCTTTCAGGGGAAAGAAAATCTTTTCTTCTCGCTCTAACTCCTACTAAATCCTGAGAGAAAACACTGTCATTTTTTTCACGTCCAGCTTGCTACGCCTACTGCTCGGTGCATCCGTCAACTGTCAATACTCTGTCTCGCACTTTCCTTTGTACCGCTAGCAGCTACGTATAATAATAATATTTCGCTTTTTTAATTAGGTATTATATTAGTGAAAATTTTAATCCCATTGAAAATATATGGGCAATGATTTTCACCATGCAGTAAAAGAAAAAAAAGCATTTGATGGTCGCGACGCCGCACAGTGGTCCGGATTTAACAAAATGCGGCCCTAGAGATAAAAGTCATCAAATTGGCTTGAAAAAATTCCATATAATAGGAAATCAGATTAAAAATAGAATTTACTATGACCATTTTTCATTATAAGCAATGGAACTTGGTAAAAAAAAATCGGATCGGAAAAAATGTATGGAGTAAAACTGAAATTTTTTTTTTTCTCGATGTTTACAAAAGTGTTCACAAATGTACTATTTTTATATTAATGAGTGATGCCTATTCTTGTATTTCATAAATAAATTTCAAGCAGAACCTTGCAGTCTTGGCGAGCATAAATCATCTAAACTCAGTTTTATAATAAATACCTACGTCTGTTTCTTAATTATATTTGCAGGTATGCAGTCTGTTTTACACATCAGACAGATGTTGATGTAGTTTAAAATATTAAAATTAATTTAATTATAAATGCGTTTCCTTCCCCCGTATAACGTGTATGTTACAGAAATTTGTTCTTTTTTGAAACATTGAAAACATTTGCTAGCTCTGAAAAGAGCTTTTAAAAAGCCCTAAAAAGGGCTGTTTAATAACCCATAAAGAGGCTTTTGGATAGTTTTGAGAATGAAGAAAAGACAAGAAAATTTTATTTTTTAAAAGATTTGGAAAATCATGTAAATTTCATTCCAAAGGATCAGGAAAATTCCAAAGGATCGGGCACATTTTCTGTAGTATTTGCCAGATCCTCAACTTCTATCAATTCATCACAGATCAATAACTGCATAGCTTCGGGAAACAAGCTTGATGTCTTGAGTTTTGCATATTTAGGTCTTATATGAGATATATAAGGATCCGATGTAATCAAAAAATTATGTAGAATGTCTTCATTGTTTTGTAATCTTCCTATTTTTCTTGTATGACGCTCCCTAGTATTGCGAAAATCTTTGTTTCTCGATTCAGCTGCTTCTTCTGATAAAATTCCAATTGGGAGGCAAGAGAAATGTTTACATATATCAGCACCATGAACGAGCAACTTATGTATGCTAGATGGCATATTGTACCAGGGGTAATGATGTAAAAAAAGCTCAGCTGTCCCTTTACAGTATTCTCTGAATCTTTCGATGTTGATAGCATTCCCAGAAGATATCACTTGCAATATAATTGCAAAGCGCTTAATCACATCTACATCTATTTTTGTGATTTGAGCTGTCTTCTCGTAGTTCTGAAAAAATCTTCTTGCCGTGTTTCCATCATTGGTAGTTCCGAACCCCTGTTTGACGTAATCAATTAAAAGTCCCATTTGTTCTTTAAACTCAGATTGCACCATGCTCTTTCTAAGCTGCCTGAGATTCTTATTCTCGCCTCGTGCACACCACATTTCAAAATCTAAATTATATGATATGTGTAAGATACACTCCATGCTTCGGATCCACATATGAAGTGTTGAGAGTCCATACTGATACACGTCATCTCGAACAGGTCTCGAATACATTTGCGATAGGTCATTCATCTCACTAGGCTTTGCAAGACATATATTGCAAGTAGCCGCAGATGAAGTATCGGTAATTATAGTACTCACTTTGCCATCAATCATAGTCATGTGCAGCTCGTGGCTTATTTCAAAGTTACCGCATCTTGAAACAGATAAATTTCTTATTTCTTCCTTGAGTGCAGCTTCTTCTTGCTTAACAAAGTCAGTTGTTTCCTTGGCAAACTGAAACTTGACGGGTCTGCAGTAAAACGTTGAAGAAGGCGTCGGATTTTCCCATAAAATCACATCGTCCGACTCGAGCTTCAAAGGAACAAGACTTGTCATGAACACCGATGAGTCATCAAATCCACTTCGCTGCTTATAATTGCTCTGTGCTGAAGAGCCATCGAATCCCCACTTGCTAGTTAGCTTCAAACTTCCACTGGAAATATTGGAGGTATCACCAACAACTTGCAGGATCCTTTGACTAGTCAAATTAAGAAGTGCTTGTAGGTTAACTTTAACTCCGGTTTCTGATATTTCAATGTCTCTGGAATCTGGATAGCATCTTTGTTTAGCTTCTAATAGTTTGTGGTATGATGGAAACTGCAGAGAACTCTTGCAATGTGAGATCGCAGACCTTAAAGCTAGGTACTTCCACTTTGATAGGTCCAATGATGTCGTTAGAGCCAAAGCTTGATCTTCTTGCATTGTATCCTTCTTTTCTTTCTTGTTTAAATATGAATGAACGTCTTCAACTTCTTCAGGATTTTTTATGAGATGATCGATGATTCGGGCAAGTACGTCCTTCCCGCTAGATTTAAGTTTTGCAAGCAAAGCAAAACACAACTCCTCTTCTGGATAGTCAATTAATGAACCCGACCGCCTTTTCTTCTGCTTATTCCCCAAGTCTGTAAATGGTTTTCTTGTTTGAATTTCAGTAGAAGTTCCCGTTTCACGTGAGGTGGAAGTTGATGCAATTACGAGCTCATTGCGGCCTGATGGTTCGGCTGAACGTTGATCTTCTTCGTTAACTTCTTCATAATTTTCATATTCTTCAAAGGCTTCGTTGAGGTTGACGGATTTACATTTCGGCCACTGGATTCTTGTTTCTAACCACTCCTTATGTTTGTTCATGAATGATTTCTGGACTCTATGTGCCGCAATCCATCTGCGGTTTAAGTTGACTGTGAAAGTTCTTGCAAATTTCGATAACATCTCAGAATCTTCGTGTGTAATTTCGAATGAAATGCAGTCCAAAATTGCTTGATGTAGTCGTTTGTGGTCCTTGAGGTCCCCTTCCCGTAGTAATACGTAGAAGTCCAGGTAAGTGCAAAATCGAGCCATGATTTGAATTGGTAGGTTATTCAGGAGCGTTTCAGTAGTTGTTTCTTCAAAAGTTGGATATCGAATGATGCGCTACTACGATATCCCGTTTGTTTTATGTGATTCATAGGTTTTCACTTAGCATGAGTTTCAACCATCTTATTCGGCCAATCAGGATCAAGTATTGAATGAAAAAGACAGAGTATTGAGTAAAGAGTGAAAGAGATAGAATCAGATGTGAAACAGATGTATAGATGAAAGAGATGGAACAAATCAAGAATTGAATGTCTTAAACAGAGTGATATGTTAATGCATCAGTAATGCTTACTATGGTACGAGAAACAGAATACTAAGTTGTGGTTTCCTATATAGTTTCTGTCCTCTTAAGGACTTTTTTGTGAATTCTGTCACTATCCCTATTGATAAACTGTAATACTGGTTGAGAAAATAAGCAACAAAAACCTTTAATGTCAAATATAATCATAATTATAATATTGTAACTTCAGATCGGTATTACCGCCAAGACTGCAAGTTCCTGTTTGAAATTTCTTTATCGAATATAAGAATAAGCATCACCCATTGATATAAAAGTACTAATATTATGAACACTTGTGTACACATCGAGAATTTAAAAAAAAATAGTTTTACTCCATACATTTTTTTCGATCCGATTTTTTTTTACCAAGTTCTATTGCTTATAATGAAAAATGGTCATATTAAATTCTATTATTAATCTGATTTCCTATTATATGGAATTTTTTCAAGCCAATTTGATGACTTTTATCTCTAGGGCCGCATTTTGTTAAATCCGGACCACTGTGCGCCGCTATTGATGGTTTTACGGAGCGCTACATCATCTGTGCGATGATATGTCATCAGATGAGAGTAAAGATGAAGATAGTAAAGATTTAATTACCGATTTAGAAAAGTTAGAATATTTTTTTTAATAAGTTATGGACATAAATAGTGTTTTACCAGACTGGCGGAGCAGACGGAGGATGGTTAAGTGTTCGATTTGTGTGTATGTCCGTTCCTATATACGTGCGTAACTACTCAATAACTTGCTTTCTAATAAAAAAAAAAATTTTCTTTTAAAATATTTAATTATATTATGTTTTTCACTAACCCTACTTTTGCGATCACTCATTCAAATGCAAAGCTCATCTTATAACAAAAGAACGATATCGTTCGTTCACGTTAGCAGTTGTTGTTATACTCTGTGCTTATTGCTGATACAATTTTAGGTGGTCGCTCGGATAATCAGTGCATTGCTATAGAGCTATCACATAGAGGACAATAATACTACGGATATAGAGAGCCCGCTCGCCGATTTTTTTTGCTAACCGCTAATGTCAATTCATTTCACACTAGCTCTATCTATAAATTCCATCCGACCTTTGAGTGGGTGTCAATGTGTGCGTGAGCTTATACGTATTTACCCACACATAATACGTGTTCATTTTATTTAATATTACGTATTAGTTTATTGCAAGATCCTTATAAATCGGTAACTGTTAGAATTTCAAACAGTTACGGACAATAAAGAGTTACATTAAACATCAATACAAATATAAACATCGACATTGCTTACAAATACGCAATATTAAACGAAATAAACACATGTAACTATTTCTATTCATCCTAAAATAAACGCTTTCCAACATGGGTTCATATCATAAAATAAAAATCAAATGTATTTGTTACAATTTATATTGTAAATGGTAAAATATACATAAATAATAAAAATTATGGACATATGCCATGAAAGTAATTAGGTCAGTTAAATGTATTAAAAAAGTAAAAGACGGAAATAATAAAATTCAATTAAATGAGACAAGGGCTTCTGTAAAAAAATATAAGAACAATCAGGGTTCAAAAATTATTAGGGACAACATTAGATTAGGGATATTACTTTTAAACCCAAACATATGGGCTTGATGCAATGTTCACAAGAAATATAAACCAGGACCCACTTAAAAACTTTTTCGGTAATATAAGAAGTTATGGCGAGAGAAATACGGCACCTAATACAATATCTTTTAAAGGTGTCTATAAGTCTTTACTACTTAATAATTTTAACTCGCCCCATTCCCTTCACGCAAACTGCGATATACTTCTTATATTACCCCGAAAATGAGGTACCACAAAGTCCTCGTGGTTCAAACACAGAGGAAATTGTGGTGCCTTTTAATCAATTACATTCTGATGTAGTTAATGCAGGTCAGGGTAATTATGTCAGTTGGTCCCACCAACTGACATAATTACCCTGACCTGATCCTAGGAAAATATATGAAAAAAATAAGTAAGAGTTGTTAAAAATGTAAAGTAGTGATACGGTGATCTTGAAACAGATACACAGTGTGTCTAGATTGGCCGAGCGGTCAGGCAACTGCCTGGAAATACAGCGGACGCGGGTTCGATTCCTGCATCAAGACCATAATTTTTCTAATCACCAATATCTTTCTACATAGATACATAGTAATTAAATATAAAGTTAAAAAAATACAAAGCCAATTGCAAAAGTTTGCAATACAATCCAAAAGCTTAGAAAACGGTTGACAAACAAAAAATTCTGGTGACAAAAAATATAGTTCCCAATACAAAATAATGTAGCGAAATTTTTAACAATCATGTCTTAAAAATGTGGAATTTTTTTAAATTTGTGGTTAGGAAAAGTTCATAAAATTGTACTCTTGATGCGGAAATTGAACCCACGTCCTCTGCGACGTCCCTTTTAATTGTATAAAACACAAAAATGAATTAAAAACCTACTTCGAAAACACAACTATAATCATTTTCATTTACAACTGGTGACAAGCAATTAATTTGTGTTAATTTATTGAAAAAAATATTTTAACTCATTTTTGCAGTACAGGAAAGGGTCACAATAGCGTGATAGTAATGTACTGTAGTAGTATCCGTAAATACAGAGCTAGGTGATTATCACTTTCACTAAATGCTATGCTAAAATAAGTTAGCGTATAGTCCTACAGATAATCTTGATTCACAAAGTTGTGAGTTTTTTTTGCGTGAACTGGTCATTTCTGCTTGCAAAGTTGTAATCTGCCTTCGGAGAGTATGCAGCAAAAGCGACGACAATTGTTGTTGACGTGTTGTCTCTGCAAAAAAAATATTCCTATGAATTTACGCACTTGATGATAAAAAAAACCATTGGAGTTATTTTAATTCTTGGCACGAGAATGGATATTAAATGCAGTTATATTTCCAATCAACTTTTGATGTGTTGGTGTGAATCATTACCAGCGGGTCCCTATATTCTATCTATAGTTAAAAGTAAGCTTACTAAAGTACTTAGGGACTTTCTCCATAATATCTGAAATAAATGTATTAATGTATAAATAATAAAAAGGTGCTTGGAAAATTGAATAGGGTCCGTCATGCATGTTTTGATAAAAATATTTCAATACAAATCACAGACAGTACCAACAATATTTGTGTGAAGTAGAGGTCACATAGGATAGGACATACAACGTTTTTCTTTACCTATTATGTTATGCAGTGAAGTAGATGATTGAATAGGTCCAGGTATTTTTGAAATTTCTGCTGACGAAACATTAGCCTTAGAATCTGAAATAATTAAATATTATATTATTGATCTTAGTCTTAAAATGAATGAATTTAATTTATTGATAAAAGTTGCTAGAAACTCTTACTTTTATCAAGATGTAGCGACGGTATTTCTTGATAATTTAAACTATTGTTACGGTTCCAATCTGTGGTAGTGAAATGAATATCACTCATGAACTTCTTTCTATAAAATTCATAATCAGCATCACTCTCCAATTTCCTCCAACCACGTGTACCCAAGCCTTGAAACATTGCGGTTTCTTCTTTGGATTAGGTAACTGATGGTATGAGGTTCCTAAAAAAAAGTAATTTGAATGTGCTATTTCATGATCTAAAAATTTTTATGAAAGGTAATGAAATTTAGACCAAAATTATATGATGACTTGGATAAAGGTAGACTGTAATTTGCGATTAAGAATTTTAGATGTTAGGGCCTATTGCCAAACATATCTTATCTCAGCCTTGTTTTCAAGGCTGAGATAAGGATGTTTGGCAATAGGCTCGCCACCTATTACATGGGACTTAACATAATTTGCGAAACGTGGGTGCTAGTTCACCTCTGCCTACCCCTTCGGGGATATAGGCGTGATTTATGTATGTATAAGGATGTTTTAAATTGAGATTATTACACCTTGCCATCCGCTGCGGCAGAGAAAAATCACATCAACCTACAAAGGGTTTAAACAGGTCATAGAAGGCAACTAAATGATATTGATCACCTTATACTCAGTCGACCAATACACATTGTGTAACCTTAGTGGACTATTGCCTAAACTGTTGTTGGTGTTGGCTCATAATTGAAGATTTAATGATAAAGATACTTACTAAAATCCATTGGACATCCTAATACTCAACGCACGCAATTTTCTTAAAATGTGTTCACTTCACAGCGAAGGAGTAAATACTCAATCAGACGCAATCAGTTCAACACTTTCACGAAAAATTAAACAAAAACTGGGAAACGACACGGAAACTCACGAGATACAATTAATTTTAAAGTTTTGAACTCGACAAACAACTGACATTTTTGGGCTGTCATTCATGGTCACAGACAGAACAATCAAGAAGTACGAGAACCATGAAGGTTCTGTCTAAAGAGGATAGTATACCCGTAGTCTAGTATCCTCTTTGCACAGGACAGAACACATAATATACCTTGATGGTTCTCGACCTTTTCGATTCGTGGCGCCATCTAGTTAAAAAAATGTTACTTAATTTCGGATCAAGCTGGGAATTTTTATGTAGATGTCGCATTTTACAAAAAATATCCGTAAAATATTCTTAGTTCTAAGTGTCCACCCCCTGAGCTATCATCAGCAATCGAGTTAGGCGGTAGGCCCACAGTTTTATTAAGTGTTTGATAAATAAATTAAATTTTATTTTACTATTATAACTATATATAAATAGTACTAATAATGATTTAACGACTGACAAGAGTGAGGACATGTCAAATGTAGATATGTTAGATAAACACAATTATTGTTAATCATAATAAATATGCCTAATAATGCCGTGTGGTGACGGCAGAGTAGAATACAATTGTCACCACCCCAAATCTCTCCCGTGGGTGTCGTACAAGGCGACTAAGGATAAATCAGTCGTGAGGAATGGGCAGCAGCGTTCCTCTTATATCACCTTGCAATGTACTGCGACTTTTGTGCCCGATAAATGGCAATAGGCTCGCCACCTATTACATGGTACCTAACATAATTGGCGAAATGTGGGTGCTTATTCACCTCTGCCTTTCGGGGATATAGGCGTGATTTATGTATGTATGTATGTATAATAAATATAATATTTTATTATAATTTAACCTTTTTTTACTTAATGAGTCTACGCTTCTTACGTCACTACAATTTATATTTATCTATCTAATTTCTATCACATTTATAATATCATGAACTAACTGTTCTCGCAAACACGAGCTTTGGCTTATGACTTTCATAAAAAAAAACTAATATGTAACTACTACTTAGTACCGCTAGTAGTTATAAGTAACAAAATAAGATAGATGCATAATTGTTTTTCTAGTTAATTGAAAAATAACTCCCTGAATTAAAGGTAGTACAATAAAGTTGGCATGGTATCATTTTATTGCAATACTACCAACTTGACGGCATAGGAACTGTAAGATGAAACGCAATATAGGTCAAACAGATCATTTTTGTCAATTGTCAATTGACATAAAAAAAAATTTGGTTTTACCTAGCAACAGAATGAAACACAAAATGAATGAGCTTGACCGTTTCGAAGGCCCATTACGTACGTCGATTTTAAATGCGCCGCAACTTCCTAACCAGCAGTCTTGTCTTTAGTATGATTATACAATTGAAACATTGGAAAATCAGGTTTATTTATTGCTTTGCGAAACTCCAGACCTGCGGGCCTAGCACGGCCCGCAGGTCTGGAGACAACTCTCTCCACCACTTGACAGTGTTTTGTCTCGGCAATTAAAGGGAGTTAGAACGAGAGGAAAAGATTTTGTCCCCTGAAAGAGATGTGTCCACGTCCAGTGCTACGGGGGCTGGGGCCTAGAAAAGTGGCTTTTCTATTCATTCGAATAGAATCCAAAAGTATGAAACACGTTTTGTTTTCACTGTAATAAGTCAGATTCATAAATTTGTTTTCTATGCGTTCGAATAGATTGGCCACTTGGCTTGGGCCACCGAGGGCCTACTAGCCAACTGGCTTTTCTATTCGTTTGAATAGAATCCAAAAGTATGAAACTGACGTTTTGTTTTCACTGTAATAAGTCGGATTCATAAATTTGTTTTCTATGCGTTCAAATAGATTGGCCACTTGGCTAGGGCCCATAGAGGACAATAATACTACGGATACTAGGGCCACTGAGGGCCTACTAGCCAACTGGCTTTTCTATTCATTCGAATAGAATCCAAAAGTATGAAACCGACGTTTTTTTTCTCGGTTAATAATACGTCAGTTTTAGACATTTGTTTTCTATGCGTTCGAATAGATGTATGATATCTTGTCTTATAACGTTTTATTTAGTTTAGATTCTATAAACTCTAAATGAAGAGCCAGTTCTCAGTTCTTATGTTCAAACCTGAAGATACTTTTGTGGGCCTAAACAATATTTAAATTTTGTGGCTCATAATTATATCAATAGTATTTCTCAAGATAGGCAACAGGCTTATCCCCCGTAGGCAAAACTTTAGAAAATTATTCGTATTGTGTGTGGACCAAAAATAATACATCAATTGCGTGTTACCACTGTTTATTGGAATTTTCCTAAAAAAATTGAATAAAAAATATTGTATTTCATCAACATGTTATTTTAGAAATGAATAATATACAGTTGTAGAAAACATCGCCCGTACGGTGTCGCTCGTGTGCACTCTAGTTAACAATTATTATTATATTTATTATTATTATTACATGTAATTTTAGTTAATATGGTACACTTATTATCTGATGGGAGCGAGTGGTGTCGCCGGGCGGCGTCGGTCGGTCAGTCTCACTGCTGCTCTTAATCTAATCTTCCTCTTCACCGCTCTCAGACTCTGCAATAAATATTATTAATATTAATCACTATTAGACTAGCCGAATATTACGAATGTAATTTATTTTAGAACAAAATATACATTTTGGAATTGGAAAATGAAAGTTTAATTGCCTAGCATATTTTGTTATATGATAAATAGCAGAAGTTGCTTAGCAACTAATGTGTAGTATGTCTACCTCAAGATAGAATATTGGGACCCGTCATAAGGGGATTGGTGTGAGGCAAGTAGCCATAAAAGTATGATAAATTCTAGACCAGAGATAAAGTAATACTGCACCACCAACTCCAAATAATTTGAAATCAGGGTAAGAAGATATTTATTCACTCCTCAGAATTCAGTTTTCTCTAGTAAATAAAAAATAAAACATTTAAAATCATTATTTTACCCTCTTCAGCACTCTGCAGCCACTCCACAAACTTCTTCATTTGATCGAGGAACATCATCTTGCCCTTGCTGGAATTCGGGTCACGGTACCACTTCAGGATCACCTCCTCCGAGAGCACATTGGTCTTGTACAGCATCAGCACCAGCTTGCTGAACGCCCGCATAAAACTCATGTTCTCGTAGCAGTACTCCTGCACCTGTTACAGAAAAGTAATGATAAAAGAGTTAAAAAAAATATCACATTCCAATCAAAAATCTTAATGTACAGTACATTAAGATAAGAATGTGATATATGTGTGATATATACTTTTTAACTCTACCCAACCAACGGACTACCCAAAACTGTCAAATTTTTTCAATCGATTGTCAACCTTATCTTGTAATAAATTTAACATTTTGTGGTAAGTCTGACGTGCTGTTGTCTGTACTTTAAAGAAAACATTTGTCGAGAGATCTGAGACTAACCGTCTATGTAAATTCGGCCGAATTACCCAGACCACGCAGTACTGTCGCACATTTCGACACCCGGTCGCGCATAAAACTCAATCGGGTTCTAATTATGTGCAAATAATGTGTAAATATGGTTAAAATGCTTAAAAAAAGGTTCACCAATCATCAATCTTAGTAATTATAAATCTATTTCAAAGTTCCTCCTTTACTGTAACTTAATGAGTGTTTTTTACTAATTTTGCTTTTATACGTGTCGACTTTTTATTAGTTTCCTATCATATTGTTGGTTTAATTTAAACATTATTAATAGGTAAATCTTCACAGTTTGTGGGACCTGCCCGGCTAGCATGACTCCCGAAACACGATATGATATAGCCATTTATCGTGTTTCGGTGTTCATGCTAGCCGGGGTCTGAAGGGCTCGTTGACCATTTTTCTATAAAAAAGTTAAAAAAAGTCATAAGTTAAAAAACTATTACCAACCTTGCTAAGCAAAGCAATCTCAGCTTTAGCGTTCTGAGCGAATGCTGCAAGCAGAGGCGTATAGTGTCTGAGATGTTTGGCTGCTTGCTCCGCCAAAAGTTCCTCTTTTTTGTTCCATTCACCTCGCGACATCACACACTGCCATATCTGATGACAAAATCATTATTACAGTACTCAAGTTTTAGGTCGCACGTTGTATTATATCGGGAGTATTAATCAGACTGCCATGTCGGCAAGATGACGTGTCAGACACGATGGAGTGTCGTTTGGTTGAATAACTCGACCTCGCGAACTCGCAACGTTATGACACGTCACTACGACTCGTCATCAAGTTTCATCATATGAAATAAAAAATTAGGTAAATACATTTTAATATTTTCTATTTTAAATGATTTTGGATTTCGTTAATGCTTCCTAAATACAGAAGAAACAAATAGGACGACGATGAAAGACAAAAATATATTAAAGTTTAATCTTGGGAGTTCTCTGGTGTTGTAACAATAAATTTTGTGAATCTCAATATTGCACTTGATATAAGCATTAGCCTTGTGGAAACGAACGGCAGAGTAGAATACCATTGTCGCCACCCTCATCTCTCCCGAGAGTGTCGTATAAGGCAACTAAGGGTTAAGACAGCGATGAGTAATGGGCAGAAGCGTTCCTCTTATACCGCCCAGCAATTTACTGCGATTTACGTGCCTGATAAATGGCAATAGACTGGCCCCCTGTTACATGGGGCCTAACATAATTGACCAAACATGGGTGTTAATTAACCTCGGCCTACCCCTTCAGGGATAATGTTAATTTCGGTTTACGGGAATAAATAGGCGTGATTCACGTATGTATTTTCAAGTAATGGTACTCACAATGGCGACGACCTCATGCTCGGGAATAGCATGTTTGACGGCCATCTCGCGCAACTCGTGGATGAGATCACGTATGGGCTTGTCCTCGGCAAGCTCTTCGAGAAGCGCCTGCGTCAGGGATCGCCGCGCTTCCTGTGAATCGACAACACAATGTAACAATCCATTAGTGGCAGCTCTCAGTTATCTAGTAAAATCTGGAAAATGCAAGTCAACTAGTCTACTGTCACAAACAACAGACACTTGTCTATATCTACAGATATGAGACGTAAATAAAGCGCGGAAGAACTGCTAACAGACAGGTCTAACTGCCGCACTCAGAGACATCAAATAACGTTAATGAGTACTTAAGTCAAAAAATGACATTTTAAAATTAGTCGCTATTCACGCCGGGTGAATAGAGACTGAATTTGAATGAAAATGTTTGACATTAAATACTCTAATAAAGTTAATCGACGTCTCTGAGTGCGGCAGTTACGCAGATATGACTAAAGTCAGGTTGTTAGTTTGTTATTCTCTCATGCCAGAACATAAATCATCAATATAAGTTTTATTTAGTGGATAGTCGCGGTTCAGTTGCACATTAGCTGCTTGACCTCCACATCAAAAATGTGTCTATTCTATTTAACAAAGATTGTTTATATTAAAAACAATTTGATATGTGTAAGTCTCTTAAATTTCTGTATACTCATCATTGTCTTTATGCCCTGTTCCCAGTTTATCTGGGGTCGGCACAGTGTTTGCTCTTCTATTCATTTATGTCAGTCGTCACTAAACCATCCATTCCTTTTTGATTCATATCATCCTATACACCGGAAAGGAGCAAGTGATTGATGAATGTATAAAAATTGATGGAAACGACGAACGAAAGAGCGATGAACAAAGAGTGTGATTGGGCTCACAAAAACTAGATTCTTTTTTAATAAATCTTACAGCCTACAGCTATGTACTACTACTTTGTATAAATGTAATTATAACACACCTGCGAAGCCTGAGCACGGTGTAGTCGCAACAACTCCGCGAGATCACGAGACGCGAACGATGTAGCAAGAACATCCTCACTGCGCCGGTTAAGGGGCAAGAACTCCAACAGCCTGCCAAAGCATAAAATTATTTGCAACTTGCTACTACTATGATTAATGCGTTTTGGAATTGTAAGAATTAAAGCTTTGTATCATTTGCATGCAACAGAAATTTGCATAACATGTGAAAATGTAAGGAATGAAGAAATGTAGCTGAATAACATTTACTACAAAAGGCCAATGCCCCAGTGCTAATTAATAGTCTTGATGCGGGAATCAAACCCGTGCCCTCTACATGCTCTGATTGCATTGATGCCTATACCACTCGCTCGGCCAACCAAGACGTTTCTATAATAATTTTTTGAACTTTTTCTAAGCACAATATTCTTTATATTATTTTATCTACTACATATCTACCATCGTTAGATATGCCAATTACGTCAATACATTGGCGATATGATTGTATCTTGTATTGAATACAGAGAAAAAAAGGAGCACCAACATTAATACACTAATATATTTCTAATAGCAAAGATTATATTGTTGATATTCCGGTTGTTAAAAATAAATATGTATCGACATTAATGACGACGGCGCAATAGTACGCCGCGGCAGTACATGCCGGTTCTCTATACCCCTCGCATTCGGGCGGAATTCACGCAAGAAAGCAGCACCAAACAATGCGGGGGAAAACAGTTTTATACTATCTATTACACGCATCGTTTTAGTCACTTTCACCTGCACTATACTTGCGTTTAATCATTTTAATGTTGTGTTTCTAAAGGTTTATTTATACACTCATCAGAACTGAAATTGGGCCTGCATTTAATGTTCATCATGCAAACGTGCTCACTTCTTAGAACCGCGAATATGAAAGTAAATGTATCATTTCAGCGCAATGTTTATGTTAATGAATAAACTAGTTTGCATTTTTATGTCAATTAAATAATCTGGAGAGGCTTTAAGATTCCATGGAATATAATCATTGATAATTTCTTTTTTTTATGAAACTTACAATATTAACAGTTAGGGCCTGTTTCACAATCGACATATAAGTTCTAAGTAGCTTACTTCGCAGATCATTTGACAGTTGTAATATGAAATAAATGTCAATTGAACTGCAAAGTAAGCTACTTCGAACTAACTTGTCGATTGTGAAACAGGCCCTTAGTCTTATTATTTATTAAAATAGACATTAGGTTTTAGTGGTTAGAAAAAGAATTTCGAAAAATTATGATCTTGAGGCGGGAATCGAACCCGCGTCCGCTGCTATCCGGGCAGGTGCCTGACCGCTCGGCCACCCAAGATACTAATTAACTTGCCGAAATTCTTCTAACCTTTACACTTCACGTTGTAAGCCAACGGGTACCCTCGCAATGTAGAAATAAATTTCAAACATTCCAAAGCAGATATTTTTACAAATACCGTGCGTTCGGTTAAGCTTGGGTTTGCTTTATAGACTATTTGATTTTAATTTTAACATTATATAAATGTTAGTTTTCTAACCACTAAAATCTTTGTACTAATTTTTCTAACATTTATATAATGTTAAAATTAAAATCAAATAGTCTATAAAGCAAACCCAAGCTTAACCGAACGCACGGTATTTGTAAAAATATCTGCTTTGGAATGTTTGAAATTTATTTCTACATTGCGAGGGTACCCGTTGGCTTACAACGTGAAGTGTAAAGGTTAGAAGAATTTCGGCAAGTTAATTAGTATCTTGGGTGGCCGAGCGGTCAGGCACCTGCCCGGATAGCAGCGGACGCGGGTTCGATTCCCGCCTCAAGATCATAATTTTTCGAAATTCTTTTTCTAACCACTAAAATCTTTGTACTAATTTTTCTAACATTTATATAATGTTAAAATTAAAATCAAATAGTCTATAAAGCAAACCCAAGCTTAACCGAACGCACGGTATTTGTAAAAATATCTGCTTTGGAATGTTTGAAATTTATTTCTACATTGCGAGGGTACCCGTTGGCTTACAACGTGAAGTGTAAAGGTTAGAAGAATTTCGGCAAGTTAATTAGTATCTTGGGTGGCCGAGCGGTCAGGCACCTGCCCGGATAGCAGCGGACGCGGGTTCGATTCCCGCCTCAAGATCATAATTTTTCGAAATTCTTTTTCTAACCACTAAAATCTTTGTACTAATTTTTCTAACATTTATATAATGTTAAAATTAAAATCAAATAGACATTAGGGTCGATTCTGACCATGGTTCTCTAAACCTAAGACTAATTTGACAACAGTCTTTCTCTGTCATTCTCAATATATAATGAAAAGGAGAGACTGATCTTAAATTTAGTTTTAAGTTTAGAGAATCATGTCAGAATTGACCCTATTGCTAAATAAAGGAATGATACTTTTCACTGAAAATTGGCCTAAACCCTGGCATAATGTCAGTGTCGATGAGTGCTGTTGATTTGATACAAAATGTTTTTTTTTGTGATAAAAAGCATTGTTACAGACCAAGAAAAGTACATATTGAATACGGCTGATTTGTCGGCAATATCAAGGTCAAAAGCATTGACCTTCAAAAGAAATAAATGGGCGTACACTCCATTGGCACTCTGTCACGACCACGCAAAGCTGCGTAACATCCAATTTGTTCGTACGCAAATAGACCACCTATTAATACACTCTTCGCATAAATATCCATTCTCGTAGTTGCGAAATACGTCATCAAACGACATAGTCAGTTTACAAGCAAGCGAAATGTTTCCGTTGGGTAATCTCTCGTGTAATGAAGTTGTATATATACAGAGCGTGTGGAGAAATTTTCATCAAAACAATATGGAGTTATAGTGGGGACCAATCGTTATGAGCCGAGACATAGTGCGCACTGCCCCATTGTCCCCTAGACACACGGGATTTCGATGTCAGAGGACGTGACGACACATTGTCATTAGTGAATGTAATACATAAGATATGTCGAGGATAAAATGGTTTTGTGGACCGCTTTTCACTTCGATTGCGAGGAAATAAAACAGTAGTTTGACTTAACATTTCTTTAGCAAATTGAAGAAATTAATAAACGCACGAAAAATCAAGAGCTGTTTCCCAACGCTTTATTTTTTAAAATCATACGACACTGATATTAGACTTGGGTTGCACACCTAATATAGCCTACTATTAATCTTGAAATAATAATTTTCTTAATTTAATTACCTACTGTACTTGACTTCAAATTTTTATATTTTTTATGTCTAAAACACATAATAGGGGTTAAAGTATGAAATTGCAATTTTATTGTAATAGGTTTTTTGAATTGACATAAAATCTTCATGGTTTGAGGTTTTCGAATGAAACTTTCACATGGTTTCTATGTTCTTTTTTTTTTAAATGTGAAACATTTGATTATCGACTTTCAATTGTTTTTGTTATTCAAGTTAGACAAGAAAGATGGATACTGCGAAAATTCGAGTGATTTTTGAATACAAGTTCCGGCGCGGAAGTAACGCGGCAGAAACAGCCCGCAATATCAATGTTGCGTTTGGTGGTGGTGAAAGCCGATCCTAGTCAAACTACCCAGGAATTAGCGCCATGGTTTAACGTTTCCTTACCCACAATATTGACTCATTTGCGTCAAATCAATAAAATAATAATAAATAAAATTAAATGGATGCCTCATGATTTGACTGATCTGCAGAAAGAAACGCGTGTTGAAATTTGTGTTGCCTTGTTGAATCGGTACAGAAATGAAGGAATATTGAATCGAATTGTGACATGTGATGAAAAGTGGATTCTTTATTACGCAATTTATTTCGCCTAAAAATTTAACCATGACTAACTATAGTCCATATTTTATAATAAGGGGGGGATGGTATAGGTTTCTACCTGCCCTCCAGCTGGCCCTTCTTGAGTGCGGTGACGAGCGACGCGACGCCCCTCTCGGCCTTGACAGTGGCGAACGCCTCCAGCACGAAGTCCAGCGCCAGGTTGTCTTTCAGCAGATGCTCGTTCACCAACACGAGCAGGACCGACGGGGGGACGCAACCGTTGCCTGGAACATAACACTATCGATTAATCATCATCACCAGCCCTTTTAATGTCCCCACTGCTGGGGCACGAGCCTTCCCTATGGATGGAAGAATATAGGGAGATTGGGCCATAACCCACCACGCTAGCCCAGTGCGGGTTGGTGTGTATTAACGACTGCAGATGCAGCCGGGACCACCTGCTTAACGTGCCTTCCAAAGCACGGAGGAACTCAAGATTTCTCAAATTTTTGGTCACCCATCCAATGGCCGGCCTTAGCGAATTTGCTTGCTATTGCTTAGTTTACGCGATCGCAGGAAAAGCGCGCTATGCCACTGCGCTTGCGAGCTCCTCGTCAATTAGTCATAATCAATAAGTGTTTTCTCATATTTGCACGAGCACTACACATTTGAAATAAAACAACTTTTACCGATAAGACTCGCGTATAATTAGGTGTTTGACATATTTATTATTTACCCGACGCTTCGTTCACTTTACAGCGGCCGTGGTCGCGGTCTATATTAGAAATATGCCATTGAAAAAATACTACACTTTAAATTAAGTTAGCTTTTGAAGAAACTGCTAAGAGAACTGAGTTTCTGTCAAATACCTACGAATGATAAAGTTACCACGGGTTAGGCAAAGTTGCCTCATTTTACGGTATGTAATAGGGGTTAAAGAATGAAATTGCCGATGTTCCCTCATTATTTATAAATTAAGGTTGTTAACATTATGTTTGTTGCTATAATTATCCAGCCTGCCAGCAATTATTTTTTCCTTTTATTGGGTATAAAACATAACAAGACCTATTTAATTTTGTTAAACTTCAGGGAATTCAGTATCCAAATAATGTTAAATGTGGTGTTTAAACAGGATGTTGGTGTTTATAATTATTCATATTATACAACTAAAATCTATAATTCTAATTGAAATTGTAGAGTGCCTACAAATAACAGCAATGAATCAGTTCGATTGATAGCTCCTGAATGTTTCACTCGTCACTGTAGCACTACGCCGACACCAAACAGCGCAACAACACACTACTTGGCTCTAATGTGTGCAAGTCAATAAGGCCGGCCACAGACGCTCTGAATCCGCATTAGGGTTTCAGATACGGCATTCCGTGAAACTGGCGCATACGTTCGGTTTTTTTATTCGGAATTTTTTACTACGCACCGAACCGAACGTTAGGTTTTTATTCCGTTAGGAAAAATAAGAATTCAGAGCACAGCATTCAGATTTCCGAATTTGAATTTCTTATACGGAAACCTAATGCGGATTCAGAACGTCTGCGGCCGGCCTAAAACACAAAGTTACATTCATTTGTGATTGATTTGTGACCTATTATAATTACTAGACATTTGTGTAAGAATTGTAGTGATTACGTTATTAGCGAGATATTTTGCAAGGAAAGCTATATAATTTTGATAATTAAGGTATCAATAATTAAAATCGGTACCGTTTTAAAAAAAAAAACATTTTTAAGTTGGGCTTTTCTTAGGTTATACATATATACTTTTAAAACAATCGAGGCCAAGTTGCAATAACAACTCTGCGCATACACAGAAACGTTTTGTCACATTAGAATCTGTCAAATCGTTTCTGTATATCCTAATAAATGAATACATTAACCCTGTTCTGCAAACCGTTATAATCCGACAAAATATGTGTTATTTCTAGTCTTTAATTGTCAATATGAGTACTGAATTGCGATTAAGTCTTGATCAATTTTAAATTACGATCTTTCTATGGTCACTATTCTAACTTAAATTAACCAATTATCGTTGTATCGGAGTAGCATAACATTGTGTCTAAGTTTAGATTTTAACCTCCCGTTAGCTTTACTTACAGTCACTCCGATCGTGATGTGATAAAGTAAACCTTGATTTATACAATCCATATATGCTGTGGTTGTAATGCGAATCACATTAATTCATGGACCAATGACAGCGTGTTTTCCTCCTAACGCGTTTTTCTTTTGTTCCGTAGCAAAAATGCCCCGTGCATTGTAGGCAGAGGTGAATTATCACACAAGTTTCGCTATTGAATAATTATTTCAAGGATAATCTTTAAACAAGGCGACAATTTCTTTATTAGATTTTAGCGATTCATCATTTAGGGGCTTTATTTTACTATCTAGATAAAAATGACCTAGATTAGTAAACATAGTCAACAGACAAACACAGCTGCAGCAGATATTTAAGGCATGATGATAGTGCTCAATTTTTTTTTCTATTCTTATAGGTACATATGGTTTGTCGTCGCCCTCGCCTTGTCCAGCTGAAATTACAATATGAGTATCACAATCGAGACCCAAAATCGTTGAAATAAAAGAAGAAATACGCAATATTATTTTTAAATTATTGTTTCTGAGTAAACTTTGTCGGCGTGCGTGGCCATGTACTGACTAATTATTATTACATAAGTCATTACTAATATAGACAAAATTTCATTATGATAAAGATTGGCCGTGTGGTGACGGCAGAGTAGAATACAATTGTCACCACCCCAAATCTCTCCCGTGGGTGTCGTACAAGGCGACTAAGGATAAATCAATGATGAGGAATGGGCAGCAGCGTTCCTCTTATACCACCTTATATAGCAATAGCAATTTACTGCGACTTTTGTGCCCAATAAATGGCAATAGGCTCGCCACCTATTACATGGGACCTAACATAATTGGCGAAACGTGGGTGCTAGTTCACCTCTGCCTACCCCTTCGGGGATATAGGCGTGATCTATGTATGTATGTATAAACATAGAAATAAACGAGCAATCCTTGCAGAATTGCTTATTTGCAGAATTGAATGAGAGTGCCTCCGCTTGGCGCTGATGAGTCAATCCGTGTCAATGCACCGTTAGTGAATTCGCCGTTAGTCTCGATGGAACATCAATTATATCAAGCTGGATTTGGCGGTACCGTCATCACATTTCCACGGCGAGTGACAATATCACTTATAACACAATATATTATATTTTTTACAAATTGACTTTCTTATACGTTTTTCCTTTACATAGCAGCCGAAAGGTGTAAACAATATAAGTGGTGATAATATTAAGTATAATAGTAAATAAGAATATATAAAAAAACATGAAAAACGCGAATTAGATAAGTTATCTGTACTATTGAGTTCTACAAGTTCATTATCATTTTCATGTAGATAAAATTGAATGATAGTAATTACCAGCTATGCTGTGATTAATTGTGTTTTCTATTGCAAACATGAAAAATATTTCAATATTTATGGTAGGTACTTACCAATCCACAGGGCAGTCATTCGAGCCAGTTTGATGCGCTGTTGTGGGTCGAATCCCTTTAGGTAGACAAGTACCTGTAATTTATAATCATAATCAATACTTGGTAACTTTAATACCAGCTGTGTATCATCAAATGAACACTACTCAGTACTTGATTTCAAATAAATAAAATTACTTAATAATTATGTCCTTTTTTACAGAATGAAAACCACTGCTTATTATCTATGTATAATCAAATGGACAATTTATATATCACAAAATGTATTTTAAGTTTATTTTTTACCTTTTTCATCTCCTCCTCGAACATCTTTTCGAGGTATTTGTATCGGCGCATCAGCTTCACAAACACCTACAAACAAAACACATGTCTTGTGACACTTGCCCTTTACCATTTCCTAATCCTCTCGCACAAGGCGAAAAATTGTCAGAAGAAATTGAACGAGTGTGGTTTTTCAACACAGATCTTCAGGACTCTAGCCATGTTTTTCATCATTTTAATTATATTATTAAATAAAGGGCATCGTTTGTGACATACATCTGCATAATTCCTTATGCAGAGTGCACCACCTTTGAGCAAAGAATATGCCTTTCATCTGGCGTACCATTTTTTTTTAAACTTTACAATTACTTTACCTGTTCGAAGTTGCGCATGCTCTCCATATCTTCACTGGCATTGAAGATACAAGTGTTGGTCTTCGGAGACTCTCCGTCCATGGAGACGGAGCCGCCGGGGACTGGCAACAGAGACTAATATCAAGATACTGGACTACAATTTGTGCAAACTTCAATTTAATGGAAATGAATTAGATGACTCGGTCATGGCACACTCTCCCTGTATTTTTTTACGTAACTATACTCCAGCCATTTTAGCGAGATAAACAATAACGCAAACATTGATGATGAGTTATGTTTTATTATAAAATACTAAAATAAATTTCCTAAAGACACTAATCATATTATTTTCTATAATGGATGATGTATTTAAAAAACATCTTTTTTGTTTTTAAATGCATTTTGTCGATAAAGAGACATCAAAACTGAGCCCAAAGAGGATTGGTGTGCCAGCAGGCGGCCAATCCTCAGCAGGCTGTAAAAACTAAGCCAAAATCTTATACAGTATGCATTTAAATGTTGTCATTCCAATCACTCTCTCCGTTCATTGATCTCTCAACATGGTCCGTTCTGTCTGTTTTCTATACATTCTTTCCTGACTAGCACCTTTACGGTGTGATAGATAATATGAATCAAAAGGCAGTGGATGGCTTCATGACGTCTGACCGATATGAATGGAAGAGGAGGTAATATACAGCACCGACCCCAGATAGACTGGGAACAGGGCAGACAGAAGAAGACATCTTGAAGAGCCTCAAAAAGTATCGGCTCCTGTTTTGTGATAGGTACTCACGCAGCAACCCCCCCGCGATGAGGACGTCGAAAATGACCTCCCCATAGCGCCGGTAGTCGAGCTTGGAGCCGGCCGCGTCTAGGAACTTGTACGCCGCCTCCAGGTCGCCACCTGCGCGCTCCAAACCCTGCACCAGCGCGTCGCGGAACCCGTTAGGGTCATACTTCTCTTTCTCATCTGCGGACAATAGAAAACGTAATTGTATTGGTGTTAGCTCTTATAATTAAACGTTAAGAGCCTGTTTCACAATCGACAAGTAAGTCCTGAGTAGCTTACTTGGCAGATAATTTGTAATAAGAAAACTGGCTAAGTAAACTTTTCCGAACCCCGATTATGTAAGCCTCTTTCAATAGCTCTCGTCTACCTGTCACTCTCACACTGCGATTATTCTCGAGCGAGTGAGAGTGACAGGTAGACGAAAGCGATTGAAAGAGGCTTACATAATAACCCCGCAGAATTTACCAGTCATTGTGAAAAAGGCCCTTAGTATAGTCTATATGCCTCTCATTCAATATCATGTTTGTGAGACGAAGACAAAACGCGGAATAGCTATACCATGTTCACTACCAGTTTTTAAAACTGGTAAATGTTTGCCGCATTGTAAATGTAAAGCAGTGTTTATTAAGATAAGAGGGTAGATACAGGTGTAGTGTAAAACCACGCGATTGGAATAGTCGCATCATCCTTTTTTATAATTTGTTTAATTTTTATCCCTTTTGAGTCAACATTGTATAAAATGTCCTCCCATTTGTTTTGGTTAACAATTTCATAGGCCGCACATGTAAAGCAATTGAAATGTCTTAACTAATACGTGCGAGGTTCGCATGGGAGAGTGATCCACATGTGGTGCACCCACTCACGCCTCGTCTACACTTCTAAATGCCCCACATGTGGGACATGCATCAAATATCAACGTGTTAATATTTGCACTCAGTGGTAAAGTTCTAGAAAATTCAGTCATTACCAATCAACCTCCGACACTTTCCCCCTTATTATAAAACATGGACTAAAGTTAGTCATGGTTTAAAATTATTGCTAACTCTTGTCTTTCATCCAGCAATTAAAAGTGACAGCATCAGAAACTATGATTAACTTTAGTCCATGTTTTATAATAAGGGGGATTTTGTTCTTGTACCGAATTAGAAACTACGTATTTCATTCAGATAGCGAAACCGATTGAATTATATGCTGGTTCATTAATTTTCCTTCCCTGAACAAATTTGTTTATGGTCCAGAAACAAGTTTATTACAAAAAAAATTGGTAAATCTATTTTTCCTCGTTTCAAATAGTATTCAGGTCCAGCATTACACCAAATTGTTATTAAAGCAGTGTCACAAACTTAGCTTTGCTACATTGACTAAAATAAAATCAGAGTAGGTAAATAATGTAGGTAAGTATAGTTTACTTTGAAGGTTTACGAACATATAAGTAGCAACTTAGTTAAGTCTTGCACTGCCCCTAGAAGAAGGAAGTTTGTCGAGTTAATTAATATGCGTACTGGATGTCATTGAAGCTGTTTACTCGTATACCGTGGCTGTGCGCCCCAGACAATGTTAGGAAACTTAGAAATATTAGTTAATCACGAGTACACGATTATGACCGAAACCCTAATAATACATAGATACATAAATCACGCCTATATCCCCGAAAGGGTAGGCAGAGGTGAACTAGCACCCACGTTTCGCCAATTATGTTAGGTCCCATGTAATAGGTGGCGAGCCTATTGCCATGTATCGGGCACAAAAGTCGCAGTACATTGCTAGCCTAGGTGGTATAAGAGGAACGCTGCTGCCCATTCCTAATCATATTCAGATTTATCCTTAGTCGCCTTGTACGACACCCACGGGAAAGATTTGGGGTGGTGACAATTGTATTCTACTCTGCCGTCACCACACGGCTGTGTGGTGACGGCGGCAACCCTAATGATACCTGAACCAAATCCAATTTTTTTTAAAGTTTTACAGGTATATGAAAAAATTACGTGGAAATCATTTCCCGTGAACATAATATGATTTAATTTTAAAAGTGTGTAACTGCAAAATTAAAGTACCTATATATCTGCAGGTTAGTTAAGTATTAAGACCTCCCTTGATATAATTGTCCCCACGGTCTACAGATCAATACCATTGTAACACTTGTACTTTATTAAAAACAATGTGATTAGGGTCAAAGATTCCAATGATCCAAGAGAGTGTATTACGTATACACGTGTACATATTTTTTAGCAAACTAGTCAAGTTTCATTTATAAAACGTCGTAATCTCTCGTTTTAAATAAGATTATTCGGGAAGGTTTGGCCATGAGAGTAAACATGGTCTCAGTGATAAGACAAAATCCAAGGTTGACCGTAAACGTGACTGGCTTAGGCTCGGCACAAACTGGCCACCAACCACACACATCCACAGGAAGCCAGCGACAAGCAGTCCACACGCTTTTTCATACAATTTGTTCAAACTCACCGCACACGTGTGGCCGGTGGCAGCCATAACAACATACATACTTACATAAATCATGCCTATATCCCCGAAGGGGTAGGCAGAGGTGACCTAGCAGTACTAGCACCCACGTTTCACCAACAATGTTAAGTCCCATGTAATAGGTGGCGAGGATATAAATATTTATGGGGCGCAAAAGTCGCAGTACCTACATTGCTAGGTGGTATAAGAGGAACGCTGCTGCCCATTCCTAATCACTGATTTATACTTGTACGACACCCACAGGAGAGATTTGGGGTGGTGACAATTATATTTTATTCTGCCGTCACCACACGGCACTACATGTATGAAACTGCTTGTCGCTGGCTACCGATGGCTGTGGTTGATAGCCCGTTTACGCCGAGCCTTAACTCACTGAAAGCAGACGAGGCGATGTCCCCGGAGTGGACTCAGGGTTGTCGCACCGCAGCAAATGTAAGGTTGTTAAATTATAATACAACGGCGCGCCGCCACAGTTCATTGGCCCATAGAGGTGAAACAACAAAGACATTTTAAGATGAAATTAATTGAAGTAATTATTTTTCACATAAAATTTATATCTTAAAATCGCTTCTTATACGCAAAAACTGAGAAAATTATTCCATAAAAAAAATGTGAGAAAATTATTTTCAGTTAAAGTTTTAGATTAGAATACATTTCGATATCTCATCCTTTGCTCTTTAAATTTATAATATTAAATAGGTACCTGAGGGATGGTTGGGCAGACACTATACTTCACATGACATTTGTTTGCTTAGTTCATTAGCCCTCATAGAGACAGACAACAAAGAAACACGTCTATCTCTATCTCATCCGTTATAAGGATATTTTCGACGCATAAAATCTATACTTAATGTGATAGAAAAGCAATAAAATAAATTCCTAAGTCCTAATTAAAGACGTAGATTTAATCGTAGTATAATTTACAAAAAGTACTCATTACTAATAAATTTCAAGAGTATTGTATTTATAATTTAATGAAAACAATACTACAATTAAGATTTTTTTTATAATTCCTGTTTATTTTTTGTGTAAGTCAACTGAGTATAAAAAATAAATGAACATTACCCGTTTTATGATTTTTCACAATAATGTTTTATAAATCTTTCAAAAAACTGGTTGGTACCTAATTTACCTTAATATATTGTGATAAGTCAAGTGAGTTAGCAAAAATATTACTTTTCAAAACTAGATCTAAAAGAAATAAGAATATTTAAAAAGAGAGTTGATGAGTTTTCGTCTCATACACCAAACTGCATAGTATCAATTAGTACACAAGGCTTTTTAATAATTATGCTTGTATTCTCTCTCCCTTAGAGCAACCTCAGACATACGATAAGTTGAACAACAGTTGCATAGTCTGCAGAATTGCATAGAAGCCTATTTCTATTGGCCAATAGCTGGCCAATGTTTTTGTTGTATGATTTCCTTGAAAGATGTATGGGTTTCTATGACTATTGGTACGATCTGCAATTTAGTTGGCTAATTTAAAATCGTATGTCTGCGGTTGCTCTTAGACCATTTCATTTGGGGCAGTTTGTATGCATTTTTTCTTCTATTCACTCCTGTTAACTTCTATAATTTCTCATGCTATCCATCCATCTCTTCTTCTCCATCTCTCGACATTCATCACTCTTTTAGCCACATGCATTTAGTTTCTCCTCATAACATGTTCATACCAAGCCAAACGATTCACATTCATCTTCTCAGTCAATGGTGCTGCTTTTATACTTCCTCTTTTAAATTCATTGTTTTTATCCATTCTTGTCACATAGCACTTCCATCTCGAAATTCACATCTCTATAATTTCCTTTCATGAGTTTTCATAGCGCAACAGTAATTATGAATGCTTTGTAATTCATTTTAATCACAGGCAGCCCTGCAATGGTCATTATGTACTCTTTTGTGGACCTTAGATTTTGACAACAGATTGCATTTCATATTCCCTACAATCACATTAAGTCCAAAGTATGCACATTTTAGATGCTTGTTTCACAAAAACTATATGATGGGCAAATAGGTACTTTCAATATTTAAATAATGAAAATACTTTTGTCAATCATATTAATTACAAGAACATTTGCTAATCCAAATCAAATCTGTACTATTTTATCATCTGGTTTTATCTATTTGTATGAGACAATAAATATAATAGTTACAATTATAGATATACTCTATTTTTCTTCCATTGTGAGCTTGTCTATGACAATGGAGATAATGAAAAAGTAAATAAATAATATTGAAATAAATTTTTCTCAAGCCTACTGGTTTTAAATCAGATGTCTGACCTACAGAAGATATCATGAAATAAACAAAATGACCTGTTTTTTTTTAATTTTGAATTTGTTCAAGTACCAATAACTAGGGGTGTTAAATTGATAGTGTCATAAAGACGCAACATGTGCAAAAAACACTTCTTTAGCACATGTTGCGTTATGGATGATGAATCTCCTATTTGTATGTACCTCTAACAATGAATGTTGAATGTAAAAAAGTAAAAATGAGAATGATCATGATTAAACCCAAAACAGTTATCTTACTTTCTTACAATCGACGTCATCAAAACTATGTAGGTGTAATGTACATGACCTACTTTATCAATCAGTTATGTTCTGGGAAACTGCTGGCGCATTTGCCACGGTCAAGGTGCTAGTAATTTTTATTAAATAAATTACAATTAAAATAATAAAAAAATCAGTACATTTAGCACGTACCTCTTTTTCTGGTCTTGATCCGTTGACCCGATAATACTGGTTTTTCTACCTTCTGACTCATACAATATATTGCTGAAACAAAAACACGTGGTGTTTAGACAATTATAATATCGTGAAAAGGCAGCGCCCGTTACACCTAAGGTCATCGCCCGCGCTGCGCCACGCAGCTCACAGCCAGGCGTTAGCCCTTCGCCCCAGGCGACCTATGGCGTCGCCTAAACGCGCTACTTACTACGAAGGTGACGAGCCTCCGAAATACCCCAAGTATAGTCTGAAATAACTTGGCGTCACTTCTAGGACACTTGGGCGCCACAATTTGATATTCAGCAAATACCACCGACGCGCTGCGCAAACTGACTATGGGTGCACTATACTTACATATTGACAGGTTATGTAGGAGCCTTTTACTCCTTTTGCAGGTTGTCTCGGACTGCGCCTGTTCAGAAAAGAAAGAAACGCTGCGTCGATCTCTATTCCCTCGAGCTAGAGACAACGTGTATGAAACCACCGGATGTCCGGTGCGAATAAAATGAGAGATCGATTCAAAAATTTGTGATAAATATAAATAAAAATATTTTTTATAAATTACTTTTAAGATTTCTATTATTTCAAGGCTTGGTCACAGTGAATTATTCATTGAGAGTAAAATTAATATATCCAATGAATGTTTAAACGGACATAGAACATGTACACAAAAAATTAAATAACTGATAAAAGCTACAAATATCAACCCCAAAAATTAAATCTTAATTTTAAACGAAGACACAAGAAATTTTATCAAATTTTTAATTCTTAGTAAAAATCACAATACGAATGGTATTTAATTTGACTAATAAATGGAAAAAAAACAAAAGACCATAGACAATAGACAATATTTTTCATATAGTCGTTTAATGTTTTCACAGCAAAGGAGTAAAGTATATACATTTGTGAATATGTTGTTTCGATGGCGTAACTGAAATTTGTTTTTAGTTTTAATAATAAGTAGTTAAAAATGAATTGAAAATTTTTGATAGGCATCGTTTAGCAAAAAGCAAAAAGCTACCAAAGCCAAAAATACTATGAGCAGTTTAAGGTTTTTGAATGTATGTCAAATTATTTTATAAAAATGAATGATTACAAAAATACTTTGTGAGAAGAAGATTAAATTGTTAATTAGCATCTGATATACACATGTTAGAAGCTAATACAATAAATAATTTACTTTTTGTGCCAAAAATACCATGTTGTAGCATGAAAATAACGTATTAACTTGTGGTCGTTTTACGGAAAACTGTACATTTTCAATATGTGGTTTTAACAGAATGCGACCATTGCTTATTTGCGTGCGTTGCGTGTATCAAAATAATTTTGGTATATTTTGGATTTTGTAAGACCCCGAGGCCGAGCCCAGTAGGCCTATTCCCTAACTTTTTTTGACAGTTGAAAGTGATGATCACCGAACTATTTACTAATACATTGCTGTTATCACAGGACAAGTGTCACAATAGCATTATAGTAAAGTAGTAATGGATAAGTAAATAGTTCGGTGATCTTCACTTTCAACTGTCAAAAAAAGTTAGGGAATAGGCCTACAGAGGCTGCACCTAGTTGCTTAGTGGTATATTGGTTTTCTTTCACAAATTATATCTCCCAATGTATTAATGATAGGGCAGAGTTTCTGTATGGTGAAGAACAATAACCTTTGAGCATTATAGCTGAAAATCAAAAAGATATGGCTGTATGAGCTATATCTTTTTGTCTTCCCTAAAAAAGGAAGAATTAATTATAATAAAGGGGGGGGGAGGAGTGTTTGGCGCGTTTCGTGGTGTCAGTCAAATTTGTTTTCGCTTATTCAAAAATTGTTACAGAGTGGATTTTGTGCAGTGAAAGTGGTGTTATTTTGATGCACAAGCATCCGTATTGATGTACAATTATGCAGAATCATTAAAAATAAGTCTTGTGACGTGTTTGATGTTGCGGTGAAGACCACTGTAAAAAGTGGTTTGTCCACTTCATCAGTCTCCATACTGTGGGCCAATTCCCTAACTTTTTTGACAGTTGAAAGTGATGATCAGCGAACTATTTACTTATCCATTACTACTGTACTATAATGCTATTGTGACACTTGTCCTGTGATAACAGCAATGTATTAGTAAATAGTTCGGTGATCATCACTTTCATACATCATACATACATAATTCACGCTTATATCCCCGAAGGGGTAGGCAGAGGTGAACTAGCACCCACGCTTCGCCAATTATGCTAGGTCCCATGTAATAGGTGGCGAGCCTATTGCCATTTATCGGGCACAAAAGTCGCAGTACTTTGCTAAGTGGTAGGTATACGCTGCTGCCCATTCCTCATCACTAATTTATCCTTAGTCGCATTGTACGACACCCACGGGCTAGATTTGGGGTGGTGACAATTGTATTAAACTCTGCCGTCACCACACGGCCACAGCAGCCATCATCACTTTCAACTGTCATAAAAAAGTTAGGGAATAGGCCTACTGTAGGCCTATTCCCTAACTTTTTTTGACAGTTGAAAGTGATGATCACCGAACTATTTACTAATACATTGCTGTTATCACAGGACAAGTGTCACAGTAGCATTATAGTAAAGTAGTAATGGATAAGTAAATAGTTCGGTGATCATCACTTTCAACTGTCAAAAAAAGTTAGGGAATAGGCCTACTGTTCTGTAATCTCCATGAATTATGTTACCATTAAATTCGCTTCAAGCACGCCCTAGATGCGTTAAAATGTGTGACACTCACATTTAACATTCATATTTTATTTTATTCATACATTTCACCCACACATTATTTCATAAGAATACAGATAAGATATACACTAAAGACATGGCTGCATGGGCTAGACCCTTTGCCTTCCCTAAAATATAGGTAGAATTTAAAAAAACTGTCATTCTGTCAATGTCAATCCTGCAAATAATTTTTTTTGCTTACTTCTCTTTTCTCTTCGTAGTAAATCATAGTGTATTATATACTCTTTGGTATTATTGTCCTCTATGAGCTTGCCTATTTTGATTCAACTCTCAACAACACACACAACCTAATTCAAATAAGAAAATCATACTTATTGACTATTCAATGTTATAACCAATATAATAGTATCTCTTTAAATTACTAGGAATCCTGGTTCGAAAGTATACTTACATTCACCATGGCTAACAATTTACTAACCAAAGTAAGTAACTAACTATCAATATAAAAAAACAAATTTTTAAATATCTTAGATATTATTTTCATAATATAAGTATTAATTTTGTTAATTTTATTTTTAGGTGTGTGCTTTCCGATTGGTTCCTACTACACTCTACACACAAGCATCTCGAACTACAACAAGCAAGCATTTTGACCCTAAGTTCAAAAAGCTCAGAGCACAAAAATACTTAAAAATAAATCTTCCTGACTTCAATGAGGATGTTGAGTCAATGCCCCAAGAAAAGATGAGGCAAAAGATGAAAGAGCGTGGCGTTCTTCCTCCCCGTCCGTGGATGGAGCGACCTTTTTATTTGTCTGCTACTGGTAAGATTTCATGGATAAGATAAGGAATAAGTGTAAGAGGGAGGTTGAAAGTGGTGCCAGTAGAGTTTAAAGGTTGCCCTTTAGCTATTATGTTGTGAGCCAGGATGCCATGAATGTGACTAAAAAAGATATGGATATAAATGTTGATGGATCTTGAAGTAGTTGAAAATCACTGAAAAGATGAATGGATTGTGTAAGGTATTTTTGAAGGTGTAGATGAGGAGATGGGAGTGATAGAAGGGAATGTAGAAAGAGGACATACCAACCAACCCCAAATAGGATTTAAGTGAAGAATTATTTTGCATTCTATTGCTTTGTAAATGGCAAAATTAATCAGCTTAAGACTATTTGAAAGTTTGCTGACAGTAGGAATGGCATAATCAATAAAAATAAATTCTGATAAAAATAATGTTAAAATCATATTTTCACCTCTTTGAGGTTAATAGTAAAGTATAAGTTTTCCCATGTCAATATTATACTGCTTACACTTTTTGTTGACCATTTGATAATGTTTAGAATAATATGCTATTTTTATTAATGTATTATTATTACGGTATAAAACCATCGTACTAAAGATTTACTAATAGCCTAATTCGGTAGAGATGTCAAAAAATTACATGAAATTAATATTATCATATCCTATTAACATTATTTCAGGTGCAGTTTTTGAACCCTATGTCCCACCGGAAGGTGACGGAAAAGCTTCACTAGTCTCTACATCTAGAGCTAAACAGGCGGTTGAATTGCTTGAGAAAAAATCAAAATCAATGATGGCGATCCGTAAAATAAAATCATTTGAAGAAGAATTCGACTCTAAACAGTTTGCTACTTCTGCCCAAAATATATATATAAAAGCTCATGAAAGCTTGGCTACTGGTGACAATAAAGGTTTAAGGCTATACGTAACTGAAAAAGCATATCCTGAATTCAAACACAACTCACACCTGAAGACAATCCATTGGAAGTTATTGGACTCTCTAGAGCCACCACGAGTAGTCCATGCTAGATGCACAGATGTAATCAGTAAAGAGAACATCTTTGGACAAGTAAGAACAATCTTTAATTACTCTCTAGACAACAGCAATTTATAAAGTGACCTATTTTATAGCAAAATGTATAATAGCTTATTAGTATACTAATAAAAAATATTTTTATCATAAGCCTCTATAAATTGATTGCAATTTCTTCATAAAAAAAATATATTACACATGCTACAGTTTTATTTCTAACGTTATTTGGCTACTATTTTATTGTATTTTCTAGCATTCTGGTAATGTATTGTTTTAAAGTATTATATAATTGTTTTTTTACTTATAGATACCTTTTATAACCTAATTTCGTCATCACAGGTAACTGTGCGGTTTCACACTCGGCAACAGCTAGCAGTATATGATCGTTTTGGACGATTACTGCATGGCAGTGAGATCTTAGCTAAAGATGTGATTGAGTATGTTGTTTTCGAAAAACATCTTGCTAACCTATATGGTACTTGGAGGATTCATGATAAAATCATCCCAGACTGGATGCCACCCAAAAACCCATCGAAACTTACAAGAGTTTTACCAGATTCTGAAGACAATATACCTGTAGAACCCAAAACAGAAGCTTTAACAGACAAGTCAGATAGTAAATAAAATGTATTTGTAATATAGTAGATATTAAATGTATTACATCAAAAATAATTGTTTTATCTTACTAACAGACAGTAGCCCAAATAGTAATTAATAATTATGTAATTTTTCAGTGTCTAAATAAAGGCTATTATTAGCCCAAATAGGTGTAGGAAGAAGACTCTGATATTAATTAGCTGGAATACCTGAAATTGGGTTAACTTTGTTTAATTAGAACAGTTTAGGGTTAGATACTGAAACTACAGATTTATATGGGTAGTATACTAATTAGCCCAATAATATCAAAAAGGGAAAGCTAATTTAGTTTTGTAATAGCTAACAAATAACTAATTCTTGCTACTCCATGCTATATCTCAAGCCTAGCATTTATTATCGATGATGACCATTGGCGACACGAGAAAAAGATTGATTTATTGCAGGTATTGCAATTTCTACGTTGACTTTCTGAGAAAACTTAAACCAGCACACAATGGCCAAGAAATAAAATGTACCCAACAAGCCCTGGAAGTTTGTTAATCAACTTGCTCACAGACTAACATAAAAGCCAGTAGCTGACTGCAAGACATCTCCAGTATTCGGAGATCTTTGGACACATCCTTAGCGGTATGCAATAATAATTTCGCAACGGTGAACCATCAACTGTCTAACAGCATGCTCAGCGTGCCATCGCTAAGTAAGAAACTAAGCAATGTTCGCAAAGGCCAGTCATTGGATGGCTGACCAAGCAACAAGATGAAAAAAGTTTAGGAATAACAGGAATACAAACAAAACAAAATATATACTTTAAAATCTTTTATTGCATATTCAATACTCTCGGAGCATAAACTCTTTTTGAGTTTTATATTTTATTCATAACAATAAATTACTAATCTATCAGTGCCTATTCTTATAATATAAAATGTTTGGGTTAGTAAATCAGTAGAATCACTTCACATTACCATATAAATTTTTTTTAAAGATCTAAAAAGATATTTCCTTCCTCGCTGATGTAAAACATTGTGTTATTTACATTAACAACTATTTTAAAAGAATTAATTATTAAAGCCCATAAAAACCAAAACTTAACTACGTTTCCAGTTACTAAATATTTAATATGTAAAACAAATAGTGATTTTATAAATTCGTAATACGAGAGTACAACCATACAAGTCAAGAGTTAAGTAGCCTGGGTGATATAAGTAAATAATTATAACACAATGACTTTAATGTCATACAATTAACTTAATAGTCACATATATTTAGCAAAACTACTAGATACTATAACATTATCGGTAAAAAAACGGATAGAAATTTTTTTCTCAAAAAAAATTTGGATATCTGGCGAGGATATAATATACAAAAGTTATTATTGTAATAAAACTATTACATATGCAGATCGTAATAAAATAAAAAGTAAACGTTTTGGAAGCGTCATTATTAATTACTAGATATATATATATGATATATGGTTATGACAATCTAATTCTATGGAAGGCATCATTAATTATTCACAACAAAATTTACAACAAAGAAATTGTCTCACATATTGGAATGATTCTAGAGAAGACATAATATGGCATTTGTTGTGCGTGAAGGAGATTATACACTGGGTTTATCTAGGTGGTGTATACAAAAAGCTAAACATCTTATACGCCAGAACTCTTAATTTGCAAGGAAGAAATAGAATTCAAAGTTTGCAAGCAATACCTATTGCCTATATTGCACTATTGTCTATATTGCATTACCAAACAACCACATTTATCAAAATTTCATTAAAGTGATAACATTTTGCTCAAATTTTAAACGGGATTTCTGGTTACAGGCACGAAACATCTACACATCTACACTTTAATGCAATGTAAAGTGAATATGAATATATGTTAGACATTCTAGTTTTTCTTTAACAAAATTTCAGCTTATTACATTTTCAATATAAAATATATAAGAACTACAATGACTACTACAAATATATCTGGTTAGACGTGTTTTAACATCAAACTATAATTCTCTCAATCTTATATAACAAACAACATTATATTAACTTTTATACTTTTTCCATATTACTTCTGCCATTCACTGAAGGCAAGGTTCCGACTACATTACAAGGTGTAATTTTACGTCTCAATAAAATTCTTCATGAACATTCTCAAATGTCATAAATTAGATTACCCTCGAGAGCAAAGGCTTTAAACTGTTGGTCCTCAACATCACGCTACATTTTTGTTGCTTGCTTTGTACGAAAACGCAGGCGTAGTTTATCTTCTTGCCAAACAAATATAGCCTTTGAGAGCGCATACACAACCGTGCCTAGGCGGCTACCATCAATTGAAACCAAGAGTCCTTGTTTCGTGGTCATACGACGGTGGGCGTGGTCCGCTGCGGGGGCTTCGGGGGCAAAGGGGGCGGCGCCCTAAGACTGGAAGGTGCTCCGCTGGGTATGGCATCCGGTTTACCCTGCAGCCTTTGTCGTTGTGTTTCTCTGAGATTCTCCAGAAAATCTAAAGGAGGAATAGGCACTGTTATTATTTTTTTTCCTATTAAAAGGCACATTTATTTATTATAACATACATAAATCACGCCTATATCCCCGAAGGGGTAGGCAGAGGTACCCACGTTTCGCCAATTATTTCAGATCCAATGTAATAGGTTGCGAGCCTATTGCCATTAACAGGGCACAAAAGTCGCAGTATATTGCTAGGTGGTATAAGAGGAACGCTGCTGCCCATTCTACATCACTGATTTATCTTTATTCGGCTTGTACGACACCCACGGGAGAGATTTGTGGTGGTGACAATTGTATTCTACTCTACCGTCACCACACGGCCAATACTATGCTCTATAAACTTGTTTATTTATTTAAACTTTATTGCACACGTCCAGTACGAAAGGCGGCTAAAAAGTCCAATCTATAGGGAGATTAATATACATTTATTTGATAAAACTATTTACACTATTACCCTGAAACTACAGACGTAAATAAATAAATCATTTTTTGGATGACACAACCTTCAAGCCAGCGTACTTGTATAATAGAGGCCAGTGCTCCGAGGGCATAGAGGCGTGAGTTGTGCCAGTTTCGGAAACCTACCTGGCGGGTGATGGTGCAACGGCGGGCCAGACCTCAAGGCGGCGCGTACCCGGCCACCAGGGCCTGCCGCCCCGGCCGCCGGTAACTCGTGGCATTCCCCCATGCCGTTGGTCAGGCTGAGGCCGTTGCTGTACTCGGACCGACTGCGGCTCGAGCTGCTCGCTACGCTGATGCTCTGTGAAATGATAGGATTTCGATAATTCATCACGGTGATTATCTTCATCATTACACTATTGGGCATCTACTTCTCCCTGCCCTGTTCGCAGTCTATCCGGGGTCGACGCAATATGTTTCCTATTCCATTCATATCGGGCAGACGTCATCAAGCCATCCACTCCCTTTTGATTCCTATCATCCATCGCACCGTGATGAAAGTGCTAGTGATGAATGAATGTATAGAAAAGAGCCGGAACGGACCATGTCGAGAGACCGATGAACGGAGAGTGATTGGTATGACAATATTCCAATCCATATTGCTCAAGGTTTTGGCTTAGGTTTTACAACCGGCCGCCTGCCCGACACTAACCCTCTTTGGGTAAGCTGTTGTTAATGGTTTGCCCTCCACCATTCGGGTGCTTATTGGTCTACACCGGGCAATCTCCCTTAGTTGACTTTTACGACACCCATGGGATGAGTTGGGGCTGGCCTATTCTACGTTATTTGTTCGCTCCCAGGCCAGAATAGAATGTTATATTAACAGATAATCTAAATTTATCAAAAAGTAGGTAAATTTTTCAAAATTTACGGTCTTGATGGTGCCGGCGTGTAGTGACGGCAGAGTAGAATACATCTGTGTCACCACCCCTAATCTCTCCCGTGGCAGTTACATTATATTTCCCGTGGGTGTTAATTCACCACTGCCTACCATTTAGGCGTGATTTATGTATGTATGTATGACGGCCGCCTTGGTCGAATGCTTAGATTGCTGGGTATTGGCCAAGAGGTCCCGGGTTCGAATCCTGGTAGGGGCAAACTTTGTTATGACCACAAATGTTTGTTTCCGAGTCATGGTTGTGTATATGTTCATGTAGTATATTTGCAACATTTATATACATAATTAAATTAAAAATATGTCCGTCATCTAGTATCCATAACACAAGTGCTTAGGCTACTTACTTTGGGCTAGATGATAGGTGTGAGTGTAAAAAAAAAAAAAAATTAAAAATATTTATTTATTTAAAAATATTGATGTAGTCCCCCTTAATATAAATAAATAAACAAATCAAACGTACCTGTGAGTCGGCATCATCCTGCAGGCGCAGCGCGAGGTCGCTCAGCGAGTCGTCGTCGCGGTCGTCGTCGGCGCCGGCGCCGGAGCGACAGTCGCCGTTCTCGGACACCTCCACTATCTGCAGGCGGGCTTCGTCCAGGTCCTGCGTCAAGGCAAAACACTTATGAGTGATCGTTATTGCCGGCTTGGTTGACCAAAGCCGTATCAAGACTAATTTTTCGTACTTTTGCTAACAAAAATTTTCTTTGTCAAAACCAAGACATTTCGGTTGGCCGAGTGGTATAAGCCAGTTCTGACCTTTAGGGGTGTCGTAAAGCATTACTCAGGGCGTCGCCGGCAAAAGTAAAAGGCAAGGTTCTATACTACAATACAAAACATAGTTTCAGTGAGAACGAAATGAAAAAGTGACCAAACTTTTCGCTAGAATATTTCAACCTGTAAAACCTGTAGCGTATTCAAAAGGATTGAATGACCTAGGTATAATGGCCCTTTGAGCCGGATGTTGTTCTTTGTGATGACAAACATTCCTGTCCGTGACTTGAACGTGAAATTTGTCACCCCAATACTCTCTCGACATGGTCCTTTTCATCACTTTTTCTACTTCATTCTTGAAATGAAGTGTGATCGATGATATTTTGATTTATATCAAAAATTTATACATTTCCGACATTTCAAATACTCGATAACTCATTTTGAATTTCTTGTCTTCTTGTGTTGTCCTACATTTGTGGGTTGCGTATTAGGCTCGAGTTCACCAACACGTAAGACAAGCGATTAAAAGATAACCGTCAGTTTTTGGCAGTTACGCCCTCCGTACGGTTAAATTAAAAAACCGACGGTTAGTTAATAATCGCCCGTTAAAGTGTTGGTGAATTGAGAATGCGACTAACCGGCCACTAAATGCGAGCGGGTATATGCAGCGAGTGCGCGCGAATAATCGTTACACCACTACCAATAAATACACTTCTTCTTCTCCCTGCCCTTATCCTAGTCTAAGTTTTTATAAATTAATAGTAGATTTTCCATCAAGTGCACAAAACGAATCATTTTTGTCCGAGATTTTTAGCAACCCGAGCCGAAGGCGAGGGCTGATAGTAATGTCGAGGATAAAAATGGTTTTGTGGACGAGTTAGAAACTCTGCTTTTCACTTCGATTGCGAGGAAATAAAACAGTAGTTTATCATAACATTTCTTAAAATTCAAACTAAAATTAGTACAGTTTTGGATACCGAAGGAAAAGTTTTTCCCAGGGATATTAGGTTTGGGCTGCAGACCTATACAGCCAAGTATTAAATTAATTTTGAAATAATAATTTTCGTTAATTAATTTAATAACCACGGTAGGTTATTGAATTAAAATTTTAATATCTTTTATATCTTAAAAAATACATTAGGCAAATAAAATCTCTGAATTTCTCATTGTGTTTGGCTGCATGGCTCATTTTCTTTGCCTTAATATAGACACATTTATGAGTACATAAACCTGCACAAATAAGCACGTTCAGAGCATGAGAAGTGAAAAATAAATGAAAAAATACCTGCATCAAGGTGTCCGGGTGCACGCACACCCCGTCCCGCAGCACCTGCCTCGCGCGGGGCGCCGAGCCCGCCCCCGCCCCGTAGCGGGCCAGCACGGGCCTCAGCACGTGGCGCAGGCGGCGCGCCCGCCCGCACCGCACCGCCACGCAGCGGCCGTTCACCTCGACGCGGACCAGCACGCGCCGCTCGACGGTCACCTCGCGCCCGCCGACCGAGGTGGACGGGGCGGTCAGGTCGACGGTCGAAGGTTCGCCCTGCCGGACAGAACATATTACGTTTAGGGATGCTTGGCTACTAATAAACATTTTTTTAGACTCACACCTATCATCTAGCCCAAAGTAAGTAGCCTAAGCACTTGTGTTATGGATACTAGATGGCGGGACATATATTTAATATAATTATGTATATAAATGTTGAAAATATACTACATAAACATATACACACAACCATGACTCGGGAACAAACATTTGTGGTCATCGACCAAGGCGGCCCCGTCAAATTTACGTTTAGGGATGCTTGGCTAGAAGTTCAAATTGCGTTTTTTAGCGATGCATGGCTAGAAGTTCTCGCGCCCGCCAACCGAGATGGAGGAGGCGGAGAGGTCGACGGTCGAAGGTTCGTCCTGGCGGACACACACACACACAACCTTTAGGCCCGTTTCATTCTTCGTTCGTATTTATCTATAATAGGATTTTAATTTTATGCAAGTTTTTGCCTCTTTCTTTCATTTAGCAAATAAAAGTGACAGCATCAGTTTTAAACTATGACTAACTTTAGTCCATGTTTTATAATAACGGGGCTAAGGTTCAAATTATGTTGGCCCCTATTTTACCACTTGTAACGTTGTCATTTTGTCACTTGTCAAAGTCGTCAAAGTCAAAATTGACAAACTGACTGACAGTGACAATGACATTAGTTGTCATAATAATTTTGGGTTTGCAAAGAGAAATTGGCATAATTGGGGACTTATAAAAAAAAAGGAAAAAGTTCAGATAAGAGTTGCTTGGTTTGGGTGGTTATATAACCCCCAAGTGTTATAAAAAATATTACTTTACTTTTTCCTTGGTTTCCAGACAATAATGTTGTATTTTGGCAGGTTAGGATTTTATTTAGTATTTATTCGGCGTTTAGGTTTTGTTAGGTCTTCAGTGGTCATATTTGTTGCCTAAAATTCCCTTAGAATCGATTTTTTAGAGATCGAAGAAATTGTCAATTTGTCAATGTTATCTTGGCTGTATGATACAGAATCGTTGCCCTAGTCCGGCCTAGTAGCCTTAAAGAATGTCAGGATTCGATTGTCAAACCTCACGGCCAATGACGAGCGCTTATTTTGAAATTCGGAAGTGGATTTCATTCCGTTTTAAAATTCCTAGCGAGACGCTGTAAAATTTTGATGGTCTTCTTACCTTGGTGGAATTTTCCAAATTTCAGAAGAATTTTATAAATATTATATCGGAGCAAGAAAGTGATTCTCCGAATAACAGCTGTTATTAAAAGGAATACATACTGTGTCACTGACCCGAAAGGTAAATATAATGAAATGTCATAATAGGAAAGTCTCGTCTTGTCATTTTTTCTCTGTTCTAAATTCGAAAGTAAATTAAGTACATAATTTAATGCCGTAATTGTTGTGTTTCGTCATCATTTTGCATATATTTGGATCGGCAAAGTCGGTTGAAAAACCGTTGCTCGGACAATTCTCTGGATACCTTAAGTTGTATGGACAAAATTTCAAAGTAGAGTTTTTGGCGATTTTCGATATTATTTGATCTAAATTGATTATTAATATCGTTTCTTTTTAACCTCATAGGTACTTGCTGCCGGCTCGAACGTGTGCGATAGCGTTCGTCGGTGGTAATTCAGCGAAACCTGTGTATATTAGTTGGTGTTCATGTCAATTTTAGGCTTTTGATTAGGGTGTTTTTCGCATATATTGAGACGTTTTATATTGCACAACTTCAGGGTCCTTTGGTACGAGTAAAGAGACTCCAGTTAAAGCGGTCTTGATTGTGGACTGGACCTAGCGGGTAATCCTGTGAGGAATTGCTACTCCCTACTACACTTCTCTACAGTCAGGTACCTTACTAACCACCAGGCGGCTGAAGGCTCGGAGATAAATATAGACTTCTATAGATATAGACAGATTAATATAATTTAGATTCATATACTCGTCCCACTCGTTATCGACCAGAACGACTCCACCCGAACTCCTTGGTCTTGGTTCTTTTTAACTACCGCTTATGTAAATTTTAAATTATAAATTGTGTTAAATTTGTATTAAATTGAAATTATAAATTTACTACTGTCCAACTGGTTGTTTTTATTTTATTGTCTCCATTAGGTATATTAGGTAGAAGGGGGGAAATCTAAATTATTATTATATAGGAACACATAAGCAGGAAAAAATACAAGTATTACACACTACAAAGATACTATTCCAAGAGCCTACCTGAGCGGCGTCTTTGAGCAGCACATCGTACGTGTTGCAGTGGAGGTTCCTCCTCTGGAGAAGCCGGTCTACCAGAGCTCGTACAGTGACCGTGGCCTCCACTCCCACCACCGAGGTGGCACCGTCCGGCAGAACGACACGACATAGGGAACACTGACCGGACTGTTGATTGGATTTCACTACCTGCAACAATAAATGGTACTGGGTTCGTAAAGGTACTAGGTAAGGGTTAGACGACCACAAATACAACAATAGAAGCATGCCACGGATTCGGATGCGGACGCCAGTTCCATAGTGTATATTAATAATAAAAAAAATCTCTGGCATGGGTAAACTAAGCAATGTTCGCTAAGGCCGGTCATTGGATCACCCTTAAGTCGTTGGTCCCGGCTGCATCTGCAGTCGTTATCACCCACCAACCCGCACTGGGCCAGCGTGGTGGATTATGGCCTAATCTCCCTATATTCCTCCAACCATAGGGAAGGCCTGTGCCCAGCAGTGGGGACAATAAAGGGCGGGTGATGATGGTTTAGACGAAAACCTAGAAGCATTCCATGGATTCACCGTGCGGATGCCGGGTCCATAGTGTATATCTATACTAATAATATTATAAAGCTGAAGAGTTTGTTTGGTTGGACGCGCTAAGCTCAGGAACTACTGACTCAAATAAAAAAAAATAAAAATATTTTTTTTTTAAAGTTTTCAGTTAAGTAAGGTAACTCAATAACTCCAGAGGTGTGTGTACCTAGTATAGTATAATCTTATAGTTACTATTTAAAAGTTTTTTAAGTTTAAAGTTAGGCAAGGTTACTCAATATCTATTTACATATTTCCAACTTGAGTGAGAGTGACTGGCAGAATGTAATCGTGATTAAATTAAAACAGTGACCAAAAAACAAGTTCGTTAACACAAGAACTATGTTAATTACACAGCTGGAGATAACGAAAATATGCCACGGAAACACATCTATCATCCTAAAAGATAACCAAAGTAAAAATAGTCGTAAAAAGGAATAATCACTTTCGTACGAAATTGTGCGCGTGCTCAGGTGCTAATATTAGATATATCATAACGTGCTCTTATCATTATTTTCCACTGTGTATATTTCTGTTCAAACCAATATTTGTGCAGAGCCTCGGTAAGTGGGGAAATTGTGAACGTATAAATTATGATGCAATTTTAGCTCAAAAGTTTCTAGGCACCGTTCGCCTAAGGGGTTGGAAGAGGTCTATGCATCCAAATTTTGTCCATACATTCCGTGCTGGTCTGGGAGCGAAACAACGTACAATGTGCCAGCCCTGACCTACCCTAGTGGTGTCGTAAAAGTCAATTATCAGACGTACTGACGTTTTTGATTTTTTTGTAGTTAGTACTCGTTGACGACAATTAACGTTATTTGACGTTAACGAGTACTTACTACAAAAAAATGTCATTCCAAAACTAGTCGCTATTCTTGCCGGGTCTATGATCAAGTTTTGATGAAAAGTTTTTGTGTTAAGTTAAGTGCGGCAGTAAGGGACCTATATTTTTTTGTTAGTAGTTGGGTCCTCTTTTATATTTATACATAGTTGTAAGTTTGAGATAAGATGCATGTTTTCACCGGATAAAAACAGAGATAATCATTATTAGGCAACAACTGTAAATAGTATGCGGTTTAATTTTATGGCACTAGTAAAACCATGGTAGGTCAAAATTGTTTTTTTTTTTATATTTATATACTCTATTTTGTTTAATAACACGCGTAAAGTCAACACAAATGTACCGTGTGTTATTATAACCAAAACGACAAGCGAAGCATTGTACTGGTACAAAACACAAACAGCAGTTTATTTTTAAGCGTGCCTGAAAGCGCGCAGTGTTGCTAATTCACAGCAATATAAATTTTACTGCAGTACAATAAAAAAAATACTTGTGCTTACAAAAATATCTACTGTACCTACACTAATAGTACTGTGGCGAATGATAAAACTTGTTTATTTATATATACGGATTTTTCAGTCATGCGGGAAAGGCTAATGTATGGGCTGTTTTGTACCCATCACCTTTGTTTTTTTGTATGATATATTATTATATAGCTAGTATATACATACATTATACATAATCACACAATGAAGGGGTAAGCAGAGGTGAATTAACACCCTCATTACTTCAATTATGTTTATTAAAATTTGTCCGGTCGGCATATACTCAAGCCATCATAAAGAGATACAGAATGTAAACAATTTTGCTATGTTTCTTTATTTATGAAATGAAAATTTTAATTTAAAATACATAATCCATTATAGAAAATCAAAACGATTTGTGACTTTGAAAAAATAGGTATTACACATTTTCGGACTTTATGGGAATTAAAAGACACATCAAGATGGTTTACATTTTGTCTCTCATTATAATGGCTTTACTAGAGTATCCACAACACAATGGCTACTTGCTTTGGGCTGGATGATAAGTGTGAGTGTAAGAAATATTTGTTACTACCTATATCTAATTAGACAGCCGTGTGGTGACGGCAGAGCACAATACAATTGTCACCACCACAAGTCTCTCCCGTGGGTGTCTTACAAGGCGACTAAGGATTAATCAGTGATGAGGAATGGACAGCAGCGTTTCTCTAATACCACCTGGCAATGTACTGCGATTTTCGTGCCCAATAAATGGCAATAGGCTCGCCACCTATTACATGGGACCTAACATAATTTGCGAACCGTGGGTGTTATTTCATCTCTGCCTACCCCTTCGGGGATATAGGCGTGATTTATGTATGTATGGTTTGGCTAGACCAGCATAATGACGTCTGACCAATATGAATGAAAGAGGAAACTCACTGCGTCGACCCCAGATAGACTGGGAACAGGGCAGAGTGAAGAACAGATATCTAATTACACACATACATAAATCACGCCTATATCCCCGAAGGGGTAGGCAGAGGTGAACTAGCACCCACGTTTTGCCAATTATGTCAGGTCCCATGTAATAAGTGGCGAGCCTATTGCCATTTATCGGTCCCAAAAGTCGCAGTATATTGCTAGGTGGATAAGTGGCGGTACAAGAGGAACGCTGCTGCCCATTCCTATATCTAATTAGACAGAAAAAATTAAGACATACATCTTTGGGTGTCTGCTGTTCCCTCTCTCGCGACGGAGCCCGTAGCTTCCACGGCAGTAGCGACGCGCCACCGCTTCGTCTACGTTCTGACGCGTTGCTAGCAGATTTCTTTAGCTGAAATTGAACAAATAAATGTTTAAAAGACGGAACAATTTTAAGGTTTGTTCTACATTGACTAATTTTCACCTCCGTCTTTCCTCTACTTATGGACAGTTTTCCTAAATTGTGGGTTCCTAAATTTAACCATGATAATCTTTATAGTTTTTTAAGACCAGGGACGAAAAGAATAGGAAGGACCTCGCTAGCGCAGTGCCTGCGATTCCGTAAACTAAGCAATATTCGCTAAGACCGGTCATTGGATGGATGACCAAGAATTTATTATCTCGAGTTCCTCCGTGCTACGGAAGGCACGTTAAGCCGTTGGTCCCTACTGCATTTGCAGTCGTTAATACCCACCAACTCGCACTGAGCCAGCGTGGTGGGTTTAACGTGTCTTTATGACAATTTATTTCAACAAATTTTTTACATAGCGAGGTCTAGTTAATAATATATGAGAGCGGTCACAATTCATACTTCTTTGTCTATCCTTTTCGCACTTAAAACATTTTATATCTCTTTAGGCATCTTGTGCACGTCACGACTGATCAACCGTACGGCTAACAACGCTGCGGTATACGGTATGCTAACGGTATGCTATCGGACACAATAATTGTATCAAAAACTACTGGAATAGTCTCTTGTTCCGTCGTTAATGCGTCTGCGGCGAAGAGCAATAGCCAGTATACCGCTTAAGGCGGTACAAACAATATAATTGTATAACACGGCTGTTGCTGCTGCACACAGCGGCGGCGCCGTGCCGTGGCGCAGTCGTGCAGGTCTACAAGCTTCCATTGTGATCCATACAACACTGACGACCGTTCCTACAGAAGGCGATATAACCGTATAGTAGATTTTAGCGGCCGTGTGGTGACGGCAGAGTAGAATACAATTGTCACCACCCCAAATCTCTCCCGTGGGTGTCGTACAAGGCGACTAAGGATAAATCAGCGATGAGGAATAGGCGTTCTTCTTATACTCGTACAACCTAGCAATTTACTGCGACTTTTGTGCCCGATAAATGGCAATAGGCTCGCCACATGGGACTTGACATAATTGGCGAAACGCGGGTGCTGGTTCACCTCTGCCTACCCCTTCGGGGATATAGGCGTGATTTATATATGTATGTATGTAGATTTTGACGGCGAAAAACCGTGTAGGTATGTATTATATGTACAAGAGGCGGCCTGATTGTTGTCGTAGGAGGAACCATCCGATATTCCAATTCGTTGGTGTACCAACCCATACCTTTGGCGACTCGGAGGGGGCGTAGGGCGGCGGCAGCCCGCACAGGTCCGCTCGGGCGCACTCCGCGTGGACCCCGGACCGCAGGAAGCGCGGGTAGCTGTCGAACTTCATCACGTTGAAGATCTGCTTCTGGGCCTGCGGGTGGTTTATATAAACGTCGTTAATTAAAAGTGCCCTGCGGTGACGGCAGAGCAGAATACAATAGGGATGATGACACTACAAAAGAATATTATTATTGTTTTGTTCTTTTAAGTTTTTCAGCATAAGCTGGTGATGAACATTAAATAGGCTACGGGCTGCATGCACCAAGTAACCTATTTAGTTGTTATTATGAGTTGTGTGTCGTTATCATATTGTAAAAACCGGCGAACTAATCTACAAGTGTTTAATATTGCTGCTTTCTGCATGGTAACATAACAATTATTTATTATTTATTTATTAGTTATGCCAACATTGTTACATTACTGAAAGAATTATTTGTAATAATAAATAATAATTTAGGATAAGGAGATTCGACAAAAATCACTTGTTCTGTGATTTATATTTATTTTATAAAAGTAAAAAAACATAACTTAGCCATTCGCCATATTTGGCCAAACGCCGCATGACGTAACTATTGACATTTTATTTGCCAATCAAAATCACTCTTTAATATAGAAACTGTCATGTTTAACGCTATAGTGACGTCACACAGTCGCCATTGCTATTTTGGCGTTTCGGCGGAAATTTTAATTTGCATTATTCAAGACCTGTTTTTCTATGAAAATCGTAATATTTTACGTAAATATAATTTATTTAAGGTAAAGTAGATACGTATAAATAACATGGTGTAGTTTTTCAAAATTAGTCATCATGCCTATTGTCACCACCCCCATTTCTCCCGTGGTTGTCGTGTTAGGTGACTAAGGGTAAAATACAGTGATGATAAATGGCCTGCATTCATTTAGTCACTGCTGTATTTACCCTTAACCCGTCGGGTATAAATTAATAGGCGTGACGTAATTTTTGTATGTTATAATTTATCAATGTGGTATTATACATAATGTAGATTAAAGCTTAGGTTTTACAGCCGGCCGCCTACCTGACACCAACCCTCTTTGGGTATGCTGTTGATGGTGGTATGCGCTGCACCATTCGGGTGCCTCAAGGTGCTTATCGGTTTACACCGGGCAATCTCCCTTAGCCGACTTTTACGACACTCATGAGATGAGTCGGGGCTGGCCCATTCTACGTTATTGTTTCGCTCCCAGGCCAGCATGCCGCCAATCTAGCAAATGCTTTTATTTATTTTTATTTATTTATTAGGTCTGCCAACATTTTTACATCGAAAACATAATTTTGAAACATAAAAATGATAACAAATTTTAGTAAAATCACCTGTAGAAACAAGTCCTGAGGCGACGGCTCGTGGCAGAGGCTGGCGGCGGCGTGCCGCCTGGCCGCCGCGTCCACGTTCACCGGCTCCGGCGCGCCCTCGGCCAGGTGCCGCTGCCAGATCTGCGTGGCCAGCGAGGCGCGCGTGCCAGGGTCGGCGGACTGGCGGTACTGCTCGCAGGACCACCAGAACCTGAGGATAAATAGTAGACTTTACATCAAGTGCACAAAACGAATCATTTCAACCCGGGACTTTTAGCAGCCCGAGCCGAAAGCGAGGGCTGATAGTAATGTCGAGGATAAAAATAGTTTTGTGGATGAGTTATAAACGCTGCTTTTCACTTCGATTACGAGGAAATAAACATACATACATAAATCACGCCTATATCCCCGAAGGGGTAGGCAGAGGTAAATAACACCCACGTTTCGCCAATTATGTTAGGTCCCATGTAATAGGTGGCGAGCCTATTGCCATTTATCGGGCACAAAAGTCGCAGTACATTGCTATCGCTAGGTGGTATAAGAGGAACGCTGCTGCCCATTCCTCATTCCATTCCATTAGCCGTGTGGGGACGGCAGAGTAGAATACAATTGTCATCACCCCAAATCTCTCCCGTGGGTGTTGTACAAGGCGACTAAGGATAAATTAGCGAGGAAATAAAACAGAAGTTTAATATAACATTTCTTAAAATTCAAACTAAAATTTTGAATACTGAAGGAAATTGTTTTTCCCATTGATATTAGGCTTGAACTGCAGACCTATAGGTACAGCTTAGTATTAAATTAATTTCGTAATAATAATTTTCTTAAATTAATTTAATAACCTACCGTATAGGTAGGTCTTCTATGATGGCCTGGGAGCGAAAAAATAACGTAGAATTGGCCAGTCCTGACTCATCCCATGGGTGTCGTCGACAAAGGGAGATTGCCCGGTGTAGACCAATAAACACCTTGGGGCACCCGAATGATGGGGGGCAAACCACCAACAACAGCATAGCCATAATGTTCGCTAAGGTTAGCAGGTCATTGGATGGTTGATAAAAATTTTATTAATTTGAATTCCTCCGTGCTTCGGAAGGCACATTAAGCCGTTAATACCCACCATGCAGACTTTATAACTCGTCCACAAAACCATTTTATCCTCGACATTACTATCAGCTCGAGCCGGAGGGGCTTAATATGTGCTTGTTTGTATTAGGGCTGCTCACTTGATGTTCTCAGCGGCGAACTCCTTGGCGAGAAAGTGGGCGAAGGCGGCGGCACCGGCCGGGTCCGCCAGCAGGTGCTCCAGGCCGAGCGCCCAGCGCGCCACGCCGCCGCCCCCGCCGCCGTTCACGCTCGCCGCGCTCGGTGATGTGCCCTCGCTGATTTGCTGGGGGGTGCAAACAGGCATGGTTGTTAAGAGACTACAATTAAGGCCCTACGGAAATAAATATTTGTATCTAAGTGGCGGCGCTTTAGCACTCAATTGATTGATATAGCTGTATTGTGCCGCACGGTCTCGAAAGCGAGACAGAGCGCAGCGTACCCTGCTCAATAAATTTGACGTAAGCGCCAAATCAAACTTCAATTAACGGTGACTATATTAACAGTTTTTATTCAAATTATCGCTGAGCCATCCCTAGGAAATTATATACACTGTACATTGATACAAGTCTCACCTTTCAAAGTATAGCCGTTGAACTGTAATATTGAAAATTTTTATAAAATCAGGGGTTACTTTGAATTTTTTTTTTCTATCGAGGAAATGTTTTTAAATCGCGTAACGGACTGTTCCACGCCCTTTCATATATGCCCAATTTACACAATTCTGAGTATCAAATACCTGCTTATAATAGATTACGAGATAAATGCATTTGAAAAACCCTTATTTTTTTCCGTAGGGCCTTAATAAGCCTCACTCCAACTGCAGCGGTCAGCGGTGGCGGAAGCGGTTGTGAACAGTTGTAACGTAGGTAATACAAGGAAATTATTGAAACCAGCGCGACGTTTGTTCGGGTTCGCCACCGCTGCAGTTTGAGTGAGGCTTTACTCGCCAGTATCCCTCTTTAGGGCTCGCTAGCACAGTGGCATAACGCGCTTGGCCTGCGATTGCGTAAACTAAGCAATGTTCGCTAAGACCGATCATTGGATGGGTGACCAAAAATGTATTAGTACTAGGCGGTTTAACAGTTAAGGCTATACCTCGTTATATTTAGAGAGCCTACCTTTTATTGTAGATGAGTATAACGTGCAATTTATTTATTTGCCAAGCCATTTATTTGCAGAATACAATTTTCACCACTACCAACGGGTGTCGTACAAGGCGCCTGGTGGTTAAAACAGTGAATAAGTAATGGGTAGTAGCGTTCCTCTTAGACCACCTAGCGATGTACTGCAATTTCCGTGCCAGATTAATGGCAATAGGCTCGCCACCTAAGGCCCTAACCTAATTGGCAAACGTGGGTTAGTTCACCTCTGCCTACCCTATCGGGGATATAGGCTTAGTTTATGTATGTATGTATTCCAGTTCATTCATACCTTATTATACATATTCCTGTGATCGTGGTGCCTGTACGAGCTGCCGGCGCCGCTGCCCGTCGTCCAGCGGCGAAAGGGCGACGACTGTTCACTCTGTGGCAGATGAAAGACGAAATTGAGTAAGAGAAACTTTTAATCCCCCCAATCCCGCATTGGCCCAGCACAGTGACGTATGGCCTATAATATTACAAAGATTTTGGGGTTAGAAAAAGAATTTCGAAAAATTATGATCTTGAGGCGGGAATCGAACCCGCGTCCGCTGCTATCCGGGCAGGTGCCTGACCGCTCGGCCACCCAAGACACCAATCATAATTTTTCGAAATTCTTTTTCTAACCCCAAAATCTTTGTACTAATTTTTCTAACATTTATATAATGTTAAAATTAAAATCGAATAGCCTAATATTGTTACATCGATAGGCAAGGTTCATGGCCCAGTGTGTGAAACTTTAAATGGATGCACTTACGAGTTACATTGATTCTTTTCATTACCAAAAAAGGTTACCTATAGTGGGTCAACCTTAAGAGATACACTTAATAATATTATGCTATCGCGGAAATTTTTTAAAACTTTTAATGGAGAACAATTCCGCTATATTGATTTTTGCGTAACTTTAAATGTTATGATTGATGTGTTTTTGTGATTTACGTGGGTAGCGGGCAACATGAAGTACACTTTCGTTCTACAGCCGATGACTAGCGGTTGCAAAAGTTGATTGGAAATTAATAAACTTTTGTCCAAACACCGTCTGAATTTGAATGCATAGCATTTAACTTAAAATTTTACGAATACATTTCGAAAACTTATAATGGAAACATACTGAGCCGGCCCCAAACAAAATGGGAACAGGGTCCTGCCCTGTTCCCACTTTGTAAGCATTGACACTTGAAGAGGATTTTTCATCGTCCATTTTTATATTTTTCAAAAGTCAATGAATCATACACATACATACATATTATGTCACGCCTTTCTCCCACAGGGGTAGGCAGAGATCATTACTTTCCACTTGCTATTTTTCCACGATCCTTACATACTTCTTTCGCTTCATCCAATCTCATCAATCTCTTCATGCATGCCCGTCGGTTTCGGGTACTCTTGACCTGGCCCTTTTTTAATTCCTTCAATCTGATTATGAAAGATCAGCCTTGGTCTTCCCGTTCCCATTTCTCCATTCACACCGCCATGTAAATCCTTTTTGTCAATGAATCATGCCTATGTCAATCAGTTAGTGGTTATTGTACACAATAATAATAAGACTTCATTTCCATTAGCTTTGTGTAAACTGGACCACCCACAATATGCAAAGTTGGTTACTGATACGATTGTAAAATTAGCGCGACATTATTCTGACAAGCTTCAATACGAGCGCCACCAATTAAATATTCTAATTTTAATGGTTGAATTATGCAGTTTATTGTACCCAAGGTATTTTATACAATCACAGTCATGATAACTACTTATGTGTACATTCCGTTCCGAAAGTCAGTGTATAATGCAAATGAGAATAATTGGTGTACTTCAACAATAAAACTCTGTTTTACGTCCTCCATTACAAATAGCAGTACCTACCTACAAAATTGTTGTAGTTGCGGACATTGGCGTAACGACAAATACAAAATCAAAGCAAATCAGAACAAACAGTTCTCTTTTTGAAAACCTTACAGTATCAATTTGGAATGAATCACCACAACAAAGTAAATTGAGACTAGTGAGAGAGCATAGGAAAAAATTTTTTTTTAACTATATTTTGGAATCGAAGTTTGAACGGGAATGCGTATTGCGTAGGTACCTGCTTACTAACATCTCGAAGGTTTTAGGAATAGATTAGATATTGTGCTAGGTTAGATTTACAAGGTTATTTTCCCGAGAATATCTATTTGTCATAGTAATAACATATTAAATAAAATTGTAATAATTGATAATATACCAAAAGTATACTGAAATAAATACCACCAAATCCCTAACAAAAGTAAATGCCGGTTGTAATAACTAAAATATTTAAGCAAGGAATGAAAAGTCACTCAATAGAGATTAGAGAGCATAATAAGACTACTTACTTAAATTATTCACTAAAACAAACATCACAATCCACCCAAAAAACCATTGAAATAAACGAAACTAATTTATTGTCTTATTGAACACGTCTTGCTAGCTTAATAGATCTATGTTAGACACAAACAAAGAACACAGAGAGAAAATCTAAATAATTACAGTAAATTTAATGAAACGTTCACACGATGTTTTGGTGTAGAACAGAATGAGGAAAAATTGAATACAGACGCACATTTGACATACTCAATAGCTATTATGTTAGCTAATATTGTTATTAATCATGCGGTAAGTCAATGGCTACGTGAGAAATGTGAATGGGGACATCCCTCTCAATAAATAAATGCAACTAAAAAACGAGTACCTTCTATATAATTATAAATAGGTTATGATCGTAAAATAGATCATAACCTATTTATAATTGTTGGCTATGATAGCGTTAGTTTATTTATTGATACTAGTAATAATAATACACAGCTCAATATAATTAGATAAAAGTAAAAATTTTCAAAGTGATCAAACAGAAACGTATACAAGAAAAGACAAATGCATAGTGTAACTGGTGAAACAAATGCAAAGCCAAAAATAATTGAGGGTCCGTCTTCAAAGATGAAGACGGACCCTCAATTATTTTTGGCTACAGAACAGACCAAAGACGAACAGATTCGCATCATTCCATGAATGTACTGCCTGTGTTTTGATAAAAAATTAATGAAAAGTATAACTACAATTTCAATCTTGAAACAAAATAATAATAATGTGTAATACTGCCACACCTTCTCGGTGGACTAGACTACTAGAGTATCTATTACTTCCAGATAAGGCAATGCGTTAAACGTAAGGTGTTTATGGTTACGCGATCTATTTCTGACATTAATTAGAGTTACACATTTTGTGGAAAACAATAACAGTGTTACTAGGCAATGTTTAGAAGCTAATACGCTCTACAGGAGCGATACTGTCAGCGAAAGATTAATCTATTTCTGAACAAATACCTAAATAAACAAAACGAAAATCTGAGATTCACCTGATAACAATTGTCCTCCGTCACATACCACAGAACCATCTTGATCGATTACGCAAACAGAAAGAAACTATCGCACTGCATAATTCCATGGGAAATAAACTTTAAAACGTCCACGCGCAGAAGTTCTGGAGTTTCTTAATAACATGAACACTTCAACACTTTGTCCACCAACTTATCAATGTAAGCGGCCACAATGACAAATGTATTAACTAACACTTGTTGAGGAAAATACAACGTTTAATGCACAAATGGTACGCGTGTCCATCCAGAGTGACGTCCGATGCTCGACTGTTTAGTTGGTTTGGTTCCAGCTCTCCAGTGGCATTGTGTCCCATCATAATTTACGGGCACAATGCGAAATTACAATAACAATACATGCCTATTTCCGGCGCGAGTTGGCTCCGAGTTACGAGCATAGAGATGTGTCGTTATTGTATCACACGCCGAACATGGTTATGAAATTGACGGATTCATTGTCGCAATTCATCAGTCGCCTATCAATACCGTTTTTAATGTCCACCGTGATTGGAAAAACTAATTACTTTATGATTTGCTTGGACATTATATCTCAAGATAACCGTTTTACTTCATTTAGCAAAGTATATTATAGAATCTTCCTACATGTCTAGAAATGCAACCGATATTTTATTCAGGGCCTTGGACGATAAATGAAAAAGACAGATGGTTGAGTATTATAGTAACTTCTTACGATAAAACCTAATGTAACCATTATAATATTAATTGAGAATTCGCCTTTGAAGACAAGATCAAAACATGAAAATTGAAAAGGGCTAACCATTTTAAACGCTTTATTTTTTTTATTGAGTAACTCTAACATAATCATATTATTACCTTAGCCAGCTCGCGGTTACCTCAACCTTCACCGGATCAAATTTCATTACCATAAACAGGATATATTCATAACCTTTTACATCGACTATTCAATAATTACACCTACTCAACTATTGTCAACAAACCAGTACCTACTTTGCACTTTGAAATAACCAAAATCTGAAGTGATGTAAAGGTAAGCCACACCGTAACACCTTTTACACAGACGGAAGTTTTAATGAATATATTCAATTGAATAAATTTTCATTTCATTAATAGTGTGTTAACCTCATAATAAGACCAAGACCAACCAGACACGAAGATTTGCGTTCCGAATTAAAAGAAATACTACGCAAACTATCAATTATACATATGCACAAGAGACGTTAGACTGATCTAAGATTAGGCTAGGATTTTATAGCAGGTCGCATGCCTGACACCAACCTGACACCTCTTTGGGAATGCTGTTGTTGGGGGCGATTCGAGTCGCAAACGTGATTTGCCCTAAAGTGCTTATTGGTCTACCCCGGGCAATCTTTTTCTATTTTTTCGCTAATAACTGTTTGTTTGAGATGAATATCGTAATTAAAATCTGTATTCAATTCAATAGGTGACAATTACCGCGACTGTCAGTGTTTCATAGCACGTGTTGCTTTCCCTTGCAATTTACTCCGCCTTGGGAAGGGTCTGTTTAGTCCAATTAGGGTCCACAGTCGATTTTTATTTAAGATCGCAGTATGTATAAATAACCTACTTTATGGATTATTTAATACAAAAACGCCACTACGAGTTAAATTGGGTGTTTGAACAAATTATGTTTTTATAACGTAGGTAAGGCGAATGGTATGGTCATCTATAGCTGAACACTTTATTAACCTGTCATATCAAGCACAACGTTCGTTCAGTATTATAGAAGCCACCGTGTTGTCAAAAATATTATTGTGGCAAGATAATAAATTGTACAGTCAGCATCATAAGTCGATTACCACTGTAAAAGACAAAGACAGCGCACTGTAAAGACACTGACACACTGTAGAGAGACTGTAAAGACAGCGCATGCTCCGTAATAATCGCCTTTTTGTAAGAACAACTATTGTGACAAGGTCCTTACACGTGTTAATTTACTTATGATGCTGACTGTACGTCAACTTGTGATGATGACAGTACAAAAATAAACAGGCGCACGCAGTGACAATCGCATTCTTGTCACAATTTACGGCAACCATTCTGTGACGTAACACTTATAAAAGGGCCCGAATGTTATCAGGGCACCCACGCGTCGGTTATTACAGCCCTACTGACCTGGACATGTGAATCAGTGGACACCGGTCCTTATCACATCCATGTAAGTATGTACAGCTATTTGTCGAATAGTGGCGATTATTTGATTTATAGCTCAATCAACATAAGCGAGTATTGTAACAGTTGAATGTGAAGAAACAGATAGCATCACACCTTTCCCAGCGGTAAGCAAGCAGCGTCCGTAGCATTTGGAGAAAATCTCCTCGGGGGAAAAGGAAATATTTCCCTCTCGGTCTAACTAACACTAAATCCCGAGACAAAACACTGTCAAGTGGTGGACAGAGATTTTGTCCACGTCCCGTGCTAGGCCTACAGAGCTGTAATAACAACACTCACATTTCACCAGCTTATGTGAGGTCACCGGGAGCTTTGTTTGATAGTGCACCAGGAACGCTGCTCACCATTCCAATGTTAAATTAAATCTTTAGTCGCCCTGTACAACTCCCCTGGGAGAGGTAGTGGTTTGGTGGTGACAAATATATTCTGCTCTTTCTTCACCTAAAGGACTAAACAAGCCGACAGTGAGTTCCTTTTCTAACAAGAATAACAATTCATCATCATCTGTCTGCCCTGTACCATACCACAGATATCCATATACCAGGTGTCTAGAGAAGTGATACAATAATATTTGATTCGGATAACAACATTCCAATCACTGGAAGAGAAAGAGTCTACCCTACTTGAAGTACTATATGGATAGGAAAAACGAGTGTTTGTTACTAACCGTTTTCCCTGCCACCGAGTGTAGTATCAAATATCCTATCTCTATGACGTACAACATTATTGTACCTCTATTCCTCATCACGATAAGAATCTTTCGAGTGCCATATACTGTCGAAGTTGAAAATAGCCATAACACTAGGTGGATAAGATTATTAGAGTTATCGCACACCGTCAAAAGCTGATGGGGCGCCTCGTGCGTACATTATCAACTGCAATCTGAATTTTAATTTCCTCGTTAGGATACATTTCTAGATTTGACGGAATATGACAAACGATACCCCAAAAATTGTTAGTTAGGTTAGGCCCTAACTCTACACAAGCTAAGAGCCGTGTGGTGACAGCAAGCAGAGTACAATCACAGTCCACCCCCGATCTATGAGCAATAAAGGGTTATACTACCTTATACCACTTAGCAACATACTGCGATTTACGTGTCTAACTGCCGCACTCAGAGTCGCTTTAATGATCATTAAATGACATTTAAGTAAACATTAAATAAAATTCCCTCTCAGAGTCAGTTAATGGGTCAATAGTGACGTTAATGATCCCTAAATTTTAAGTGACCGATGACCCTTACTTAACTCTTATGTGACGTCTTTAACGTCTTTTTGACATTTCAAAAGTAGGGTTATCTTTGTTGTAATTATATTTCAGTGCATTTATATGTGATATTTTCAATAATTATTTAGAATAAATTACGATGAAGATTTTGTGAAGTTTACAGATTACGTAAAGTAAGGTTCAGAAAATCACAGCCTAGATTCTATTTACGTGGCCATTCTGATCCTTTAACTATGTGCTTGAATTACATGCAAGATACAGATTTACACTCCAGGCAGTAAAAAATACTTTACTCCTAATTTTGGAACCTGATTTAAAAAGTACCGAAACAGGACAGGCTTGCCATTTGCCCACATTGCAGTATTTAGCAACTGGAATTTTTCAGGTTAGTATATTACTTTACATTCAATATTAGCCGTGTGGTGATGGCAGAGCAAAATATAATTGTCACCACCCCTATTTCTCCCATGGGTGTCAACTACAAAACAACTGAAGGTAAACAGTGATGAGTAATGGGCAACAGCAATCCTCTACAACCAAGCAATATACTGCGATTTACGTGCCCGATAGATGGCAATAGGCTCGCCACGTAATACACGGGACCATACTTAATTGGCGAATAGTGGGTGTTTAATTCACCTTGGTCTACCGTTTCGGGATATAGGCATGATTTATGTATGTATGCATGTACTTTCAATATCTGTCATTACTGTCTATATATTTATTTCAGAAACTAGGTGGTGATGTGATGAAATATTATTAGGTCAACAGTGAGTATCACCAAAGTGTCTATCTAAGCAAGAACAATGAAAGACTATGTAAAATTCCCTTCTACAGACGAAGACACAAACAGAATAAAGCAAAATTTTATCAAGCAAAGTCACAATGAATATTACTAATTGTCAAATTAAAATAATATAATGAAATTCTTTTATAAGCCTAATCTTTTTATTTTTCTGCTAATTCATTTTCATTGCTTGGGGTTTATTTTGTTTTTTTGAATGAAACTAGTAGATTTAAAAGAAATATTTTATTTTGTGTTCCAATTTATTTTTAATTCCTTGAACGGTAATTTTCAAATTTCCAGAAGAGTTTTACTCCTCTCTTCCTCCATTTCAGCAGCAAATTTCTTTTTAACTTGATTCTCCGGGTAAAAAAATATTTTTGACTCGGTGTGTAATTATCAGTCTTTAGATTTGTTTGATAATATGGCCCTCATCTAATAATTATATCAATGTGATCTGAAAAAAGATTGGTATAATATCATTAATTTAAATCATTTTTCTAATTGCATGTTATGATTGAACTATATACACTAATAGCCAGTTGCACCAAGTTTTACAATTTTTCTAAAAGTAACATAAAACAACTTGATTCATATCAACAAGTGCCCATTTTATATAAAACCTTATAAAATTTAATAGGTACCCATAGAAAAGTCTAGGCAAACTCACTGTCCCAAATATTTTATACTGTTTTATTTTGATTATTATGTCTATATGGACAGCGCAATACCTATACCTATGAAGGTGATGGATGTGAATGAGGAGATGACAAGTGACAGAAGAGAATGGAAAAGGAGGACATACTGCACCAACCCCAAATAGGATGGGATAAAGTCAGGGCGATGATGATTATGACGAATGATGGACAGCGCAATACCATCATTATCAAATGAGTTCTGCACTTCACATATAATTGAAGGTGCAGCCTGAATAATGATATTAAAGTAACTAAGGATAGGTTGCAGATAGATTACAGATAATTTATATAAATTGTTATATTTTCATAACAGTTTATTAGTAGAAAATAAATGTTACCTTCTTTACTGCTTAAGATGTGGGGAAAGTGGTGGATTTTATGGACCATTTCCAGTTTTTAATAAACTCCCTCGCTCTGTTGTTTTACAGGTCATGGCCTTAAGATTGTCCCATGCTCTTTTTAATGTTATTGTATCACACTGCAAATTGCAAAGAAATATTAGTTACTTTTTAATAATGCACCTTAGAATATAGAATAATTCTATAATCTAAGCACAAAAAAATATAAGAAAATACTAATTACTGTGCACATATGCATTACAATTAAATTCCTCAGTCATTCCACTCCCGGAACGATCGAGCCCCATGCATGTAACAAAGAAATTATCAATACTTACCAAGACAATCACAGTACTAATCAATTATTTTAATGAAGATAGGGTTTGTGTGGCTTTTTCTTCTTCTTTTTTCTATGGCGTTTCCTATATGATTTTGCCAATATCGAGTGTGCCGCTCAGACTTTTGTATGGTTTTTGTTTTTTGGATTATGATTTCCCAGGCTGACTCCACTTGCAGTGGCTTTATCTATTTGATCAATTTTGATCACAAAATAAATAATTTGATATTATTATGTTTTTGTTTGGTATTTTCATGGAATTATTTAGAGTATTTCTTGTTTGTTGACATTGACTTTTTAATTTTATAATAAATGACTTTTGGTCCGGTGTGGCCAAATCTAAAAAGTTTTGGCATTTACAGTTCAAGTTTGATTAAATTAAATTATTTTATTGGATTTTACGTAAAAATTATACTAAATAGATATTAGTAACTAATTCTAATGGAAAACAATACTTTTGTGATATAAAAACTAGAGTAACTAATAATATTGTTTCAATGGCTTTTTGCATGTGGCAATTCCGCACTTACGGATAACACCGGATAACACACGCACTGCACTAACCTGACTTAAAATTGTCACATAACTAATCAATCAATTATTTTCGACTCTGAGAGGAACGGTCAATTAGATGTTTTAATGATAATTTGTAAAATACCCATTATCACTAATTTAATGAACGACTCTGAGTGCGGCAGTAAAAAAGGTAATAGCCTCGCCCCCTATTACATTGGACCTTGTTAGGTCTAGGTAGTAGGTTAAGTTGGCGAAATGTGGGTGCTAATATATCTCTGCATACACGTATAAATAAATACATATACGCTTCATACTTAATACATATGTATTCCGTATGTATACCACAGAAATTTGGACCTTAACCATACACAGGATAAAACAAACAATACCTAACATCACAGAGCAGTTGAAGAATTGTTTTTTTAACAATAAACTTAAAATATATAATATAATAATATTAAAAGAGCTCTCAAATTAAGAGCTTCTCGATACAAGAAATACGAGAGCCTACAATCCGATCAAGGTCCGCAAAATGTCAATACTTGAGTAACGTCTGTGAATTACTTTGAGCTCCTCTAAACAAAGAACTCACAGCACCACTATAACACAAACAACTGCCTTGAAATCCCAGCAAGGTTTAAGCACAGGTGCATTTAAAGAGGGATTGTGAAGTGCCGATACGTGGCGCGAGTAATGCCTACATACATACATTGCTTACATTTCTTTTTTGATAGACTTTACAAAAGGTTCGCATTTCGTTTGTATTTTTTTTTGTCTCGATAAGGTTTTCACTAACCTAAAACTTTACATAATTTTGGTCTTTTTGGATTCAGTACCTACCTACATCCTAATCTTAGTCTGTACGTTTTTCTTTTTAATTAATTGAGTTCAGTTAAATTGAAAACACAAATATGCTCGGGGAAGCATTTATGTCAAAAATGCTTCCCCGAAATTTTATGGTAAGCAAAATTTCGTAAAAATAATAACGTACCAACCTATTACAATTACTAGGTAGGGGTAGGGCTTAATTGGCGAAAAGTGGGTATTAGTTCACCTCTACCTACCCTTTCGGGGATATATCATAAAGGCGGGATTTGTGTATTATTTATGTATGTAAGTAAACTGTCACCAAATAAATATAGCACCGACTGTACTTTCCTATTACCTCATGGTGAATTAGCATATTTCGACCACAAGTTCAGTGAATGATTTTCAACAGAAAATTCTACTTTGAGATAGTTTTGATTCACGCTTCCAACAATGGGACGAGGAAAATGGAAAATAAAATTAAATTTGAACGATTTGTGGAATATTGCGATTGTATTGTTCGCCCCTCGGGTTGCGATACGGTCGGCCGATTTGTTCTCAGAAATCGTTGGGTCGAGGAATTTCTTTTGTTTGAAAATCAATCAATGGCTAATTAGCCCAGTTTAACTACAGGGAAAAGTTTAGATGATAGAATACACTTCATTGTACACCAAAACACAGGACATGTACACTAAAAGCGATCTTTTCCAGACAACCGTAGGGGATAGCCATGGTGTTGGCCATCCCCTCCCGTTTATTTTTTTTTTTGACGGAGTGGAATGCATTTGCGCACCGTATCGGCCGCTAGCTAGACGGCCGACGTGTGTGGGACTCGCCCGACTCAAGATCGAGTCGGGAATACGCCACTAAACCACTCCGGTGTCCCTCCAGCCCTTCTGGCGGGGAGAGTCTGGGGTCTGCCGCGAGGCAATTCACTAGTCTCTCCCCAGTGGCCATCCCCTCCCCTACGGTATAATAGTGGCTATAATATGGCAGTTATGGTGTACATAACTGTGATGATTATTTTTCACACCCAGATCATTATCTCATACCCGGCATAAACTATTGCTGTACTGAATTGAATCCAATCCCCTAGCCATAATTAATTGATTTAAAAACATCTAAACCCTGTATAATGTTAGCAATATACAGGAATTAAAATATAAAAACAAAAAAACATCAATCATTCCAAATTCAAATATATACCAACCATTGTCCCATTTAATTTGGGGCCAGCCAGTGCGTCTTTTCATTGCACTCCATCCTGTTTGTTATTTGTCATTTCGTCATTCGCACCATTAGCATTCGTGTCACTTTTACCACATGCGTGCGTACACATATTCCAATATCTACATAAATCAACAACACATAATTGTTAAAAACTTACGATGAAAGAGAACTTGGCAACGAGCTTTCCGAATGCTACCGCTGGCATCTTTATCAAACTCACTGTTATTGAAAAAAAAACAAACACTACTGTATTAATTATTCACCAAAGAAAAAAAAACAAAAGTTCCGAATTTAAAAATTCAAGAGCGCCGATCAATTTGTCTCACACACGCGTCCTATTCGCAGTCTCTGAGCGTACTGAGTCGGATAAAGACGTAGGTGTCTCCTAATTAAGCATTATCATTTATCACTATCACCGCTATCAGTGATCAAGCCGGGTGTATCGGAGCACGCGGCCGATACATGGGGGCGCTTAATAAAACCGGAGGCTGATTAGGAGAATTGGCCGCACTGGGTGTATTTTTAGAAACCCATATAGAGTATTTATTAATTATACTAACAGAACATGTAGTGGACGAGAAATTGGAGCCTATCTTGCGGAATATATGCAATCAAGTAGTTTATTTAACGATAAATTAAATGCAATACACACACATGTAATTTTTTAGATTAAATAAATAAATTACAGAAGATAAACATACACTAGTTTGTATACGTAAATGTTTAATTTATGTATGTGTTTTGTTACTGTGAAAATATGTTGGCAAGAATACAACGATGAACCTAAGAAGTCTGTAGAAACGAACTCATTATTAATATTTCTTTAATTTCAGTAATAAATGGGAAATAGAAGAGACCTCTGCCTACCCTGTCTGGAATAAGGGCGTTATTATTCGACCAAATCATAAGTAAACATAAATCACTCGACAAGCATAATGCCTTATTAAATAAATAAAAAACCTAGGATTTTTTCGTGTGATTCTAGAATTTGAAATGAATACGAACGCACGAAACGGTAACTATGCTAGGTAAATCCTCATATTGGTCTGTGTGCATAGATTTACGCTAATCCCAGAGAGCGTGGAATGAAATCTAATCTGGCTGTAACCAGTTTTGGTACTTTGTCAATGTCCAGTATTGAAATACTTGTGTTGAGCACTTAATTTCATTGCAAAAGTGTATAAAGCCGAAAGAATGTTAATGAACGCAGGCTTATCTTTCGTTATCGCATCCTCTGTATTACTTTAAGTCTGATTGTTTTATTTTAGTTCTAACTTAGAGCTGCATCATTGTTTATGATCCGCTTTTGTCTAAGCACACACTGCTTCTTTGTCGTGATATTTTCAATGGTTTCTTTATTATAAAATGGAGTGTTTCTTCTTTTGTCTGGCCTGGGAGCGAGCCCGATTTACTCCATGCGTAAAACTCTACTAGGTCCGTTCCGACTCTTTTCTATACATTCATTCATAACTAGCACATTTACGGTGTGATGGATGATATGAATCAAAGGTAGTGGATGGCTTGATGACGTCTGACCGATATTGATGGAAGAGGAAACACTGCGTCGCCCCAGATAGACTGGGAACAGGGCAGGGTGAAGAAGTAAAACTGTACTAAGGGAGACTGCCTAGTGAATACCTAAGGCCTTAGCCACAGAGGGTTAATGGCAAGCGGCCGGCTAAATAACCTAAGACTAAACCTTGAACAGTGTGGATTGGAATGTCGTCATCTCAATCACTCTTTCCGTTCATCGATCTCTCGACATGGTTCGTTACATCACTTTTCTATGCATTCATTTAACACAATCCCCTTTCCGGTGAAATGAAAGTTAGAAATCAAAAGGACATGGATAGTTCAATAACATCTATTCGACCGATATGAATGGTAGAGTAAACATACTGCCACGTCTGGGACCATGGAGGAAGATGATGAAAATAGAGTAATACCTTGTACGAGCTAAGTTCATCGAGGTTCAGATGGAATACAGATTCTCACCTTTATCAACTATTGTTATGCATATTTTCACATAATTATGTTATGGATACAAGATGATGGAATTTTTTTTATATGCCATAATAATAATCATATTATAAATAAATATTTGAAATTTACTATATAAACATATAAGCAACCATGACTCCAGAACAAATAATTATCTGTGTTCATCACAAAAATTTACTAGCTTTCGAACTCGGTATCTCTTGGCCGACAGACAGCGATCTAAACATTCGACACAATCATCAAAAAATTCAATACTAAACTAGAAAATGTATTGTATGTTTACACATTTCAGATTCTAGTGTTAGAATTAATTCTAGTGCCTACATAATCATGGATCACCACAGCCAGTGAAACAACCTTATCATCGAACATTACAAATTCATCACGAGTGCTCCCTTTTAAGTAATTTTAATGACAAAACTATTTATTCTTTTCCTACACATTGCTCATTACTCAGATTCAACATCCTGCGCACACAACTAGTTTACTGGCTTCGGCAAATGTTTGTGTCAGTTAAGTAAATACATCTACCCAAGTTATAAATAACACGTTTAAAAATAGAGCGAATCCGACCAGTTGCAGCCTGTGTCGCGATCCGAGGACCTTTACCCATTTTCATCGCAGGAAATCCTTTTATGTATGTCAGCAATGCATTAGGCTGTGCTTGTATTAATGGAAGTAGCGGTTTCGCGCAAGTTTGTTATTCAATCTAGAACTCTTGTGAAATACCGATTTTGCTTTGAATTTGTTTTTGAGAGATGTATTATTGAGATTGAATGTAAAAGATTGCTCTTTTGTCACCCACTTTACGATTACTTTGTCTTGTATTTATGTAACAAAGTCACGCTTTTAATTCTAAATGAGGTATTTACGCCTACATTTTGCCTGTTTGTATTATATTATGCCTCAAATGTTTGAAATTTGGGAATGCAATGGATGATAATTCCGAAACTCACAGTTTTGGCGCATTTAGAAATAAACATTTCTTTTTTTAATTACGTTTAGTGTTTTTCTGACTAAACATAACCCATTTTTTTAGTTCTGTTTCCGACCAAACATCATTTACATAGTAATTTCATAATTACTGTATTTTAATATAATTTATTTCAATTAGGCATCGCAATCGCTACCTCTTCTATAATATAACGGTTCATGAAAATCCACATAGTATTGTACAAGTATGTATATTTCAAGACAACACATGATCGTTAATTCAATATTATTAAGGAAACATGCACCAGAGTAGGGTCGGCAGCTTTCGATCGAACCTTTATAAAATATTTTAATTTTATATTTTTTAAATAATACACAAATCAATCCGCATATATTTTTTTCATATGCTGTCAAGCAAAGGTCAGCGTCTGTGATTGTAAATAAGAAATATTGTAGTATATCGGGTAATGAGTTTGAATGTAGCAATCGGCATATTATACCTACACATTTGCCATAATCACGTTCTAGTGACTGAAATAAAAGTCAGTTTTCTTCCATTAAAAGTAATTCTAATTATTTCCCAAACAAAATGTCTATAGTACTCTATAGGCCTTCATTAACAACTTTTTGTTCAACTTTCTTAGAGCGGGCATAAACACAGATTAAGCCTACGTTAATGTTTGCGTTACTTTCTATTGTTCGGTGTTATTATATAACGCAGGTGGAAGTTGGAGGTTGTGTGGCTACGGTGCTTTATTTTGTAATAAAGCCGACTGACCACAGTCAAAAAATTATTATAAAACGATTTTCATGGAATTTGATACAGTTAAAGTTGTCAATGTGAATAGGAAAAAACCATTACTTCAATGAAAAGAAAAATTAAGCTACATGTTTTCTGTGACAAAACACACCGAAATCAGCAGAGGCGTAACCGCGGGAAATAGCTAGCATATACATCGGGATCGTCCTAACTAAAATATCAGATGTAGATTCATAAATTAAAAACAAAATTCAATTAAACAACAAATAATAAAACATTAATTTTTATTAGTTGTTGGCTTTTGGGTAGTAAAAAGAATTAAGTAATAACCAATAATACTTAATAAAGATGGTTTTGAAAATTCTTTATAATTAATTACTCCTTTTGTTTACAGTAGAGTCTATGTTTAAAACAATCTACTGATTATAATTTTTTGTACGGAAGGTTTGATTAGAATCCAAAAGAGAGTTAATATAAAAAAAACAGACTTGCACACTATAGGTAAATAAAGTAAAAAAAATCATAGTCCCAAACTAAAAATTCCAAAACACAAGATGAAATCTCCAACAAACCTTTAGGAAAACAAAACAGATCGATTCAACTTTCACTGCTTCTAAGGTCTTTATTTCAAGGTATTAAGGTACAGAACCGGGCGCACTCTATCTTCCGCCTGAGAGGCACCCATAAGAGATGAGGCGCGAACGGAGACTGGCCCACCAGACATACAGCCTCTATGACGGTTCCCACACGACACAATAAGCAGACAGCCGTATAATTAAGATACGAACACACTTCTATCATTAAAGGAAAAACTGTAGCCATTTAATATGGCGATCGGCAATAGATTTAATATGAACTGGCAGTATGAACTTCATATGAGAACGTCTTATATTTGCACGAGCACTACACATTTGAAATAAAACAACTTTTACGGATTAGGTGTGTCCCAAGTATTTAGGTGTTTGGCGTTTTTACTATTTAACTTTGCAGCGTTTACCCGTGATCACAGCGATCACGGGTCTCACCGTGACCATGGCCGCTGCAAAGTGATCGAAACGTCGCTAATAAAAACGCCAAAAACCTAAAATATACGCGAGTCTAATCCGTAAAAGTTGTTTCATTTCAAACATATTTTTACACAGTCATTTTTCAAGTGCGAGAATATATTTTTTTATCTATTGCCATTTCTGATTGAATTTAATTTTATGTTTCATGCTACATTATCAGCATAAATATGGATTTCTGTGCTGAGCAAAGATTGCGTATGAGCCAATATGTATACCGTTAGGTGAATTGGTACGAGAAACCATTAAAATCGACAGAACATCAGTGGCGTGGCGTGAAAGAATAAGTTAGGCAAGCCACAACTATATGAAGCCTCTTATGGTTTAAGCATTAACTTTTAACACCGCCTGCTAGGACACGGCTACAACTGTTCAACGCCATCTAGTGACGAAGCGGAGAACTACGTTGCCACTTTTGCGTGCTTGTGCTTTGTTTTATACAGCCAGAAAGACGATTCAACCCGGTCCGGAGCGGCTTGCAGGAGCGGCGCACGACCGCGATATTGAGTGCAGTTCACAAAAGAAATTCCGCTTTTATGGCTATTGCAATAAGATCTAAAATATTTACTTTTGACGGAACTTGTTTTCGTGGGAGTTTATTACTAATGTGTGCGTGTGTCGTAGTGTATCGATGCATAAGCGCGTAGGCTGCCGAAATGCCGGCTTGATGCCGGCTTGTAGGCAAACTTTAGGTACTATTTCGCGTTGCGTGCGCCTGACAAGACTACGCTTGTCTGTGTGCGTGCAGGCGCTGTATAGCAGGCGTCCATAACTCGATGTTTAGTGAGTTAGTTGAAGGAATCTAGAGAGCGGGAGCGAATTGTATGTACCTGTGTTGCATATTGTTTCGCGCGCGTTTAATACTGTTATGATAAGATTATATTGATGGATTTTTTTTATTTGCTTATAAAATGGTATTGTACTTGAATTATGGTAATGATTTTTTTATGCTCGCTCGTTTGGTACGGCTGTTGGGAATCGGGTTATATGGACGCTCCGCCACTGCAGAACATAGAACTAAAATCGATGTACACAAGTGCGCAAAGACAGTCTAAATGTTAGTCTCTATGTAAATGATATCTAACTAAGTAGGTGCGCACGCGCCGGACGGGACCTGCGTCTAGCCGCCACTTGAACAAATAAGAGAAGTAATACAATACATCAATTACCAACATCTGGTCTTCAGTCTTACGTTATTTTCCATCATAGCAATAGTAGAAATTAATGGTCTGTTAAATTATTATTGAATTCATATATGACACAATGGGCATTATTGTGCTAAATTCTATAACATGTTTTTTTTATTCTATTATCATGTCCAATAAACCAGACTAAAAATATCAACACCCCATTTTTGTACAGGGCGACTAACCCCCGAATACAGAAACGCTATTCAAAGTTTGAGTCCCGCTTAACATTTAAGTATTGTTAAAATTGACGTTTTTCCATACAATTTCTGACAGGTAGTGTCCACTTAACTTTTTAAGCAGTCCCCTAAATTTGAGTAGCGTTTCTGTATTCGGGGGTTAGAGTTATCAATATTTACAAGTAGGTAATGGGTTCCTAGTAAACCACTATCCACATATCGAGTAGTCTTAAAATGTTTCTACTGATGTAAGTAAAAAATATTTCTATAATTTCGATTTGGTGATTCAAGAATTTTTTTTAGCGCAGATGTAGTAAATGACCTAGATTACAGATCTTTTATTGTCTGATATCATTGATAATATAAACAATATAAATATTATGTCTAGATAGTCCCTAATTATGTTTCTTATGACCGCCAAAATGTAAAATGTAATTTTGTGCTTGCTAATAACACTAAAATGTATCTATCGTTAACGTCTTTCTGAACCTGTGGACATTTTTAGGGTGAACTCAAATCAGTCAGTTTCGACGTCTCTACGCAATAAATTTTTGACACTGCCATTCGATGCGACGACGATAAAACACAAATCGTCGTATCAGACACATCCCAATAAGGCAAAACCTACAATAAGCCTGTCTCTGAACGACCAGCAATGCTACAATGAAACGGATTAAATAATAAAAATGCCAAAACTTTTACGCAAGTGTAATCTGTAAAAGTTCTTTTATTTCAATTATTGTATATAAGTATTGTTGGTTAAAATATTGATTTTGAGAGATGTCGCCACCAGTGATGTGACTTCACCCTTAGAGAAACAACAGTGCCACCAACAATGTAACGCGGACACTGCATTCATTGACGTTATATTCACAGTTAGCAGTTATTCTTGTTGGCTTTTTATTGTCGAACCCCGTTCACGTCGCGACACTGTAAATAATGGCTTGAACGGTGCACTGCACACAATGCACCTATCCAGAGTTCAGTTACTTCACCGGGATAGGCCTGACATGTCAGTAACGGGCTGGTACGCTGCACAGTTGCTCATTGGAGCAGCAACAATTATGGCATCGACATGAAAAGAGCAAAGAACTATATCGGTCGGTACGTGCGAACGTAGTCTCACAACAAAATTGAAAATATTTATCTCCATCGTTGGTAACGCTGTTGAAAATAATAGCTTCTGCTGGGGCATGTAAAAGAGCATTTTGAGTTTTCTCGCGTTTTATGTAGACAAATGAAAATTTAGATCGAAGTCTTGTCACGCTTTAACTAGGCTTATCAGAAAATAACTGTGGCAAAGCTTATAGGCTCAGAAACACTGATAATATCACTTATTATGTCTATAATGTATGATAAACAAAAACACAAAAGTTTTGAATACGGCATGATATGAAATAACCTACAAATATGAAAGGTTTTAAGAATTACAGTAGGTACTTACCTAAATTTTGTGAAATATCACAATAGCATTTACTAGATTACATTAAAGATGATTTATCATCAACTCAATAATGCTAATAACAGACTATAAGCCGACTCTGAAAATGAAAATAGAGACCAATTTTAATAGAAGGCTGTTACGAAAAATTATAAAGCCAAATAGTAGGTAATTGATGCATAATCATCATGATATCCATTACCTCCCACATTCACTGAATTAACTTAATAGCATAATATTATTTTGGAACATTAGGCAAAATAATAATTCTTGAATAACTATGAGGTATTACACGAAGAGAGTTAGTCCTTAGTAATACATAATAAAACAATGTAGTAACAGTGAAAGTTTGTACAAATTAAGATTATCATTTATGTGTCCAGAAATTAAAATAAAGTAGTCCCGCCAGAGGAAGGGGTTTTTATTTTAACTGCTTACGTTACGTCAGAGATCTTTTCAGCTCTCTAGTAAAGTATTATATGGCGCAAAGTGTTGGTTGCACCAATCAAGTTTCGTTTACGTTTGTCTACATTACGTACATACATCGGTAATTATTCAATTGTCAGACCAGACGGTAATTTCAGTTCGATAGACGTCATCTCAAGCCAAATAAAAGACAAATCAAATTAATGCGCAAATATATTGGCTGGCACTGACGCTGACGACTACATAGTAAACGTATAATCCGTCACAAAGAAAAGTGCTAGTAATGAATTAATGTATAGAAAAATTATGGGAAAGACCGATGAACGGAGAAAGTGATTGGAATGACAAATTGACAACATCAACAACATTCTAATCTTTATGCGGGGATGCTATACTACTCAAGGTTTTGGTTTTTTTACAGCCGGCCGCGGCGGTCGGCCGGACACCAACCCTCTTTAGGTATGCTGTTGATGGTTTACTATCAATCATTCGGTTGCCATAAGGTGCGTATTGGCCTAAGCCAGACAATCTCCCTTGAAGACGACCTTCATTTTAACTCTCTCTAACCAAAAAATTTAGGTGTTACTACAATTACCTACACGAATCAAAACGTTGTAACTGCGGCTACGAAATAAACATGTGCCTAATATAATAATTATTATTCAGCGGTAAATGAACAATTTGACCCAATAACTGTTAATTCCCTGAATCGTCAACATCATTGACTCATTCTTGGCTAATTAAAAGCATGGTCTCTATCCTCACAATAATTAAGCGTAATTAATACGTAATCAAGTGTATTTTTATTTGAAACAATGTTCCTCTCGTTAAAATAGCAAAAACATTACACCACAATCAGTGTTTATACATAAATCAAGCTATTTATCCCCCACAGGGGCAGGCACAGGTGTATTAACTAAAGACGAGATTCCATCAGTGTGCTGGACTGTGCGGTATAGCGAAAGACCAAACTTTTTGTTTGGTTGTGCCACTCACTTTTCGCTAAAATTGTTACGCTCCATATAAATTGTTCTCTCGCGCTATACGAACATTTGATTTTTCCTATGTGTTAGTGTCAGATAACGAAAGACAATTTACATCCAACGACTTCTGAAATTAATTGAAAGGTAATAGCATAGTGCATCGTGCAGGATGGTATGGTGTTGTGCAAAACGACACACCCTATCATCCTGCGACAGACAAGCTGGACGTTAAGTGCACACAAACAATCAAAAGAGCCTTGCAATTTATCGATTCGGAGGAGGGTGACGTGACACATATCACTACAACATTACTTATAAAATGTTCTATACATTAATAATATATCACACAGTATACAAAAGTGCGGACAAGAGGTCGTTGGTCAGGATGCTGTTGTTTTTTTGTCATCTGGCGCTGTGTGGCAAGATGACTAAGAAATTGTGTGAGATAACGATAAAAATGATCTCACGAAAATACGCCACTAAATAAACCTTGATGTAGTATTGTTATTGTAAATCCTAGGGCAGTATGACAAATAATTTTGGAGCAGTGCAGGCAGAAGATCTTTTCATGCACAAAATGAGAGTCTAAATTCTAATATTTATCATTTTCTACACATAGACCTTTAAGAATTTGGTCTGAGAAATAATTTTGCGATTATGCGAATAGACAAACCTTGATTAACAGCAGCTTCTGAGGGTAAAAGTCTTGCAATTTCTGGTAAAACTGGACAGCGCCTACAGCTAACTTAGCCATGGTCAATGGGCACAGCGACCAACTCACTAAGCTGACACCGCAGTCATCCTACACTCAATTTCCTATCTCAACTCCGTTGAGATCACAAAAGTAGTTTTCCGAGATAATCCTTTAATCCTTTCGGTGACTCGGCGTATCTTGCAAGAGATATTTTGCTTATCAAGTGCTACGTCAGGATTTTCAAACCCGCCAAGTCTGCCTTTATTCCAGTGTCGATTTAAAGTATATCACGAAATATTATAAATTGAAGGTCCCCCCCGTACCAGTCAACGTTTTCACGGAAATAAGCATCTATAAATAGGTCGGTACACTAAAATTCTTAGAACGATTTACCGGTAACGCACTGAATCGAATTTGGTTAGGAGACGTGCAATATGGACGCGATACGCCAGCGGACTACCGCAGAAGTCACAAATCGCTATATGAATGGCACACTGCCCACATAAGTCAACAACTGAACTCGACAATTTAAGCCTTATGCTCTACAGCACAAGAGAGGATAACTGTATTACTAATTTCTCATGACTCGCAAGAACGGTATCTAGAAAAGGGACACTTGAATTAGAGATAAAATGCTAAATTGCTTCAAAGCGCTCTCACTGATAAGGACCTCCTATGAAGATTCAGGACGCGATGTTATTTAGGTTCAGGATAATAATTCACAAACTGACCGTAACTGTATCATAAAAACAGCTATTAATAGAATTTAAGAGGAAGTGGTGTATTAATTAAGAGTTTAATAACAGAATAAGAAACTCCCGAGTAACCAAAACACAACTCGCTTGACTACAAGCAACAAAATGCATCGATCTCGTCCTTTGTTCTGCCGAAAACCAAAGAACATCGCTTTGGCACATTGACACATAAGTAATGACCGCAGCGAATGCGAAACACCGTTCATATGCTAATCTGTAATAACCGTATCCATTTGATTCCAATTTTTGACGTTAATATCTTCGGGCACAACGTTTGATGAACTCGGTACAATTCGTGTTGCATGTACATATTTTTTTCGCGCGATTTTAAGAAAGGCACAAAGGACACTTAGCATTTGCATTTTAGGACTCATATAATTTAACTGTTTGGAATCGTGAACAAATATGTCTTTCTTTATGTTCAATTTTTAAAGACCACTTATGCTTCCTTATTGTTAATAACAATATTATGCTATGGTTTCCCATTTGAAATGGATTATTTATCTTCACAAGTTACAATAGCAGCCAACGAGCAACATTAACTTGAATTCTAAAAACACTAGTATTTTTTTGTATTTCGGTAAAATCACAGGTAAAATTAAAATTTAAAAAAATCGCTTCCCATATTTGTACGAATTCCAAAATACAGTATTACGGAATTCAGTGACTTGAGTAACTTGTTCAGGACCAAATACTAGCCTGTTCGAACTAAATAAAATTAGTGAAGGCACGCGAATGATATTAACACCAATGACCGGTCACGATTGGTAGCATTCCTGTTAACACCTGCTGGAAATCAGCCTTGACTGTACCATGCTTTCGTCACATGAAATTTCAAGTCCAACTTAAAAAGTAAAATACCCTTACGTGTTGTATCAAAGTAAATAGATTCTGGATTTATAATAATATATATGATTGTCGAACAAGCGTGTGTGCACATGAAGGTATCTTTGAAAAGTAAAGCGAGATTCTCCATTATATTACTATCAACTTGCTTCACTTTTAACAACGTTCCCCGAGGCAAAACAGCTCACAGTCTTCATCTATAAACTGTTGATACATATCAAGTGGCTAGGAAACCACTTACAATACTTTTCATTGTCTAAGCACTGAATAGCTTTGACGTCAATAACAAACAATCGTAACATCCGCAAGCCCTTTGATTACCATTACAGTAGGTATTACAGTTCCGATACTTCCGATTATACTAAAGATAATGACAACATAACGTCTGAATTGTTGCGAGGCTCTATACGGTAGTGAGACTTCCCCGGGAGATGCTTGCCGCAGAAAAACGGACGTGGACAAAATCTCGGGGCAAAGAAAATATTTTTTCTCTCGCTCTAACTCACACTAAATCCCGAGACAAAACACTGTTATGTGGTGGAGAGAGATTTTGTTCACAACCCGTGCTAGGCCTACTGAGGATCGATTGCAAGGCTCGAGGACAAGGTCACCTCACCCAAAAAACGTTAATGTTAAATGTTATGAAGGCCTCTCGGAAAACAGCTTAGGCCCCTCAAAAAAAGGTCATATAGCGATGAAACTGAAGTTTACGGTGTTCGACGTAACCTACGAACGTAAAGGCTCCTTCTTGACAGGGGAACTAGCCTCGTCAGCTTCCAACTGTGAGTAGACTGAAATCGGGATCGCCGTTAGGTTGACAATTGCATTGCAGTCTTCCAACTGCAATTCTGTGGTCAGAGTACAGTTGAAATACAGTTCGTTTGTGTTGCACAGAGTCACCATTTTATTATTTGGTATCTACAGTCAATAGCCGTTAGGCTACCAGATTTTTTTCAGTCAACTTTGTGGTTTACGTCATATGAGTTAAGGTTGACTGCATCGATTGCAATTTTTTTGTAGTTTTGTACTGTACAGTCTGATGTGTTGTCAACTGTACATGGGTGCATTCCAATTAACATTAAATCTACTTACAAGCCATAGAGGTCTCAAACAAATTACCTGTAAACAAATAAAAACAAAATTAATACAATACACATACAAAGTTGTGATTGTAACATAAGTATTTTTTGGAAATAAAGTAAATTTTTCAATAGCAACTAGCCGAGTGGTGACGTCAAAGCAGACTAGTCTAACCAGCAGACTAGGCTAACCAAACTGACGGTTGTAAGCTTGTAGGTAAGAAATATCAATGTAACATTTACCCTACCATCAAAGTTTCACACTAATTTAGAAATCAACACGCGACAGTGAGGACTCGCCTAATAAGTCACAACGGGCCATTGTCAGTCCACCGTGACTTGCGTCAAACGAACCAATATGGCTGAAGGCGACTATGGATTTCGGGTTAAGGACTCGCAACTTGGGCTATCTAAGCTCAAGGAACGAACTGACCAGAATACTATATAAAATCGTATAGTATTCAGCTCAGTATATTCTAAATCAAGTATTTCTAAATCAAATTATGTTAAAATAAGTTGGACATCAAACTATAAATATATCTATGAAGATCGTTTACTCTAATTTTCTGTCGTATGTGGTTAATGTAATCTATTTCATTCGATATATCAACACTCTCCAAATATCCAGGTTGACCCTCTTTCTTGTATTTAACGTTGATAGTAAAATACAGAATTTTTATTATTTATTAAATCGTCAGAAATATTACAATCGCAGAAGGCAAAAAAGTCGTAGTAATATTATTGATAATTAACTGGCGCTTTTGAAGCTATTCTTGCTTAAGTTTACGTTATGTTCTTTATAACAACATTACAAAGTAGTATTTCAACATTGTAACATCAAAACATTGAGAGCTCCTCTTATACGGTAACAAGCAGCAGAGACAATTTCTTTCAAGAAAATTGCAAGATTATCAAAATCGTTCAAATCATGTACAATCTTGCAGTAATATAAACGCCGTTAGTAACTGGACAAATGAATCGATTGTATACTCGCACACACTATATTTAGCAACAAGTTGGATTCAGAACAATAAACAATTATTATAAATAGAGAGACAAATTGCTCCGCACACGCGATAAACTTAATCTGTTACTAGAAATGGATAAAAAGTCCACAGGAATTTTGTGACAAAGGACGTTCATTTTGTTTTTCCCACAGGCAGCTAATGATGTGAGATGGTTTTAATGAAAAAAACAGCGTAATTGAGCAAGAACTTCGCATTGGCTATCATTTACTAAACTAATAAGATACTAGAGAATAATTGCGAATATAATTACAGTGATATGTTTAATAGGTTCGATTAAACTCAAAATTGGTCTATCAATAAACCATAGTAAATCATTCAAAGGTCTTATTACAGAAATTCTTATATTAAAAAATTATTATCTACAACTGGCGTCTGTGATATGATAATAGAAAGAAAAAATAAACAAATTGATCGAATATTTACTTAAAGACCGCTGCTTATACATAACCAATGTAACTTCATTTTTACATTGTGTAATTAAATGTAATTTATCAAATACAATGTAACATACACATTATCAGCTTATAAGCTTGCGAAAAATATTAGTACTAAGCTATTTATAGACCATATGACGTAAGTGACGTTATAGGTGAGGTGGCAGAGGTCAAGCTCTTCGTTAAGTTCTTTGTAAAATTTGAGGCAATTATAACTATATTAATTATCATAATAATATTATCTTTCACACAATCCATCCATCAGTTCGTCGATCTTACTCTCATTCTGGGTCCCATCTACATCCATACTTAACATACCTCTGGTTACGTAACATTCACCCCTCAACACATGACCGGACTAGGCTGGTGTTCCTTAATTTTTTGAAAATCCGAGCTACTTTCAAACTTTATGTCACACTGTAGATATTAGAAAATACATTGAAGCCCCATCTTGTGAAGACGTCTTCGCCGGCGGTGTCGCAAATCGACGAATTTTCCGTTGTGCTGTAGCGTGTGTCACGTTCGTCACAATGTGCATTTTAATCGACGAATGTATAATAGATTATTCATTCACGAGTTATGTATGTACTAGCCATTGTGCATTGCTTTGTGTAATTTGGCTAGGTGCAGTACCGAGTCAAATATGGTGTTGTTACACAGAGTACATTTCGTAGAACATTAACATGACTCCAGTCATCCAATTACGATGACGGTGCTCTAATTGCTGTTACTAACTGCGAGACGTCTTGGGCAATATTACAAAATAAAAAAATGAATGCTGACTCGAATCGTCCCTAAACTGTTCACAGTTCTCTATATCAATCATGATCATTGATAGAACAGCCAACATCACGTTAAGTTCACAACAATTGTTTAATATTCGCATTTTTTTTCTAGCTTAACTAGTGTGATTTGGAGTAAATTTTACAATTTGTGGCCACGGACTTTAAATTATCGATTTTAGTTGAAAACTAAAATAATAATATTCAACTGAGTGTTATTTTCAAAAACTTTTAAGTGCCTGTTTAACAATGTAGGTACAATGAGTAACATGTCACATTAATTTGAAATGCAGACGAGTTGAATTGCGTGGTGACAGCCGTCGGTGACAATTGCGTGATAAAATCCTTGAAAGTGAAGAGGAATTCGACATAATTAATCAATGCGAAGAAAGGGTGCTGAAGAGAATAATGGCCAGGGACGCTCGTGTCTTGAGAAGAAAAATAATTGTACATAATTATTATGGCTATCTATTTACCTATGTTAACATAAATAGGAATGTCTAAGTAATTATATTTCTTAAAAAAATAAAATTTCAATAAAGTATACCAAGAAATGTTATTAGATTTGTAAATAAGCGAGCTTAGGAGAAGCGACTGTAAATTAATTTGTAGGAGGTTAAAATTCATTCCAATTCAACACTTATTAGAACATTTTGCCGCCACAGAACTTAAATATATACTATTTCAAGTTCAAGGTATAAGAGAAATATTATAATATTGTGGACACAAATGTTTCGAATGTATATTTTTGTGAGTCGTAAAATACCAAAATCTATAAATATAAAACTTCAGTGTCAGATAATTGAACATATTTATGTGTAAGCACAGTTTAACAGCACGCCAGGCTTATCGGTAAAAGCGATCTCTTCCAGACAACCTTCAGGTAAGAGAAAATGCGAGAAAGAAGAAAGTAAGGCAGTGCAAGGCATTTAAATACATGGAAAAAAAAATATAAATAATAATAATATACAATAATAGTTCGTGGTATATAATAATTATGACGGGTTGTTGGCTATACCTCTAAAAAAGCTACAATGAACTTTTAAAACAGAACATAAATATTTAAATATAAAAAAAATGGTGATAGGAGGTCTTATAACAACTACCATAAGGATGTTAGAAACAGTACTTAGTATTCTACCTTATTCGTTGTGTTCGCTATAAGCTTTAAATTTATACATAGCATATAAACTCAAATCTCGGAAACGGTTTACAATAATACCTATGCATGTATTGAATAGCAAAAGAGCCCTAAGCCGTTATAAACAAAAATATCTGATTACCGGACGACTCAAGAATTTCAAAGAAACTATAATGGGCTCCGAAAGAATGGAACAAAGATAAGGAAGGGAGTAAAACAAGGTATTGTGTCAGAGGCCAGAGCTTTCGAAGTCTATAGAGTTGTAGAATCCAAGTCGGAACAACTTAGTATTGTTAGATCAGATAGGATAATAATAAAATCTATTGATAAAATAGGTAGGCGATAGAATAAATTACTTGAAAATATTAAGATTTCTTAAGGAAATGAAGACAATACCTTAACAGCGTATTTAAACATTTTGTTGTAGCCTCAGACAATTTGCGTACAGAGGTTTGTCTTTTAATACGTAAAACATGGTCACTAACAATCAATTGGCATTATTCGGAATCGATTCGGTACACAGTTTTGAAGAAACTGTATACCTAGCAAAAGTAGTTTCGCAAACAATCATGCTTATTAAAGAATCAACAGTACTTTAATTCATTTAATTCAATGGATAGGTAATCTCTGTTGTAATTTAGAATAATAAAATCATACATACATACATACATAATTCACGCCAATATCCCCGAAGGGGTAGGCAGAGGTGAACTAGCACCCACGCTTCGCCAATTAGGCTAGGTCCCATGTAATAGGTGGCGAGCCTATTGCCATTTATCGGGCACAAAAGTCGCAGTACTTTGCTAGGTGGTAGGTATAAGAGGAATGCTGCTGCCCATTCCTCATCACTGATTTATCCTTAGTCGCCTTCTACGATACCCACGGGAGAGGTTTGGGGTGGTGACAATTGTATTCTACTCTGCCGTCACCACGCACCACGCACACGTAATAATAAAATCATATTGTGACAAAAAAAAACATTAACATAATTTACCTATACTTGTATTTATGAAATTCAGTTCATGTTTACAAAGGTCATGCCAATATATGTCTAAGCTCACGTAGTAGGCAGTGATACTGCTGAGGCGATAATATTGGGGTGGTCACCTGCCGTGACGGAAAGCAGGTGTGCCCCACCTGACAGAGCTGTGCAGTGTAAGCAATATTTTAAGTGATCCTGTTTCAACCGTTAACTTAAATTTTGAATTAAACGCAAAATACAGAACCTCAGCTCGCTAATATTTATTTAGTTAGAGCTTGCTTGAGTAGAATTCTAAAATTATTTGAGGCAGATATCCTTTAGGTGATTAGAAATCTTAAAAAAAATTGATTTCACATACAGTAACTCCATGTAGTAATAAAAAGGTAATTTTATTTAAATTCCCTAATAAAGAAGAATTTATATTATTGAAGTAAAAATATGAAATAAACTTAATATGCTACGATTTAATATGTGAAGTAAATTGTAGTAAATTAAAGTAATGGTTTCAATCTAAATCGATGTTCTACTACAGAGTAAAAATCATAAGAGAGATTTTTTTAATGCCATTTAAAAACAGTAGCAGTTCATTATTATAAATCCATAAAACAAAAATTTAACAATAATAATAACAATGATTAACTCCAAGGGTATGCTTGTCTAAACATTATAGTGGAACGTGTTTTTAAAACTTTATTATTATTTACTATAAGATTTATCATTAAACCTTTATTAGATGTAACATCTAAGCTAAAATATGGTTTTGGCAGGCATAAAAACCACAGTTTCATTTGAAAATAATTTGACGGTATGATAATTTAAAAGAAAAACGAAAACAAGATTGCAACCATTTCAAATTTTGCTGAAGTTAGCATAAACATAGCGATTTAATATCTCGTAGTAAGGCTAACCCAAGTATGAATACAGATATATAAGACTTGCATAATAATAAACGCAAGGACATTATTGTGTTTGCTACAAACACACTGAAAACAGAAATTTACCTAACTAATAACAAGCTGTTGATAATAATGAGGTGTAAAAAAACGTGTCAATTTATTTGACAAGTTGTGCATATTATTTCCATTGTTTAATTATATTTTTGAAGTGGCGCAGATGAAACGATTTTCCTCTCCAAAAAAAAATGCAGAGTGCATTTTGAGGAATACCTATGTTTTTCGTTGAAGTATTACTTTTTTGGATCTAAATAACGCACAGTAATAATACGAATGTTTATGAGGAAACAAACAGTGTTTTTGTTATGTATAGCTTTAGAGAGAAGAGAATTTAGAAAGCGCCCAAGTACCTATACAACGATTAGTCATTCCAACTTATTCACCGACTCCTGGTTAAATATATTTAAATTATGCGTGGATATTTTTATTTATTAATTTTGATTTACTCAGTTAGAATCAAAATTTTCTCAATCAATACCGGAAATTATTTCGCCACAGCTAGCATATTAATATCTTATTTGACATAGCCGTTATTTATGAACATTATTTAACTATTGCCAGCACATTCGAACGTATTAGTTTGGCTTTTGGAGACGAATATGTATTTCTATTTAAGAAATTGTAGCAACACGTGTCCGCTACGATCTAAGAATCAATAACAAACCGTGGTTTTTTGTGATGGCTTGCGCGCGCGCAAAGACATATACGCCCTGTCCATTGCAGCAACTGCACCATTTGTCCCGCACAACATCACTTCACCTTCAGCAACCGTAACTATTATACTAATACTATTATAATTAATTTCGTTTTCGAATTCATGTGTGTAGATCGGCTGCGTGCGTGCCGGGAACTGCGCGTGCGCCGGGCCACTCCCCGCCCCCCCACCGCTCTATTTTCGGAGCCCTGCGTCTCCCCCCGGATTTGTCTATACGAAGAATAATTACGCCATACGTGTGTCGCCAGTACGCGGACATTACTACGTGGTGTTGCTCCAACTTTCGCGGCGCTTATGCCATCAATGTTGCCATTCATGGCTTGCCAAGAAAGTCTTATCGCTGGCAGGAATTCAAGCTTGGCAACCAACGGGCAAAAGCCTCAGTAGAACATCGGCTTAATTAGCTTAACGACATCCGGAGTAGTTGAAGCAATATAGCACTAGACCGGCACATTTTAAGCGGTTTTATAATTCTTGGCTATATTACGTAATCAATCTATTAAGCAACTTATGACTTAGTTTAATTAGAAACAGCTCAATTTGATAATTAAATAAGTTATTAAATACAGTTTAATAAAAACTCGTTATGTAATAACAATGCCGTGTGGTGACGGCGAAGCAGAATACAATTGTCACCACCCCAAATATCCGTCCAATGATGATGATGATGTTATGAGGATTGGGCAGTACTGTTCCTATTGTACCACCTAGCATAGCATATTGCGATTTAGCTGCCAGATATATGGCCCCCTGTTAGGTAGGAGGTACATGTATAGGACTAATAGTTGGCGAAATGTGGGTGTTAGTACAGCTCTGTCTGCCTACCCTTTTTGGGATCATGTAGATGATTTATGTATGCGGTTATAAAACTGAGAGTAACTTTACTCACATTTTATAAGATTTCTACATGCTCTTAGTTACATTGGAACCAGCTTCTACAGAAAATGAGTAAACGTTTTAAAATCTGTACTACGTTTAGCTATTTTTAAATAGAATATTATTGCATTTTTATGTCATCGATCTTAAGGGATAAATATCAAAATATAGAATTGAGTCAATTTACAATGTAATAAGGCATTTCATTAGGATGATGGCAAACAAAACCTTTTACTTTCTTCACAACGAATTGAAATGCTTTCAACAACAGCTGTAATAATTTGTGTGGCTAGATGAGTCCGCAGTTTCCTGTCAAAACGACTCTCGTTAATTAAAGTTGCTAATATACTGTAATTGTCTACAATTAATGCCATCGCTCCAAATGAAACTGCCTCTAGCGTTTCATCATCGCAACCATGGCATTGAGTTATAAAGTAAACTAGAGACGCTATGCCAAACAAAAATATTCTCCCAACTCGAATCTACCTACGGTGGCGGGGTGTGCGGGGCGAGCGGGCGAGCGTGGCGTGGAATCATTTATATGCTGCAGCGCTAAACAAACAACATAAACGCTAACACAATTAGCAGTCGATTATCGTCTAACCAAAGTATTAAAACATGCAGCGCTGATCGCTGATAGAATACAGTTTTCTCGCGACCAAAACATCGCAAGCGCCGCCGATTTCATGATGGCGCTTACGCGTTTCTTTCAACGCAGTCTAACAAAAATATCCTTATAGATTATGCATCACAGAGGAGACAAAGATTTAGTGCCTACGAACCAAATTTGAAAGCATTATCTATTTATTATAAAATTATTTTATCTAACATATTATTTGTTTTCCTAACTTATTATTATGTATTTAGAAATAAAATGGTTAAGAAATAAAGGAAAAGTCAAAGAATTGTTTTTAGTTTAAAGTAAAAAATAAAAACTGCTTTGATTTTTATTTGAACATTATTATACAATTAAAAAAAATATCATTCAAAGAAAAACAGGTAGAGATATTTTCGAAAAATTATTGTCCTAATGCGGGATGCCTATAGCACTCGGCTAACCATCACGTTAGTTAACTTGACGAATCTTCTCTTAAGTTTTATATAATTTTATAACAGGTATTTTTACAAATACCGTGCATTCCAGTACACTTGGGTTTGCTTTTTAATTACACATATACAAAATATAATTACATACATACATACATACATAAATCATGCCTATATCCCCGAAGGGGTAGGTAGAGTCGAACCCACGTTTCGCCAATAATGTTAGGTCCCATGTAATAGGTGGCGAGCCTATTGCCATTTATCGGTTACAAAAGACGGAGTGCATTGCTAGGTGGTTTAAGAGGAACGCTGCTGACTATTCCTCATCACTGATTTATCCTTAGTCTCCTTGTACGACACCTACGAGAGAGATTTGGGGTGGTGACAATTGTATTTTACTGTGCTGTCACCAATCCGAATCCGTGAAAATATGGTCCGTGGTAGCCGTAAAACTATTTCTATGATAACTTACGCACTAGATCCGATATCGGTCATCCGATTTCTTTCCGTCAAATCAAATATTCCATATTTTCTCGGATTCGTAGTGCGTAATCGCTCTTATAGTTATTTCATCTTAACTGCTGTACCGGCACATGAGTAATGAAACGGAAATCACAAATAGAAAAGAGAAAGAGCTATTGGTAACATTAAAACTAACGTTTAATAAACGTTACTAAAACTAACACCCGCCCTCCCCCTCTACACATACACACACCCATCCACCCAGAGAGACAAACACACACACACACATACACACTCATCACTACAATTCCTGACTAGCCATAGTTGTAGTTTGTTTATGTATAACCCTTTATTATGTATTTATCTAGTATCCATAACACAAGTAATTAGTGTGAGAGTGAAATTATAGTTAATGATAACAAAACAGTACTAAAAAATACAAAATAATCAGGTTGTATCGAAGTTACAAAATTCACCAACAATTAATTGTCCAGTCTGCATAGTTCACTTTTCATAATCTATGATTTTCATACAAAATGTGGAATTATGCTATTAAATTAATATTTGTTAGGTTTTAATTAATATTTTGTTACAATTAACACACCACTATCTTGTTGTTTTGTTTTTGATTGATTGTTGCATGTTTTTAACACGCAAGAAGGCATTTTTAGATCGATTTGTAGCCAAAATGTCGGCAAGCAGTCGCTTCGAGCGTTGGCGAATGACTAAATGAGTTGTTGCTCTGGAGCATCAACGCACGCACTAAAATTCTTGTTTGCGGTGTCGCTTCTATACGCTAGTAATAGTAGTTCAATGAACCATGGTTCTTATTTATGGTATCATAAATACAAAACATCTTAATTCTACTGTCTGTTTTATTTCATATTCCTACTCTTTACCCAAATTCAATAGGGGTATGTCTAATTAGATACTGCTTTAGGATTTGGGTAGGTTTATATGGTCAGCCACCGGTAAGATATCAATCCTCGTCAAAATTTCTGAAAACCTAATCATGAAAATTAAACGAAATCCTAATTAAATGAAAAATAAATGATATTTCTTCGGGTTTAAAATCAAAAAGTTTACAGATCACCCTAAAAACTGAAGTATACAATTCTAAGAAGTGTATGAATTTACAAGTATATGAATGTATGAATTTATAATCAGTAAATTCAAACAATCAGTACGCCACGACGCGATGATCTACATCAAATTCTGAAGTGAAACTGTAGGCAACGGCCGGATCTTAATTTCTTGTACGGATTTAACAGTTTCCGGCTAGACCGCGTTTCCATCTATCATTATTGGCTGCCAATTACGCGTTAAATTGTTAGATGCCATTAAGGAATGTACATCGATATCGTCTACAGAAGGTTAGGCATTAGAAAAGCTAATTTTAATTTACAAACAATCTCGCGAATCAACGTGAGCATGAAACAAATGAAATGTTTTAATTTGTCGAGATTTTACTTGTCGTTAAAGTTACCGTTGTTTCAGCAACGCTTTTTAAGTTTTACCATAACTTGACCCTTTAATTGACGTAACCGAATTTCAAGCAACATGGGTTTACACCGTCAAGAGAGGCAGGGGTGGTGCCAATTGAATTCTTTTCTGTCGTCACCAAACGGCCTAATTAACAAAGTAAATTAAACGCACAAAAACTATAAAAGACCCAATTTTAAGGTATCGTGAGCAATTCAATTGGCTACAAGGTAAACTGTTGGATTTCAGCAACAAAAAACAATAGCAATCAACGGCGCTGACGAGGAAAAAAGACAATTGTGCGCCTGAGACCGGACGGCGTGAATCAGGCGGGCGGACACAGAGGGCTGCGCACGCACACACCGCAATACCAGAAACTATTCAATTCCATTGCAGTAATTGTAACAGACTATAGATACCTTTTTTTTCCGGAGTGGAATGCATTTACGCACTACACCAGCCGCTAAGCTAGGCGACTGGCGTGTGTGGCACTCGCTGTTTCTTCTAGCCCTTTAAGCGAGGAAAGTCTAGATATATATACCCGAACGAATATATATTCGTTCGGGTATATATATACCCAAGGAGGGTTGGCGTCAGGCAGGCCTGCTGTAAAACCTAAGCCAAAACTTTGAGCAGTGTGGATTGGAATGTTGTCATTCCAATCACTCTCTCCGTTTATCGATCTTTCGACATGGTTCCTCGAAGATGATCCCCGAAGGAATATAGGCAGAGGCGAATCAACACTCGCTTCTCTCCAACTAGGTTAGGTGGCGAGTCTATTGCCATCTATCGGGCACGTAAATCACAGTATATTACTAAATGGTATAAAAGGAACGTTGCTGCCCATTACTTATCCCTGTCTTTACCCTGTCGCCGTGTACGACACCCGCGGAGGAGAAGAGTTGGTGACAATTGTATTCTGTTCTGCCGTCACCTCATGGCCATATGATTATGTAGAAACGAAATTAAATCTGTGCTTGGTTCACTTATAAATAATACAAATGTTACTCAGAACCCTTGACTCTTCGAAAATTTAATCGTACCCTTAATCAATCGATATCTTACTGATATCAATCGAACATAAACAAACCTGGATCATTGATCAGATATCAGTCACAAACAAACCGAAGCATTGTTGTGAGTTGAACGCACTTACACTTATGAACATTTGCATTTGAATCAATAAACGAAACACTTTTGCGTAAATGCGTAATTTAAGACCAATAAAAAATTAGCATCTAGGTAATATTCGTCATTTGTATAACTAGGTGCAACGCTTATAATAAGCTTTTGTTCGTATACGATATTTATTCTTTGAATTAATGTTTGTTTAGTTTGTCTTATTATATTATAATCTATAATTCTGTTAACACTGCCGCGATAATAATATGTTTTATGTGTTAAAACAATGGATTATTTCGTCTAGTTACTTACTTTTAATAAAATAATATAAACAAAACTGGCCTAATTTTATTAACAATACAAGCAGAAGAGATTTTGTTTCATCAGAAACAACTTATTTTCCACACAATTATTGTAAGCGTCATCTAATCTCTTGTTAGATTTTGATTTGACATATTTAAATAAATCACGCCTTTCTCTCTTATGGAAGTAGGCAGATGTTTTTTATATTTGAACAATATTAATGTTAGAAAAATTATTAAATCCACAAAGAGTAAAATTATTGCCCTGCATTAAAGTAAAAATTTAAACGAACGGGTACAGTTAAAAAGTTATACATTTCCGTTGTACCTTCAAAGAAAAGCCAGATTTAAGACTACGGAAAACTGGAACTCAATTCTTGGCACTGCTTCTAGTAGGCACTGGCAGTATAGTTTTTACTAGTTTTTATTTGAGGATTATATGAATATTGGAAAACTTATAACTTTTTATAAAAAAAAAAGAATTCCAAACGAGGAAATTAGGGATAAGGACAAAGGACATTTTGGATAATTTTCTGTACTCTTTTTTTTGTACTTTAAGTTGGTTTGGTGAAAAAAGCAAAAGTAAGTACTTAAAAAAAGAGACATCCCAAATTTTACGACTATTAATTTTACACAGCTATGACGTCACCAACAGGCGGACGATTTCCAATTTCACTTTAATCCAATCGGCTCAATTGGTCCAATCACCCACTGAGGCCCCTATTGGAGGACTTTCAGGGCAACTCGTGCTCGTTCAAACAAATGTCCCGGGTCGACAACCGACCGTGGGAACGGGGCTTTTGTAACTGGCTCTCCTTATATGGACGCCCTTATCATACTTTTCATGGGCTGTGGAACAGTCCAGTTCTTTATTTCTACAATATCCAGCATAGAAAACATTAATGATCTGTGGAATATCTTTATTCGGTCTTTTTTACTAATATAAAAACTTAAAAGAAGACACAAAAAGTTGAAATTATACCTTAAGTTCAGAAAACATACCTCTAAGTTTTCTGCTATCGAGAAACATTTTATTGGGAATGGACCCAATTTAAAATAATGAAAAAAGAATAATACGATAACAAGCTAGGAACAACCTTTCGTCTGTATTGACATTGATCACACTACTATAAAACGGAATTGCTAAATATTGTGTAGGTACCATGTATAGGACAAATTACTTCTGTTACATAATTATGATGTGTTAGTTACAAAGGCGTTTGTAAATAATTGTAACATAAACAGTTCATATTTATATCTGGGGAAAAAAACATTATTTAAAAAAAAAATACACCCTTTCAACGTAGACTGGCCGCCATGCAACCGGCGTCGGCGTCCTAATTCCCACCAGATCTATCAGTTAACACGTAATTAAAGCGGCAGTAACGATTCTAATAGAAAAAGTGTTAACTTGTTGTCGTTTCAGTAAATCACTTTTACGAATGTACTGTACATTAATGAATGTTAACATGGTATGTAGTGCATTAATAAATAAACATGTCTTACATTCCCGCCTATCATCTAGCTCAAAGGAAGCAGGTTAAGCGCTTGTGTGAAACTAGATGCCAGATAAATATAAATAACTAGCTGACCCGAAATTTATCAAACACAGTAAGAATCTTATATTCTTCCATTCATAGGGAAGGCCCGTGCCCCAGCAGTGGGGACAGCAGGTCTTCCATACTTAATAAGTTTTTTGTAGTCTGCTTCCTAAGTAGATTTTAGATATGTGCAGCGCAAGAAAGGTGTATATTCATTTATTACACAACACACCGGGACATTACCTTTACGAGTAACTCATAGGAGCAGTCGGATAACACATTGCTTAGACTACGGCGTGTCGCCGTTAGCTGACTCAGCGGCGAATTATTTAACGATGTAATGGAATTATACGTCATGGCTCATGGGCACTAGATTAACACAATGATTGTTATCACAAATGTTAGGCGCCAGTCTTTAACGAATCATAGGAATCGATTCGAACAAAATGACTTCACAATAAATATTTTTATTACTACCATAACCGATTTGATAAAAATGCTGCAAAAAGATAATTCTTTGCAGCTTTGCTTACTACGTAAATATCGGAGCATACCATCGTCATCATCGTCAGCCCTTTAATTTCACTGATGGGCACATGCCTTCCCCATGGATGGAAGAATATGGGACCTATAGATATAGTATACATGCATTATTGCGATTATAATATTCAATCGTGTTTGTCGGATAGCCCGACCTAAATTTTATGGGCGGTGTTTTGCCGTACCATAGCTTTAACTCATGGTGTATGAATTCTCCGGGTTGCGGGTATAGATACAAAGATAATTATAATAAATAAGTGAGACGTTTCGGCAACGGTTGTCGTTTTATTCATTCATCATCAATCCTTGCACTCATCCCATTTCATGTCCTGTGTGAAATCCAAGAGCAAATCAAAATGAAGTAAGACGTTTCTTCACCAAGAGTCGTTTTATTCCGTACTACCATATTATTATGTTATGAACATACAACAACAAATAAATTGTATAATAATTTCTTACATAGTTTTCGTACGCATACCATGCGATAGCATTCCGCGAACTAGCCAATCGCAATGACAATTACTACTTAAAATAATACCATTAGTAACGACCGTGTGAGTAATAATATGAGATAGATCTGTGTAGCTGCGTACGTATGGACGATTCAAGAGTAGCATGGAGATTGATTCATTTTGGATGACTAATTTCAACATACATAATATGTATTACCATTGAACTCCATATCTATGGAGCTATATGTAACTTAACCAGTAACATTATGGAAAGCTGGACAGTCCACAACACATAAAACAAGTACCTATAAAATGCCATTGTTTGTGATTGTTCTGCTTGCTTTTAAGGTTTTTATTTTAAAAGGTATCTTTTAACATTCGACCAATATCTTTCCATTATTTGTCGACACAACATGTTGTGAATGGTGATTGGAGTCAAGCACATACTTAAAGGGAACTTTTTACCCAACAACCTAATTAGATGTTTGTCCCCATAAACTTATTAGGAACTGTATGTAGTCTGCACTGCACGCTGTTTTTTCTGTGAGACATGAATGGATTGACAGATTATGTTATTGATCTCTGATTACGTATCATTTTGAGAGTGTTACAAGTTTATATCCAATTCCTTATTAATAATGCAAGCTTTAATTGAACAGAAAGTGTAATTCTAATGAACTCTGAATCTATTGAAGCCTATTGGTCATACTAGATATAAATATAAAGAATTTATGGTATTGATTACAAGTTCATTACCATCTCGAACAGTCCACCCACCAGAACTATATGAAACAGATTTAAAACATAAATAAACACAACAAACGGCAAAAAACCACAAACCATCTTCACGCATAAGCCGCATTGAACCGAAAGCCGTGTTTATTTAATTTACACACAAACCCAATTCCCCACTTCTCTTCTTTGACATTTGTGTTTTGTCTCGTGACGCGGTTTCCTACATCGCAGGGGCCGTTATTTTTGCACTAGTGAGGTGCCTATTTTTATAATCTAAAAAACAGAAATAGATACAACACGATATAATTATATCTCAGCTCACGTCCACTCGTATCCAGGTCCAAAGCTTGGAATATTAAACGGTATATAGACCACGCCAACTACTATGTACTAGTAGTCAATCATGCACGTCTAGGAAATAAGATTATAACCTACTTCAGCAATATAAATGATGTTCCGGATCTTATGAATGACCGACTTCGGGTAAAGTTTTGGCATTGATAGCTAGCTAGATGACTACAATTTATAGCACATTGTACACGTAAGTTTACTATATTCGGGAAACGTGGTGGATAATTCCAGGATAAATAAATACATTATTTAAAATTCAGGTGGAAAAATGGAAATGGAAGAAGACATCGCAGCAGACCAAGACGTAGGAGACGCATTAGACTCATTTTGTTTATTAAATTTGCGTGTTCAGTCTTAAGATAAAGTTTAATCAAATATTCTTTAGTCTCATCATTATTTACATTAATAAATCAGTATTTGTCATGCATTTGATGATTTTTGGTTTATCGCATTACACCTTTCTCATTCTTAAGATATTGCCCTGTTATAATACACAATTAAAAGCACATGGGCAACTTTGTAAGTATGTTTAGATCAGATCTTCTCTCTCTCGCCACATCATCCCAGGCGAGAAAAAGTGACAATTTTAAACCTCTTCATAGTAATACCTGCAGTGCATGCATATGTCACAACACTACATCCACAACCGCTAGACAAAACTGTATCGCACGTGCCGCGGTCGAGGGCAAAGCCCCAGTCGGCTGGGAACGGGACAGAAACGTGTCCACACGTGGATCAGAGTGAGATGCATGAATAAGGTAATCGAGCGTAAACAATGTGTTGGATTACCGCAACATTATTATAAGTTACGGTTAGTGGACTAAGCACTATGCAGTTTATTGATCCTCGATAAAATATTTTGGTGAAAATGTAAACTTTCATAAAATCGTTTTAGAGGGTTTTTACACACCTGACTTTATAGGGATTTTTTCATTAAAATTTATTGTTGGATTCTCCTAGAATTTAATAATAAAGTTAACTTTGTAAACGTTAGTTTGGGTGAACACAATCGGCAAAAAAATCCACCAATGGGCCGCTTCTTTTGGCAGTGTCATAGTAAACATTTTTATGTTTTGAGAATGTTACAAATTGTCTGTATACCAATGTTTCAAGCTTATTTGTAAATATATAAATTAAGAGCGAGCTAATTCAAACTTAACCTAAATTCACGTGAAACGCCTATTCTCATCAGTAATGAAAATTAACAAACATTACACAATTTAATAGACTTCAAAGTTATTCGGATAATTTCAGACGAATACTATTATTAATATGAAATTCTGTTGAATGGCAAATGCCAACAGAGCCGAATTATAGCTTTAAAATAATAACGTCGGGATAAAGCGCAATTTACTTGGAATCTGACTCGTTTATTTTACTTGTCTAGATATGGTAATAGATTTGTGGTTTAGGTGACAACGTGGTGCGAATTATTTTCTCAGAAGAAATTCTATTTTTTCTAATATAATTCTATATTTCTAAGCTTTGTAAAATTTTTATTTTTATTCATAAATTTCATAAGCTTATGCAGTTATTAAAAATAAATAACGCTTCTTTTGAATATATTATTTTTGATTTACTTCATAAAACGTGACAGAACGTACAATGTTGTCTCACGACCACGATTATACGGGTCCTACCGCAACCCGATAACAAACAACAAATTATTCACAAATCGTGCATCAACATTATCATCCATTGTATCCTCAGAATGATGCGTGTCCGAGACACGTTGAGAAAGCAAAAATAAATCATGCAAAGTGACATAAAAATAGGTTTAAGGAAAACCTTCACGGAAATGGTAGTCAATAGATGTCAATAGACTGCATGAATAACAATTGTAAAAATGTGAACAGCGAAAGGGTAACATTAGCAATAAAGTGTCAATAGCAATAAATAATGTATAGCTAGTGAAAATATAAGAAAGAAAGAAATCTCACTCAACGTGAGACAGCGCAACAAAACAAACAAAAATAATAGAATATAAATAGGCAGTGTATGTATGTAATCGTATTAGCATACATTTGTAGGGAGTGGATGACTTGATGAGGTCTTACCGTGAGGCGCCATCCCCAGATAACCTGGGCAAAGGGAGAAAATTTATGGTATCAACAAATTCTTTGTAATTGCTTCACTTCTACTTATATGAAGGAAAGAGGAATCGTACAGCGAACAGCAATGCAGAATGATGACACCAGAGAACACATTAATTATTTCAGATGTTATCCAAATGGCAAACTCTTATTAGCCAGCCAATGCGTATTTAATTGTGATCCTAATTATGTCCTCGGTGCATTATTACAACCACTTAAAAGTGACCTAGCGCAGGATCAGCCCGACAAAGGCCGAGTTCTCGGAACACCAACTCACGCAGTCGCGATAAAGCAAACAAACAAACATGTATCATAATAATATTCTTAGCACCACCCAGTACACACCCAAAGCAATAATCGTAAAATGTTCAATATTGCTAAGTGAAAAAATAGAGATTTAGGCGTTCTTTAAATTAACATTTTATCACTTACATTAGGAGAAATCGGAACAAATAGTTACTTTTCATAACAAGCACTATACACAATACAATAATTTCAACACTTATTATCTGCTTCTTTCAGGGGCTTGGTGCAAATTCCCCCACTTACCCCCGAATACAGAAACGCTACTCAAATTTAGGGGACTGCTTAAAAAGTTAGTGGACACTACCTGTCAGAATTTGTATGGAAAAACGTCAATTTTGACAATACTTAAATGTTAAGCGGGACTCAAACTTTGAATAGCGTTTCTGTATTCGGGGGTTAGACCCTTAGGTGGATTAAAATTATTTTACACAGGAGTGCTTGTTTGGTGATACCTTTCCCTAATTCATCACTAGCACCTTTCCGGTGTGAGAAAGACATAAATTAAAAAGGCCGATTTGAATGGAAGAAGAAACATACTGCGTCGTACCCAGATAACCTGAGAACACAGCGCAGGAAAATGGTGATGATGATGATGATATTCCTGATCACCTGACCATTCGGTGTCCTTTGTTTTCAATCTACAAAGGCATCCCGCCCGAAATACTTCATAATAACAAGTGTAGACTGGAAATAAACGGGAATGCATGAATGGGCTCCGTTATATATAGACTGGACAAGAATCTGAATCATTTTGCGTTACAATGGACGCGGAGAACGTGGGCAATGCGCGCTTAACAGATAAAGCTGAAAATGTTCAGAAAAACCGTGTAAAATATACATATATCAGTTTCAGCTTCGCTGGCCATTTCATGAAATGCAACCGTTCATGAAATGGGTTCATGAAATGGTCGGCCACATCATGAAGTGATCAATTCTACGATTTGGCCACGACATATACACCCATCAACTTTATCTAAGGACATTACATTGACTTTACTTTAAGTTATATCGGCGTACATTCTAAAAATACTAAAGATTTCTATGCAATTTAAATCAATGTTATGGCAGATGACCACATTAAGTCATTGAAAAACTGCAAAGAATATGTCAGTATTATAAGAGTGGCGGCTGATAGAACATAAAATAGGTGTACATAGAATATCTTTAGATTATAAATCACGTCTGTTCATCCCTAAGCTCTGCAGAGGTGACTTAACACTCATATTTAAAAATACAATAAGCAATGGCTATCATCGTTATTATTCAAATAGTGGCACTATTTGAATAAATAAATTATATGGCTGGTGTAATTTCAGTTTTTACTTTTATCAATGCAACCCACAATGTTATTTAGAATTAAAAGTTGGGCTGACCGATAAATCGACGGCCGGTAGGTAGGTACTTCGCAGCAAGACAAGATATAAGATTGTATATTCGCATCCAAGGACATGATCTAAATTTATGATCGCATAAAAATAAGCGTAGTAGCCGCTTCCACCCAGCAGTAGGTACAGAATATTTACAAAATTTTATATACATACATAAATTACGACTATTTAGCCCCGAAGAGGAAGGCAGAGGGGAATTAACTCCCACGTTTCGCCAATTATGATTAGTCCCATGTGATGGGCCTATTGCCATCCATCTATCGGGCACGTTAATCGCAGACATTGCTAGGTCAACTAGGTGGTATAAGTGGAACGCTACTGCCCATTACTCATAGCTGTCTTGTACGACACCCGCGGGAGAGATTGGGGGTGGTGACAATGGTATTCTGCTCTGCTGCCACACGGCAGACGACAAAAATTTAACAAAAAAATATCGTCAATAGTGTGCTCTTAACATCTTTTTCAATATTGATTTCGCAATTACTTAAGTCAAACTTTAAGAAGGAATTCAATAGTCAAATTAATTAACGTTTTCTCGCAGACGATTTAATGTTCAAACCTGATTCTTGTCATTGGTAAACATGTAATTTCTAACTGTAAATAATGTGATAACAATGTATACTTACCTACTACATATACTGTTTATTTAGGTAAGGTTCAGCTATTTTAAGGCCACCACTACCTAATATAATTTGTATAGAAGAGCGTGGTTTATTTATCGCATTAATTGGCCGCTATGAAGAAAACAAATGCTATATTAATTAATTATTAACTATACAGTAAGCCGCTGTGGCCTATAAATAAATCTGATCAGGTATGGGTTTTCCTATTGGATGTCGGAGACCAGTCTCGAAAAGATGTATTGTAGGTACCTATTGTTAAATAACAGCATTCGGTGTAATGTGTTATAATACTTATAATCATTGTAATTTAGTTGTTATTAATGTGTATTGCATTCATTCCAAGTAACGTCTAGAGTAAAATATACTAGAATCCTAAAACTATTTCGAAATGATTAGGTATAATATATGTACGAAATAAATAATAATAAATACCGTGTGTCCGAATACAATTATCATCACATCATTTCTCCTACGGGTGTCTCGCAACACCCGTAGGAGAAATAGGGATGTCTCCCGCCCTCCCGCGTAGGTTGTACAAGGCTACTAGGGGTAAAGACAGCGACGAGTAATGGGCAGTAGGGTTCCACTTTTGCCAACTAGCAATCTAATGCGATTTACGTACCCGTTGATGGCAATAGGCCCGCCCCCTATGGCATGGGATATATTGGCGGATCGAGGGTGTTAAATGTTAATACATATTACGTTTCGCGTGATTTTCGTATGAACTATTATTTTGACCAGAAAATAATGTGGTCTAATTAACCACGTGGTTCCATTTACCCCACTCTCCCCTAGTTGTTTTTCCAATCTAGATAAAATAGTTATATAATGGTAAAAGTTACTTTTACCTTAGATCTAATTAAAGTTTTGTTACGGTCGGCGGAACCTCATAGCAAAACCATAACAACCTACTGTACAGTATGAACGTTGGACGGATAAGTTTCTCAAATGCTTCACGGCACTGACTGTATGTGTATACTAACTAAACAAACAGTTTATTGCTGACAGTCGTCTAGCATCAAAGGTGGAGTTGTTTGTTTACTTAACTGTAGGATACCAGAAAACAAAAAATTATCTGGGTCGCTGTATCCGAGACTAGTCGTCTCTTGCATTTGCAATTTTTCGTTTGTGTCAGATGTATGAATCAGAGTATTGTTTGTTTTACACAAGATAAATGATCATTATTAACATATTCAGGTTCAGGGCGACCCAGTTGCGCAAACGCTTCAAATCGCTCGCCAAATGCTCAATTCGACCAACTCCAAATCGACTGCATCCGCTTGGTTTTCTGTGGTCATTTGTTTTTGCGGATATATAAATGCGTTCCAGTTTAAAGAGATCCCCAGACGGGCTATACTTTTGATGAAATATGTGACTTTAACAACATTGCTGACTGTATCCCGGCAATACCAAAATATTTTTCACTTCTCATGCTCTGAAAGTGCTTATTTGTGCAGGATATAGGCTGCACAAAATCGAATTTTGTGCTCAAGAGCATTAACGTATCTACTCATAAATGTATCTAATAGGTTGGGGAAAAAGTTTCTTCGCTTTTTTTAAGAAAATTCAAAACATTTTTTATTATAGTTTATTTACATTTAACTAAAGTATGTAGGTACCATTTTGTTCGATAACTTTTTGCCATCTTGTAGGGAGGGACATGATCCCATTGCTATAGAAATTTTGGGACTTCTGGTCAAAATACCGCGACAAGTGGTTTTGGCAGTCCTCTCGTGATGTTAACCTGACACTGCTTAAAGAATTCTGAAGAGACCGAAACAGATGGAAGGTGCAAGGTCAGGACTATACGGCGGATGCATTAACACCTCCTAGCCAAACTCTCTTATTTTTTGCTGAGTGGCTAAAGATGTGTGAGGTCTAGCGTTATCATGATGAAAAACCACACCCCTTCTGTTGATTAATTCCGGCCGCTTTCTCTCAACTTCTTGCTTTAATCTCATCAGTTGTTCGCAGTAGAGTTCAGAATCGATGGTCCTGCCTGGTGGTAACAGCTCATAATAAATAATGCCCTTCCAATCCCACCACACACACAGCATCACCTTGTTGCGAGTTAACCCGGGTTTCGCCACAGTCTGTGAAGCCTGACCGGCCTTTGACCACGACCTTTTTCGCACGTTCTTGTCGTACGTGATCCACTTTTCATCACCAGTTATCAGCTTCTTCAAAAATGGTTCGGTTTCATTACGTCGTAATAAAGAATCACAAATGAGTACACGGTTCATTAGGTTTCTTTCAGTGAGCTCGTGAGGTACCCAAATGTCGAGCTTTTTTGTGTACCCAGTTTTTTTCAAATGCGCCAAAACTGTTTTGTGGTCAATTCCCAGTTCTTCAGCTACGTCGTAACTACTGACATGCCGATCTTGCTCCACTTTTTCAAAAATGGCATCCATTTTATCTGTAATAGGGCGACCAGAGCGACGTGCATCTTCAAAATTTCCTGATTGAAAACGCTTAAACCAAATTTGTGCTACTCTCACAGACACTGCACTAGGTCCATAAACATCGCAAATTTTTTTCGCGGCTTGCGTTGCATTTTTACCTTTTTTGTAGTAAAATTTTAAAATGTATCGAATTTCTTCATTAGATTCACTCATCTTGGCGGTACGAAAAACAAATGAAAATCACACATTTTCCTAATTTGAATTTGGAATTATGTTCTTTAAAATTTAAACTTTCAATGATACCAAAACCAGCCAGATACAAATAGTATAGCCAAAGAGATTTTATTACAAGTTTATACATACTATAATGCGAAAAGACTTTTTCCCCAACCTAATATATTAAGGCATCGAAAATGAGCCATGCAGCCAAACACAACAAGAAGTTCAGAGACAGAATTTGTTATTTTATAATATTTACTTTAATTTATTTGACTCGTGTGTTTTCTTAAACATAAAAGATATTAAAAATTTAATTCAAGTACTTCAAGTTATTAAATTCATTTAAGAAAATTATTATTACAAAATTATTTTAATAGGTACTAGACTGTATAGTTATGCAGCCCAAGCCTAAAATCAAAGGGAAAAACAATTTCCTTCAGTATTCAAATTTGTATTAATTTTAGTTTGAATTTTAAGAAATGTTATGATAAGCTACTGTTTTATTTCCTCGCAATCGAAGTGAAAAGCAGAGTTTCTAACTCGTCCACAAAACATTTTTATCCTCGAAAAGTCTTGGAAAAAAATGACTCGTTTTGTGCACTTGATGGAAAATCTACTATTCATGCAGCATATGACTGGAAAATGTGTATCTCGGCAATATTTCTGCAGCAGTATATGGCTCATTATTTTGTCTCTACATGGGCTACATACATGGCTAGTATGGCTACAATGTCTGACGAATTTATACGCGTTATAGCTGCTTACATTGTTATAAAAGCAGAGACAAAAACAAAAAAAATCAAGAAAAATAAAAAATAAAGCCTGGAAATAAGACTCGACGAACAATTATTTAAAAATTTACACGAATGTCAAAAAGTGACTTTGAACTAATTATTCACAAAATTGGACCAACGATACAAAGAAAAGATACTAACATGAGGAAAGCTATATCTGTTGTTACAAGATTAGCTATGACTCTGCGATTTTTAGCGAACGGAGATTCCTATTAGAGTCCAAGTTATCTATTCAGAGTCTCGGATTCTTCAATATCTATCAATTCCAGAAGTGTGTGCAGCCTTAATAAAAGGATTAAAAGTATACATAAAGGTAAGACAATTTATATATAATAATAATAATTTATTAAGTAACAATAAAGTTAATCATTTCCAACAGTAAAGGTCACAAGTTCAGCTACGTCTGATCTGGAGCAGCAAAGTTTTGAAACCAAGGAACATGCTTATGCTGCAAATTATTTTCCATTGTTGAATGTAAAGCCGGAGGATCATCATAATACTGGCTAAGGTTTTTTTATGTGTATAGGTTGCGTTTAATGTGGAGCAGTATATTTTTGAGACCGAGGAACATATACATACTCCAAATTATTTTCCATTGTTGAATGTGAAGCAGAAGGAGACATGTCAGAATACTGGCTAAGACTGGTGCTTGCTCCAGCTCTGCTTTGATTATCCGGACTTGGAATAAATGGAAAAGATACAGAATTTTTATGATATATTGCCATGTCACAATTATATAAAACTTGCATGATTTTCATTTCTGCTTGACTTCGAGTATAAGGATCATAGTTTTTTAACTTATTTGCCACGTGTTCTCCGAAAGCAGAATATTCATTTTTATTTTGTTTACCAGTTTGAAGAACCATTTGTTGAGCTTTTTCAATAAATGGATCAGAATTATTTTTTCTTTTGGACTTCTTAGAGGTCGGTGTTTTAGGAATAGATTCCAATGAAAGCAAAGAGTCTGTTGTGTCTGAATTAACAACTTCTTGTTCTTGATCAACATCGGTGGCAGTGTCTAGGGTTTCAGTCACCTGAAAATGACATAATTATAACAATTTATTTACAACATTTCCTCAGGTGCCATTAGGAGCGGCAGAGTGGAATAGAGTTGCGAAAGAATTCGAAGATCGTTGGAATTTCCCCCACTGTTTAAGAGCAATGGATGATAAGTATGTTGTTGTCCCGCCCTAACAGCGGGGGTCAATATTTTAATTATAAACATTTTTTTTAGCATAGTTTTATTCACTGTAATAGATGCACGATACAATTTTTCGTATGTGCATGCTGGAGTTCAAGGAAGAACATCCGATGGGGAATAGCCCCCGCTTGCGGATTGTTGGATACCTTTTCTTCATCGCGCATTTGTTTTGAAAGAGGTTTTGCGCCAAAGAGTAACACACATACATTCACACATTCATACATTCTTACAAACTTTCGCGTTTATAATATTTGTCAGAAAATAATAACTATTCGATTTTAATTTAAACATTATATAAATGTTAGAAAAACTAGTACAAAGATTTTGGTGGTTAGAAAAATAATTTCGAAAATTATGATCTTGAGGCGGGAATCGAACCCGCGTCCGCTGCTATCCGGGCAGGTGCCTGACCGCTCGGCCACCCAAGACACAAATTAACTTTCCGAAATTAGCTAGCGGACGCGGGTTCGATTCCCGCCTCAAAATCATAATTTTTCGAAATTCTTTTTCTAACCACCAAAATCTTTGTACTAGAAAATAATAACTTTTACGTGTAATACTAATAATAAAGATATGTACTTACTACGTTAACTAAAGAGTTTTCACTGTCCAATCCCGTGTTTGGATTATCTTGCGTAAGGATAAATGAAATAGTGTCAAAAGCAAACCATTTAACTGGTTTTCCGCCAGCGTTGCCACTTTTCCTTTTCTTTTGCTCGGTCTTTGCGTATGTTCTTAAGCTTCTAAATTTTCTGTACGCCTCATCACTCGATATATCAAATTTATGGGCAATATCTGCCCACCCATCTTTCTTGGCATTTCTGTCCTTGTAGGTTCCGCATTTCACATTCCACAATTGAGGGTGCAAATGCACTTCATCGATGAAATCAATTATTTTTGCATTTGACCAGGTGCCAGTCATTTTGATCCGTATTTTAATTTATAACCTCAAACTGTTAAAACGAACCAAACTAAACAGAAACAAACACGAACATATCTAGCTATGCTACTCGAACGAATCGCGGCAAACTTCATGTAGCATTAAAAAGGGACGCACTTATGCCGTAAAGCGAGAGAACAATAAGAGTGGCTGAGAAATATTGCAGTATTTTCGACCCGTCTGGCCGTAAATGCTGGCTGCTGTTGCCAGCCCAGCCACACTATTGTAGCTATAAATTTTCGTGTAAATATGGCCCGTCTGGTAGCCTTATAAGAGGGTGCACTCACGGAAGTGACGCTGCTTAACTTTATCAATATAAACGCTCTGTGTAGAGTGTGGGAAGAAGGTTTAAAAAGGAGGACAAAAACAGTTTGACTATCTAAACTTACAAACCTTTCAAATGTAATATATATATATATATATATATATATATATATATATATTCTCATTTGTCCTACCGTCTAGCCTTATGACAGCCGGCAATTTATATTAAGCTTTGTGCATATGAATATAATGTCCCTGACTGCAGAATGAAATTTATATTTTTGTGATATTGTATTAACCAGCTATTACAAAAACAGAAAACTTATCTTTGGCAAAGGCGGTCACATTCAGCAATAATCTTCATTATTACGACTTGAACATATTCACGTTCGAGTGATCGCAAACACCTTTTTGTGGAGGACTTAAGTGCATTTTTAATCATCTGTCTTAATGTTATGGCGATTTTTTGATATAAAACAACTTAACCGATTTAATTCGTAATAATCAAAATGTGTAGTGCTCGTGCAGAGACGAGAACATTTTGTACCGTTGCAAAGAAAAATAATTCAGAAAATATTCAAATCAATTATTGTCTTCATGCGGGACGGACAATAATTTATTGAATTTTTTTTACTAAATTTCTTTAAAATAACTAGCTGGTCCGGCATACGTTGTTTTACCATTATTAAAATTGCGGTATAAAATATAGCCTACGTCCTATTCTCAGACTTACGAAATATATACACAAAAAATGTAATGAAATTCGGAGGAGTTCAATAACAGACACTGTGACACGATTATGTTTTATAAGTATATCAGATAATTATTATTATTATTATTTTTTATTCAAATAGTATTTTTTCTCGGCTTTCATACCGGTAAACTGATATGCACGGGCCTAAGCCAAGTGGTTATCAGAGAGTGAGTTGTGGTGAGTCTGTGGGTTAGGAACCATAAGAGAGTCTCTACAAGGCGAATCGCATTCACTCTGTAGAAACTTTCTTACGATTCGGCATGTATTAAGAATTACTGCTTTTTGTAGCAGTTTATATGTGTAAGGCGACAAGTCAAGGGTTCTGATTGATTGGTGCAACTGTTTAGGTATAATGCCTGTAGTGGAGAGTACTATGGGGACAATAGTTACTTTATGAAGGTGCCAGATTCTAGTTATTTCGTCTTTGAGTTCAGAGTATTTCGAAAGTTTTTCTGAGATGGTTGTCTGTAGGTTATGAGTATTAGGGATGGCTATATCTATTAAGTATCCAGTTTTTGTGATTTTATTTATAACCGTTATATCGGGTCTGTTATAATGTATGGTACGGTCGGTGAGAATGGCACGGTCATAATACATTTTGAATGTAGAATTCTCTAAAACACTTTCAGGGCTGTATTTGTAGTAAGGCTGCATTTTTGTAATGAAGTTGGTTTTGTATGCAATTTTCTGGTGAATAATATTAGCTACTTGGTCATGTCTATGTTTGTAATCAGTTTGGGCTATTGTTTTACATGCGCTGGTGATGTGCTGTATGGTCTCCGGAGAACTGTTACATTTCCTGCAAATGTCGTTTAGCCGATTTTTTATTATATGTTTTTGATAATTTCTGGTTTCTATAACTTGGTCTTGTATAGCAATCATGAAACCTTCAGTCTCTGGGAATAGTTCGCCACGAGTAAGCCATGCGTTCGACGCTTCTTTGTCGACGTTAGGTTGGCACAGGTCATGGCGGTGTCTTCCGTGGAGAGACTTTCTAGTCCATTCGGCGAGTTTAGTTTTGTTGTCCGTTAAGTTTTCATTTGGTTGTGTTGTGTTGCTCTGTAGATTTAATGGTGTTAATTTTGTATCGTTTTGTACTATTGCCCTATGTAGTGTAGAAGATTCTGATTTTTTATGAAAATACTGTCGGAGAATTGCTATTTGCTTATTGTGTAGGTTTGAAATATCAATAAGTCCTCTACCACCTTCCTTCCTTGGTAAAGTTATTCTTTGTGAGCACGATCTAGGATGATGTTTCCGGAATTTTGTCATAGTGGTTGTTATGGTGCGATGTAAAGATTTGAGGTCAGTTTTGGTCCAGTTTATTATGCCAAAAGAATAAGTCAGTATTGGCATTGCAAATGTATTGATGGCCTTAACAATGTTTCGGGAGTAAAGTTGTGTTTTCATAATAGTGTTAAGTCGATGTCGGAACTGTTGTTTTAGCTTATTTTTTGTTTCTTTGTATTGTAACTGTTGTGCCTGTTGATATCCTAAATATTTATATGTTTCTGATTCATCTAAGGGTTCAATCTGTTCTCCGGTGTTTAGTATATATTGATGTTGGTAGTTATGCCCTGCTCGTATTGAATTAATTTTACATTTATCTATACCAAATTCCATACATATGTCTTTTGAGAATTGTTCAGTGAGTTTAGCTAGTTGGTCCAGGTCATTCTTGTTATTTGCATAAAGTTTTATGTCATCCATATACAATAAATGATTTAAATTTTCAATTGTGTCTATATGTCCAAGCGCATTAGTATATTTTAATTTAAATCCAGCTGTAGTAGAGTTTAAAATGTTTGATAGAGGATTTAAAGCTAGGCAAAACCACAATGGGCTAAGTGCATCCCCTTGAAATATGCCGCGTTGTATTTTGATCGGGTCGGTCTCCAGTGTTGCAGTTGAGGTGGTGAGTTTAAGACGGGTGTTCCAGTTGGCCATTGTAGTTTTTAACAGAGTTATTATTGTGGGGTGTATTTTATACAGTTTCAGTACATCTATTAACCACGAATGGGGGACTGAATCGTAAGCTTTTTTGTAATCTATGTACATTGTAAATAAATCTGATTTCATTTTATGGACTTGTTTGAGTATGACCGAGTCTATAATTAATTGTTCCTTACACCCTTGACTGAACTTTCGACAACCTTTCTGTTGTTCAGCTAAAATGTTATTTTGGTTTACATGTGTTATTATTATTATTATTATTATTTACCGTATTTAATAAAAGCCCACTGACGGCGCCACATCCGTGCAAGCACCTTAGCAAATGAAATTGTCGCACACCCACCGGCCGGCATTGAACCGCGCGGTCGGTCGGTGCCTGACCCGAGCTCGCCTTGTTGTAAATTAACGACATGGATGGACCACTTACGAATTTCATCGCCAGGTCATCCGATAGGTCATCATCATTAAGTACTGCATTAAAAGGTACCCCCGAATAAAGAAACGCTATTCAAAATTTGGGTCCTGCTTAACATTTAAGTATTGTGGAAATTGACGTTTTTCCATACAACTTCTGACAGGTATTGTCCACTTAACTTTTTAAGCAGTGCTCAACATTTGAGTGACGTTTCTGTATTTGGGGGATAGAGTCAAGGACCTGGCGGGCCCATGATCAGGTTTAAAAATAAGCTCAATTCCCGTTATACGTCTCATTTAGTTAGTTTACGTTTCCTTGAACGTGGCAACTTTATTAGAAGTGATATTTTTTAATTGGTCTATGAAGAAAACCAACGCGTTTCTCTGAATACAATCATTTCCATCGTCAGGACGAAGCCTGGTGTTGGAAATGTTATTATTACAGATCTTCCTGGAGAAATACAGAAAAGATGCAAAATAATTCTTGAAAGTAGCTATGTAGGATAATAATATAATGGATGTGTATTATGAATATAAAACAAATTATCTTGTCCCATAATTTTAAGACTATAATTTCTGCAAACACATCCGGGATTAACACCCTTCCCAAGCACGGAAAAAATCTGAGGCGTTACTCTGGAAGTTTATTTCTTCCGATCGAGTCTTTGCGACAAACCTCCAAATACAAAAACGCTTCTCAAAGTTTGAGTCCTGCTTAATATTTAAGTATTGTCAAAATTGACTTTTATCCATACAAATTCTGACAGCTATTGTCCACTTAACTTTGTAAGCAGTGCTCATAATTTGAGTAGCGTTTCTGTATTTGGGGTTAAGACGCTCCTATTTTAACACGCAGTAGCGTGAGAAAGACGGATAGATGTGAGTTAATCGTTCGGAGTTTCAGAGTAGACCTCCTGGTTAGTACATTTTTGGTTATTAAGATTACAGTTTACATCTAACTAGAATATTTTTGTGCATTTATCGCATAAACAGACATACGGAATACACGCTTATCTATTCCCAAAATGGTAGGCAGTGGTTAAAGTCCCGTATAACAGGGAGCCGAGTCTATTACCATCTATGGGGCATCTAATTCTCAGTAGGTATATGCTAGGTGGTTTTATCATGAAACGGTATTGCTCATTCCTCATCATTGCTTTAACCCTTAATCGTCTTGTGCCAGATTGGTACCACACATAAACACAAGATAATATGAATTACTTTAATATTAATATTGTTTAGTGAGAACTTGTACACTTGCATACTAATGTGGATACATGTAAATAAACGACCTAACACTGAAAGAGTCTTCTAAATATAAAAAAATCACTCTGGTATTTAAATACTTGTTAAAAAAACAATCAGTAATCTTTAAAAGTGCCATTTCCTGAGTTCTTGTTCAATTTTAGAATATAAGTAGTAAGTGAAAGAAAAAATTCTACTCAAACTTAAAAGCTTTTGCATTTAATGTGCGATCAACACGGACCCTGAATTTACCATTAAACTGTCGATTCTAGATTCTTGTTTTTATATAATTTATATAGGTAATTTTAATACGAAGATTTTCCGAAAATACTTTGGGCTTTATGACAATCACTTAAGGTTACTATTAGAAAGGCAGTTGTGTCTTTCTTTACACAAATACAACATACAGTCAAATCCCATTGGACCAAAGATGGCACTTACCAATAAATTATCAACAGAATTATATCCGCATATGACGTATCCCATCACTCTGTTTGCCATTTTGTTGTCATCGCCGTCCACTGTTCACAAAACCATCACAACTTAGGACACCAACCCTCGACTAAACTAAACTTTTCTTAGAACAATTCACGTTAGCACATAAAACGCACAGAGTAATATTCCGTCGGTAATTATAATTATAACAATGCACCTCACATATTAATTACACAGGACCGCCTCTTATTCTGGAGTTTGTGCAAGAGACACCACACAGCATTGTCTTTGCTTGATGCAATTTTTCCCGCGCTACCCGATGACCGCATGCATGACAACGCGGCCTCATAGAAATGTCAACTCTATCACTGTCACGATACGTGTTAGTTTAAAATAACCCACAGTTCGTTACGAAATGTTGACACGGATTTGCGCGATATTTTTTTTTATCGACACTAGTAATAAGGGTTTATTTGTGGTGCGTCTATCAATGGCGGTGGTCCGTGAGAGACTGATTAACTTCTCAACAAGCGGCCGGCATCGCGTACGGGTTTCGGCCATGTTAATAGTTTTATTGGGCACAGTTCGCGGTTCACGGGCCGATATTCAAAAATATAACAGCTGACCGATTTTCCGGGAATCCTTATCGTGTTCGACGTATTCCCACCCACAAAAGATTGTTTGTCTTTAGTGTAACTCGACTAAAAAGTCTTATAATTGCCATAGAAGACTTCTTTTAAATCTTTTATTTAACATGAAGTTTTTGAAGTATCATAAAACCTCAACAATAGGCATTCCCAGTGTGGAATCGCCTATTGTAATGAAGAAGGATGCAGTAAGTAACTAGTTTCTCAGAAAAAGATAACCAAAAATTTAAATAATTAGAATTTAAATTATTTACCACAAACTATTTAAAAGTAATAAATATTAGATTCGTCCGAACCGATGCCTACTTTTAAAACGGTTAGGTGACAACTCGTGCAAACCAAACTGTTTCGCTACCTACCTAATTTTTGAACAATTTCCAGAATATGTATTATTGCTTACAAAACATGAACTAAGCCGCACAATCATGATTACTATTTTGATTAAAAAATTACCGTTGGTAATAATATGAACCTCTAGTTGGGCAGGCCGCAAAATAATAGTAACAATTAATTGCACAACACAGTTCACAGTTGTTACAGTCACGTGAGATCGCATAATAAGTTTATTAGCTGACAACTCGTCCAAATTGATCCGCGAATTTTGATTTACGTCTAATATTAGAAAAAACACAGCTTCCAGATGTTTCAATATGAAGTTTACTTCTGATCAAACGCATTTTGTTGTTTTTTTGTATGATTTTTTGTATGATGATGCTGATGATTTTCTATTGCTTTGATGATTATGGCTTCCTCTCGCTCTAACTTCCACTAAGTCCCGAGAACACAATCTGGAAAAAACTGTCAAGTGGTGGAGAGAGATTTTGTCCACGTCCCGTGCTAGACCTACTGGAGAAACAATTTGGTCAACTTGTTTAATTTAATGGGGTCGGTTAGCATACTATCAATTCTGCAGTGTAACCATAACCCCGTTCGGTACATCCGTGCCATTTTTAATTAATATAGCAGTCAACGCACTGCTTGAAACGGGTTAGGTGTCGACTTGCCCGAATCCAATTGGTCCGCGAATTTAGGTTTACTTTTTTAAAGTCAAATTCTAACGTAAAGTAGCTAATTGCGTTCTACGTTACTTGCAGTTTACACAGTAGCACTAGGTTGTTAAAGTTAGCTTACGTTAGATTAGAACCATGAAAAAAAAATCTATAATCGCGATTTGGACGCATTGTCACCTAATCCCATAATGGGCATAGAAAAGCAGAAAGGATTCATACTAAACAAATAGTTTTCCTATCTTTACTATTAAATAAACATTAGTCTTATATTTTTATGACTAGTAGGAGTTATAGATATTATAGAATCATTCAAACTTATATTGTGGTGCTAAACTACGACCGTCGTATATTGTGAGTTGGTGCATTGGAAAGATGCAAAGAAAAATTAAATGCACGTTTGAAGATACAAAGATTCTTTGAAGGCGTTTTCGCTTGATCGGTGTCGAGTTGCATTTTGGCCCATTCGGGTGTTGAACAGACCCGTGTGTAACTCTGTAACACCTTCGCCGAGGTAATACTGTTATGAAACATCGCGTTACTCGATAAGCGTCTCGAGCCGAAAGATTTAATGCTGGAATTACTGGTTTTTTTAACATTTCGAGTCTTTATTTCAGTGTGTTGTAACGCTGTTGCCGAGGGTGAAACTTTACAGTTCAGTTCAAGTGAATTACATACAACACGCAAATGAGCTGCATGCATTTACAGCTAACAGCACGTCATCATGCTACCAAAATGTCAAATTTTCTCAATCGAATTTGTGTCTCACTCCAAACAAGTTAAGGTTAAAATCTATTGAAGAAGAAAAAGGTTGAAGATCTATCGAAGAAATGTAACAGTTTTGGGTAGTCTAAAGTGCTGTTGGCAGTACATATGTGTCTTTATAATAATTATTATGTGTATTTAAATTTGTCCGTCATCTAGTATCCATAAAACAAGTTCTTATGCTACTTACATTATTCTGATTATATTACGAACGTTCTATATATAGGTCTATACACTACAAAAAAAAGACAATGGACGGGTTTTAAATGCAAATTGAAGCAAGATGTAATAGGTGCTTGCGATGCCTCATTGCAATTCAATAAGCTAGACTGCATCCAGAGTGATTCGATTATAACCATTCAGCCTGCTTAAATTAGGTCAATAGTCGTCCTCGATTCACAGAAGCCACTCGATACATCGATCGATAAATTAAATTAACATCTCAGAGCGTGTAGCTTCACCAATAATAAAGTTCACTCAGCGTTAAAAAAAATATCAACACTGGTTAAACGTCGGCAATCTAATACACGAAGAACCACGAAGCGTGTGCCCGAGCGCTTCTCACCCACTCCCTCAACGACCTGAACCAAGATTTAGTTGCACCCTTAGGCATCGCGCGAGAAACCGATGCGACCATCGCGTGAACAAACATTTGAGTCGCGCAGCCGCGTCGCGCGATTATCGGTTAGGACACCTAATAGAGTTCAATATGTTTGATCGCGCGTTCCTTCGAGAGTTCCTTCGAGTAGAACGCGATCGCGCGAATCGTGTGCTCTCTATGGCAGCGAGACTCCATCGGGAGATACCTGCTTCAAACCCTTTCAGGGAGTGCTCGTAACCTGCCTTTAGAAGCAAAACGAATTTATATCTTCGAAATACAATCGTTCCCAATAAATTGACAAACAAAAAAACACGCAAGGCATCAATTTAATGATTGTTGAATCCGGCGTATTGACTAAACAACATTATTATCTAGAAGTTTCAAAACGCACACAAGGCCAAATTTTGGATACATCAATCATATCGAGAACTGTTTACAGTGATCATACATCGCAACATATTCAGAGCGAAACAGATTCAGTATTCAACAATTTATTGCCAGCTGATAAGAAATTTTAACCATGGCCAGTTACGAGCGAATAAAGTTAGTATAGTTTTAAAATATTGATTATATCGTTGATCAGTTAAAATATATTCGAGTACAGAATAGAATTACTGTTGTACATAAGGTACTGACTGTAGTGGACGATATTGGCGAAGTTGTTATTCAGAACACCAAAATTGTCTACACTTTTACAACCTTCGGTTCTATTTTCTAGAATACATCTGCGTAAGGTGACGGAACTGAAACCAGCTATAAATCGTTATTAATTCAAATTATAGCTTCTTGCTGAATCAAGTTTATCGGTACCCGTTCCAGTTATCCCGTTTCCGTTTCAGTTATCCTTGCTAGCGTTATGTTCTCCAGATGGAATTATCTTGCGCAAGTATATTATTTGATTCCTTTGCTAAGTGCTGTCTAAGCCAGATGATAAACAGAAATGCTAATGGTGTTTGTCGCATAGGCAAATGGCACAACTACGTGAACTACGTCTAAAGGGTCGGCAGAAAATAAAATCAAGAGGCCTGGATAAAATATAGGCCTTATCTTTATGGTCTTTTTTACTTTATTGTTCTAAATAATCATCACCGGCCCTTAATTGCACCCACTGCTGGGCCGCTTGCCTGTGGATGGAAGGGAATTGGCAATAGCCCTCGCTGACCCGTGCAGATTACTGGGTATTAGCGACTGCAGAATTGTAGATGCAGCCGGGACCAACGGCTTAACTGACAATATTATGTATTATCTGGCCCCGTGTAGTGCGGTGGTGCCGTGTGGTGACGGCAGAGTAGAATACAATTGTCACCACCCCAAATCTCTCCCGTGGGTGTCGTATAAGGCGACTAAGGATAAATCAGTGATGAGGAATGGGCAGCAGCGTTCTTCTTATACCACCTAGCAATGTACTGCGACACTTTTGTGCCCGATATATGGCAATAGGCTCGCCACCTATTACATGGACCTAACATATTTGACGAAACGTGGGTGCTAGTTCACCTCTGCCTACCCCTTCGGGGATATAGGCGTGATTTATGTATGTATGTATGTATCTGGCCCCTGCATTTACAATCAAGGTTCGGATATTTTTAAGAACCCTAATTTCTAAGGCAAATTTTTGAATTGGAAATTTAATAAAATTTTGGCATATCGTTTAACGTTAATTGCCTCACTACAAACCGAAACTATTGCGGGTGGTCACATATAATATACTAACCTAACCTACTTATTGATTGGCAGCTTAGTTCAGTTCACTCTGGACGATGTTATCAGGAAGATCTACTACGAAATGACTAATTCACCGTTTGACTACGTATACATATTGATCTTCTCGTTCTATTTTTAGAGACATCAGCAAAAAGACCCTTGACAAAGTGCTATTCTTAGTCAGCAAACGAGAATTATCATTTCCATTATCTACAAATAACTGGTACAGTCAAATGCGTGTTTTAAATAAGTCCATTGAATCATGTGCTCTATTTTTAGTGGCATCGTTGCTCGCAAACATCTGATAATGCGAGATAAAACCGAAATAAACTATACACTGTAATGTATAATACACAGCGTACCGTTTTCTGTTCGGCCTACTGAATGAACCTTCATTGCGACATTGTAGAGCATATAGAATTGACGCCTAATCCCCGAGAGTCAGTGAATTTTAAATCCCAATCCGTCCAACATACTACATACATAAATCACGCCTATATCCCCGAAGGGGTAGGCAGAGGTAACCCATGTAATAGGTGGCGAGCCTATTGCCATTTATCGGGCACTAAAGTCGCAGTCATTGCTAGGTGGTATAAGAGGAACGCTGCTGCCCATTCATCACTAATTTATCCTTAGTCGCCTTGTACGACACCCACGGGAGAGATTTGGGGTGGTGACAATTGTATTCTACTCTGCCGTCACCACACGGCCTCCTCCTCCAACATACATACTTAAATCTATTATGACTGACTACGACGTGAAATCGTGAATAAGACGAACTTAGTACAAGCGTCGATATTGCGGAGACTACACGACGCTAACGATACTCCAAGACGAATCTGCAGAAATTACTTATCAACACAAGGCCGTACAGAGGGCGAGTCTTTGACCTATTTTCCGATCACATTACGCAAATGCATGAAAAGTAGGCATGGGCACATGGCTACTCTACTACAGCTTCAATCGGGGGGTAGTTGCCTAATCATATCAGTTGGAAATCATATTTAATTGCATAAGAAATATAATTCAAGTTAGCTATTTCTGAAAGTTAGCAGAACCTACCGTTTATCCGCACAGTTGTATATTCTGTGTTCTATATTTTCCCCCTTTATTAGGGTATACGGAGAAGAATTATTGAACACGTAACATAACCATAACCAAGGGATCATATCGCACATGTAGTACGAAAAAAAATGCAACTAAATATACTTACATATATTGTTTGCTCTAATTTTATGACAGTAAGAATCAGAAAGAAAGTTAGTGGAAAAGTAATCTTAAGACAATGAGTTTTAGAAAATAGAAATCGTTTATTGTATGTTTTATCATTAAACATTTTACAAAAGTAAAGGGTTTAGACGCTGTTTATATATATTATTATATATTATATAAGAAGAAGTTGTATACAAATAATATAATAAGTCTTAACAAACCACAAATACAGTTATTAATTGAAAAGATAATATTTAATGAAGTTATCACTAGAAGCTCTGTGAATAGGCGTGCGACCTCTAACTGTTTATCTTCGATTAAGACATGTTGTTTGTACAGTATTGTTAGCTACAGTCAATTGTTTACCTATATTGGTCAAAGTTATACGATCCAACATACGAATACTTCCGGCCTTGCTAAAAAAGGAAAGGACACGAATTTATTTTGGGTTGTAGTATTTGACAAAAAATGATATCGTGTTTATCGACACTGTCTGAATTATTGCAAAAATTTTCGCCAACTTCAGTAGCTAAGACTTCTTTTGAGACTCCTGTCATCTTCAGTCATGGAATTAAACACGCGAAGTAAAGCCATCGCTTTACAGCGGTGTCAAGTGGTCGTTTTAGCCCGCGTGCAACTATGAAATAATCGGCCAAATCCAAAAGGGTAAGGTAAAGTTACAATCTATATTTTAAATCATGCTGGAGTTTGCCTATTTGTTGTTTTTGCATCATGATTTATTTGTTTTTTTTATTTAGATTTCATAATTATGTATTCGATGTAAAAATGTTGGCAGACCTAATAAATATAATAAAATACAAAAGATCCAACGTTTTTTTACGTTTAGTCGAAAGCCTACATACTTAAATTTTCATTTTACCAATACGGCCTAGGCATTAGCAGTTCAGTTCGGCATTAGCAGGCCTTAACAGTTTCAATCAATATTTGGCTAAATTCGATTGCTACATTTTCAAGAATCGCAAACAAATGACCGAATTAAGGTGTGGTAAAATTATCACTTATCCAAATATTTTTCCCGGCTAACAAGTAATAATAACCATTTCCGCAATATTCAATAACACAGCTCCAGGTGTTCCAACACAAAGCCAGACCTTGTAACCTAACATGACTCAATTATATTGAATAGAAATTATCTTACAAAAATTATGTCAGTTTTGGTTTTATTTCTACAAAAAATCAAATTACTCAGGGCAAATTGTTCGCTGTCCGCAGTAGCGGATTTAAATTCGATTAGAAGAACCACTGATAAAAGCAATTAATATTACTTTACCATTACTTGACTACGCTATAAAACTAATAAGTACCTCGACGTAACAAACGTTGTTAGATTATTGGTTTGTATGCTGTTGAGGTTGGGAACGAGGGGTATATCTAAATCCCCGTATATACATACAATACTTAAAGACCCTGGCTTGTACAGAACTTACGTAAGTTCTACGCTGGAACATGTGTCTAACTAAGGTGGTTCTCACAGAATCTCACCAAATGTGGCTGGGCAGGCCCTGGAAACCTACGCTTGGGTAAAGTCCTCTCGACTTCCCTCTCTGCCACACCATAGACTCACTCGACACCAGCACGGTGAATCCATGGAATGCTAAGAGTTTTCGGCCCAATTCTCATTGAAGTGGCCAAGTTAAAATATTATATTTCAGTTGAATTTGGTAATGCGACGACACATACGAATAAGCTAATTTGTTTAAAATCACTATCGTGGGAAAAGTAAACAGAGATCAAACAAATTAATGATATTAACTTTATTTTGTGTTGTAGGGCATAGCATAGCAGTAATTTACGTTAATATTGTATCAGCAAACAATACTTCAGACACATTAATAGACAGACATATTGACTTGAGAACCGGCCTCCTGCCTGACACCAACTATTTTTTGGTACTGTGCTTTTACTGGGGTTTTCACCATTTAGGGCATAAAGGAATTATTTGGTATACACTGGACTACATCCCTTAGTCGACTCCGTGAGGTGAAAGGAGGCTGGCAGATGCATGTTTTTTAATCGCTGCTAGGATCACAGTTTAATCAGACAACGACAACAACAGAGACTGATGATAGACATCATCAGATCATGTGACCAATATAGTCAAGAAAGGCACGTGTGGTCGTGATGGATCAGTTAAGCCAATGCGATCAGTTAGCACTTGTGTATAAACATTGACAGATCTCTGTTGGACCGGTAGGTATGCTATAAAAAGACCAGTGGCCAAGTGGCCAATCTATACGAACGCATAGAAAACAAATGTATGAAACTGACGTATTGCAGACAAAACAAAACATCAGTTTCATACTTTTGTATTCTATGCGTTCGAATAGAAAAGCCACTTGGTTTTTAATAAAAAAATCTTGTATATTCAGGTGGAAAATCTATTGCAGTCTTCATAGAAAGTTACATACACATACATAAATCACGCCTAGGGGTAGGCAGAGGTGAATTAACACCCACGTTTCGCCAATTATGTTAGGCGTGCCATGTGATATGTGGCGAGCTTATTGCCATCTACCTATTGGGCACGTAAGTCGCAGTATATTGCTAAGTGGTACAAAAGTAATGCTGCTGCCCATTACTCATCACTGTCTTACTGCCGCACTCAGAGACGTCAAATAACGTCAATGAGTACTTAACGTCAAAAAATGACAATTCAAAACTAGTCGCTATTTTTGCCGGGTCTATGGTCTAGATTTGAATGAAAATTTTTGACGTTAAATACTCTTTAAAGTTAATTGACGTCTCTGAGTGCGGCAGCTAGTCGCGAAATTATTTTTCTAACCACCAAAATCTTTATCTTAGCATAATATAGAAACGCAACTAAACACAAAACAAATATATCTTTATTAGATTACTCCAAGCGGGTATGTATTTCGTCTACAAGGATAACAAATAAAATATTATTCCTAGAATTGATATACCGACTGCACTTTTATTTATCGCCTATACGTCATACGATATCTATGATGGGGTTAGAAATGGGTGCCAGAACAAATACAGAGTAGAAACTCATGTCAATAGCACTAACGCTATATACATAATAATAATATAATGAAAGGCAACAGAAATCCATCTACAAAATTTACAAAAAAATTTCGACAAAAATAGACATTCTAACAAGTTATGGCGAAAAAAAATTTACAACTTCAAGACATGTAGCAATTAAAGTTGCGCCTTGGTCTATTCAAGAACGAAACTGAAATTAAACCACTTAATTTGAAAGACATAACCACAGAGGTTTGCTACACAGCTATTTGATTTTAATATACGCGATTAATTAATAAATCGTTTAATTTTTTTAAGTCACTAGTTTATGATGAAATTATGATTAAACAACAAACTTAACAACGTAATTACAAAAAATTGCTCAGTTCTTTAACAACACTTTTGTAACGGATGTTCCAATATGATTCGGCCATCCAGGGGCCTAATTCGGCTAATGATAACCATCTGTATCTTAATTGTAACACAATATTATATTGTACCACAATTGTATTGTAAAAAAATTGTAGGCGTTGCTTATTGGCTTTTAAAAACAAATATATTTGTTTAATCATTTGTTATTATAAAGCTATGCATTCGTTATTTTTCGTTTTGAGTAACAGGAACTGTGTCCAAAAGGCATTAAAACATGTTCTATTTTGAGTGGGGCCATAGGACAAACGCAAAAAATTGGACGTTAATTCAACAATGGAAGGAACTCCATCACCAAGAACGGAAATAATTTTGGATATGTATGATTAAAACGCATTTTAAAATTTATTTGTTGGCACACCACGCGACCGTGCCCACAAAGCGAAGAAGATTACGAAGATGAGATTCTTCCCTTATTATACTTTGGGGCAACTCATAAACTGTCATGAATGGACGCCTGTGTTGACTCATCGGGGTCAAAGGAGCTGGGTACTGATTAGCTGCGATGAATGAATCGTTTTCGCTGCTATCTGGAGCTATTGGATTAATAGTTTCTGCACTTCAAATGCATGACGTAGAGCCGACTGAACAATGCCAATGGATTAATAACATTTCCCTATTCAATTGTTTTTGTTTTTATTTAGAGTAAACTGGCTATTGCAATCCCCCGAGATATCTGCGGTCAAGTAAAAATACACGTTTAATGTTCGATAAGTCATTGCAATTGTTAAATTAAGGCGGCGTTCTATACGATGTGTACAGTTAAATGCATCTTACTTTAACATACCAGGAGACTTTTTGCTCACTGCGAAAATTTTTGGAATTCGTTCAGACCACCAAATTAAACAAATTTCACTATGGGAGCAACACCAAATTCACGAAAAAAAATAACAGCTGTTTCATAAATTTGAGTCAAGTAGGTATTATCATTTTGTATGAAACCGCTATTATTTTTTTCGTGAATTTGGAGTTGCTCCCATAGTGAAATTAGTTCAGTTTGATGGTCTGAACGAATTCAGTGTGACCAAAGAGTCTCCTGGTATATACGCAATTGAATCGTGTTGAAATGGATCTTTGGTCAGATTAGAATACGTGTTACGTGTTTAACGGCAATTCGTGTCTGAAGTATGTTGCGGCTGATTTTTCCCTTTCTAAATTAATTTTATACGTTTGAACTGAAATCGAATGATATTGTATATTGTAAACTTTTGACTCCGACGTTTCCAATGTTCAACGTATTTATTTAACGATTCATCAGCGTAGTGTAGGTAATTTACAAATTTATAATTAAAAATATACTGTCATGTCTTCTGTATTACATCGACGACACTTGATTTCGATTTAGGATCATTATTTATCAGACCTCATAATTGTACGATGAGTAAAATTAACCCTATGTCAGCCTTGTAGCTACAACAGTATAAAATTTTTCTTTTATCAATAACATTTTTGCCAAAGTGAGCTAATCAAATAAACGAGGGTAGGTACTTGTTGAAATTATCTATACACAGAAATTTGACGGGCGAATATCGACAAAAATAAATGGATATTTAATCGATGGTTGGTGTTACGCAATATTGTGTACACTGGACAGCACTTGAAATAAACACGGCACTGAAAAACAACGTACTTTTTCACGGATGGCCCGCTACGTATACGCATACGCCGTGGGTGCGTTCTGCGCAGTAGTCCCGTACCATACTGGCCGGGAAGCGCGCGACCCTGCCTCAATTAAGCAGGATAGACTATAGTGCAACTTGATAGAATTGGTTGTATTTGAATTCTTATGAAGACACGGAACAAGATCAGCATACACATCCTCGGCTACACACTGGTGAGTTGCATTTAATTAATTAAATACTCTTGATAACGTCCGTTACGTCACAGTTTAAACTATACTGTGGTTACGTTCATCCTTTAGGCTACTGACAGTCATACTCATTACTAGCATGCTACTAATGAGCATGCTACTGCATCTGTTCACACTGTCTACCAATAAGCATGCCAGTGAGATATCAGTTTTGACAATTTTTTCATGGTTGCCAAGCAACCGTAACGCCCCCTTTCATCCGCGCCTCGGGTAGCATGGTCAAATATCAAACGACTGTTGATTTTGGAGCATGCTCATTACTAGCAATGCCTAGACACACATGCTACAAAGGGACACTTGCTCATTAGTGGCATGCTTTCGTGCTAGTAATGAACATGTCTATCAGTAGCTTTAGGCAACTAACGTGCCTGATAAATGGCAATAGGCATACCTAACATGCTTAGCGCAATGTGGGTGTCAATATACGTCTGCTGCTCGGAGATAAATAGTCGTATATCCTAGAATCAAGATAAAGGATATAGGACTTTTGCGAGATAGCCTACATCCAAATCCAACTGCGTGCGGGCATTATTAAGAAATAAATTCAAGGCATACCATTTCCCAAGTGCATAATTATTTTTAAGATAAATAAACATGTTAAAAATTAAATATTTAGTGGCCAATATATTTAGGTAAGGCTGGATTTCACCACCACTTTTTAACAGGCGATTGTTATTTAACCTTCGGATTTTAACATTTTACCGTATGAAAGAACTGTCAAAAACTGACGGTTAACTTTTGTTATGGTGTACTCGAGCTTATAAGATCCAGCAACTTTTTGCCAATGTATCTAAAACAAGAACGATTTAGGTACTACCCACCAATGCACGGCGAGACTAGTACCCCGCATCAGTCAATTAGTTCTAAATTAATCATATGTGGGCGCTGCGTCGGCTGACGCCAGCTAGATCATGTGCTATTGATCGCAATGTACTCGGGTACATGCGGTAGCATATTGAGTTTGTGTAGTTCGGTTGCGAAATATACCCTAAGGCATGGGTAGGTGTTAATTTTGCACTGCTCGAAATAATAATGTTATGCTAATAGTTCTATTAAATAAATCAGGGTATTTATTAGGTTGTCTACGCTGCTGGCGTAACAAATAAATGGGGGTTAACGATTCGTAGACGGGGGGTCTGCGAAAATTTATCTGATTTCGATTGTGAAGTAGTAAAATGTTGCCTTGACGTAGCCAGATAATATTTTAAGAAGCTCAGCGACTGTACAATGTATGTAAATAACTATTCAAATACCGTGCATTACTGCGTCAATTCCTTCTTGAGCAATAGTGTGGACGTATAATTCTTTTTGAACGTGCATAAAACAGTGCAATAAACCCATTCGATCTATATGGACGCATTTTAACTCATTTTCCTCTAGAACGTCACGTGACATCCCTGACAAACTTTAACTCCCAGACAGGCCCATTATGGTCCTTCGAGCCGGATGTTACTTGTAAGAACTTCCATGTTTACGAGTCTTGGGAATATGGTAGCAATGTAGCTCCAGGGGCCAGCAACATTTTTAAAGTGTCTATGCTATTCATGCCGGGTCTATGATCAAGAATGAAATGAAATTTTTTGACATTAAGTACTAATTTAGAATTATTTCACTCTGTAACCCTGATTTGTCTCCTTGGGGTGACAGAACGGACAAAACAGGTCTGTCCCGCTGCCAGCGATGAGGGTACATTTCTTCAGAACTTTATTTCCTCATTAATGTTTTATCTCTCGCCCTATCGGTAATAGGGGGACAGATCAAGTTAATTGACGTCTCTGAGTGCGGCAGTTACTGCGGAAAAGGCCCATCATTATCATTCAGCCGAGAGACGCCCACTGTTGGGCATAGTCTCCCGGTGCGTGGCCGCCATTCGAGGAACTTTCCGCCCGAACGGCCGTCAGTCCTCCTGGCAATGTACCCTGCTCACTGCCACTAAAGTCCGCAATTCTTCGGGCTATGTCGGTGACCTTAATTCTCCTGCGGATCTCGTCATTTCTGACATAATCGCGCTGAGAAACACCGAGCATAGCCCTCTCCATTGCCCATTGAGCCTTCTTATAAGGCCCATTGTAAGCGGCCACGTTTCGGTGCCATATGTCATCAGTGGCTACACACACGCATCAAAGACCTTTGTCTTTAAAAGGGCCCATACAATCCAAACTAATATTAGCTTACCTGCGTGTCCCGTAGGTCGGGCTCGCTGGCCGCCGCCGCCAACCCGTCGTCCGTCGCCGCCGAGGGCAGCTCGCCTGCGCTTGCGCTGACCGCCCGACGGCGCGCGTCCCGTGTCTCGTCACCGGCGTCCCGTGGCGCTCTGTCCCGCGACTCCCGCGACCTGTCCCGTCCCGAGAGCATGTTCCTCGTTCTGGAGAGCAGGTTCAGGGGCTTGATCGACTTGCGGACCTGACGGAGGAAACTTTGATTACTGGTTTACTTTTTGATTGGATCGGGGATTTCTGCTTTTTTTTTAACTTGAATTGGGTGAAAATGTGTTATAATATACAATGCAATGTATTATTCATACATAGGTACATAAATGACGACTATTCGTAACTGTTTATCCTTTAGGCTGCCTGTCCATTGATGCGGAGCGAGGCTGCGGAACAGAGACACAAGGAAATATCAACCAACAGGATTGAATAAAATTTTGGCTCCGATATTTTATGCAATCTTATTGGTTAATATTTCCTCGTTTCTCCGCTCCGCAGCCTTGCTCCGGGTCAATGGACAGGCAGCCTTATAGGTGGCAATAGGCTCGCCACCTACAACATGGGACCTAAAATATGGTGATTGTTATTTAACCTCACCTTTCAAATAGGCATGATATTTACCTTGCACTTAACCGACGCGGGATGGACAAAATTGCTGTCATCATTGTTGTCCTTCGGCGGCTCCCTCAGAGACAGAACGAGCATGTCATCGAGGGAAGCCTGCAGCCTGTGTCGGCGGCGGTGCGCCGGCCTCTCCTCGTGACTTCGCGACGAACACACCGACAGTGTATCCTCGCGGAGAGACGCACGACTCTCTGTCACACGCCCATCTACCCACGACCGCTCCTCATACATTTCCACAGAGTTAAACGCCTCAGACGCCTGTTCCAACTCAGCGTCCACCGTGGGAATGCACTCGTAGTGATGCCCCTCGTTCTCACTGTAAACCTTGTCGTACACTACCCCGCCGCGACCGTTGTAATCGTACCCGTCGTCCCCGGACCGTCGTACCGGCTGCGGGTCGTTCGCGTTCAGAATAACATCGTCCAAGTTCAAATGGCGGCCTTGCCCGCCGAAGCCGTCGACGACGGGAGTCGCGTTCGACAAAAACGACCCGTCGGCGTCGAAGCCGCAACCGACAAGTCCAATCGGCCGACGGGGAGGCTCTCTGAACGCATTGATAGGCGGCTGCCGTGCGAAGTCGACGACTAGAATCCGATCGGCAATATTCCGGCAGTCATTGTGAAAACCGATGCCGGAGTCACTGTTACTGGACGTCGTTGTGACTTCACTGTGGTTGCTTGGTTGGGGCGAGTTCGCCTGGAACTCCGGTCCGTCGAGCCTGGCGTCTTCGCGACGTCCGGGCCTCCTATCCCTTGGCGCTCGGAAAGCGGCTCTGTTACACCTCGAGAAGTTGCCAGGCGCAGGGCTGTCGCCTTTGACTGCCAATTTTGAGATCTGTTGCAAATTAGGGCTTGCACTCTCGTCAGCGGGCAAGCTATACATGCCCCTAATAACGCCAACAACATACTCGGCTGAAGGCGGAAACTCTAAGCACCTCTCCGCGACAGGGTCTCTCGTGCAAGCGATTTGAAACTCTCTCGCTCGGGTAATATGGGTCTCGTGCTCCGCAATTCTTGGGTCCACCGCGAACACGTGGCAACTGTGCGAGGCTTCCGCCTCAGTGGACTCGGCTGACGTCACCAAACCGAAGTATCTCCTGTCCGCTTCAGAGCCACATCCGGCGTGCACGATTCTTTCGCGTTGGTACTGTGCTAGCACCTGCCCGGCTGGGCGTCTAAGGAAGAGAGCGTTTGGTAGCACGGAGAGCAGGACGGGCGCAGCAGGCCGTCTCTCTTGCCTGAGTTTCCTCACTGCTGTTCTGACGTTTCCAGGGGCGGTACCAGCGGCGGCTTGGGGCGTCTCAATGGTGCCTAGGTAGCCAACCACGGCCCTGCATTCAAGTCTCGCTACGTGGCTGGGTGTTAGCTGCGCGCGACTTAAATTTTGAAGTATCTCGTTTACTCCTGAAGTGCTAGGTGCGGCGTAGCATCCTGAAAGGGAAAATATTTATATATTATATTTAATTTTAATTAATATATTTATAATATTTATATTTAATTTATTTCGCATGTAATAATAGTTGACTATTTATATACCAAGAGCGGTAAAACATAGAATCTCTCAGATCGCAAGTATTTGACGCCCGAGCTGAAGGCGGTTAAAAGAGGAGGAAATGCAATTTGTGGCTTTCTTTTTTACCGCCCCAGGTTAGATCACAGTTTTATGTCACCCTCTGACCAGTGGGTTTATCTACTACACTTAACTACCACTTTTTGGTCAGGTATAGGTGTGTCGCACAAAAATATTTGTGGCCATGAAAATTAAAATACACATGTAAATTAAGCTTCACTACAAATAACAAAGATACACATTCCCTAATAAATACAACATTCATGCTTTTTCGTATTGTAGGCAAAGGTGTATTAGGTAACATCCACGTTTTATTTTAGGTCTAGTTAGTCCTGAATAGGGAGTGCCATTTACTGGGAACTTTAATAGTTATATTAGAAGCTGCATCAGGAATTCTGCTACACATTGTTCATTATATTATTACTTCCAAATAAAAAATCTACCTAAAATATAGTTTTTAATATTATTGATATTAATCTATTATGAAGAGGTCACACTAAAGTACTGTATTATGCATATTAGTCTACAAGCAACAATAAACAATGTAGTGGTTTAGTTAATGAAAGCATGCTGTGAAATGATAGTGCATATACCATAGGATACCTTAATATATGTATAAATTTTTTATATGTTTACAGCCAAACATATTAGTGTTGCATCAACATTCTAAATACATAATATAACTGTGTACAAAATACAATTACGAAATTAAAATTAGTTTACTGCTTTCTGTTAAATGTTGTTGTTAACACCAAAGAAGCCAATACACAAATAGTACTAAATCTTAAGAAGTACAGAAATATGTTCGATTCCATAACACAATCCAGTGATTTTCTGTAAATTGTATGGGTACACAAATAGCGAGATAAGATCTCAGAAAAAAATCTCACATGATGGTTTATGCGATTAGATACAAAAAAAACAAAAGTTAAATTAAGATTTAATTTGAATTTATAATTCACTACACAATTTTGATACAGTGAACTCATTGATATTGATGGTTAATGTAAGTAGAAATAAGAAAATAACAAAACAAGTCAGTTTTGCATCTTTGCAGTGATAAAAGCACACAAGACAACACATTTAGGTGCACAATTATACACATAATTGTTTCACATACCCAGCAAAAATATTAACCCTTTGGGTATCCATCTGCAAAAGGTAAGATAAAATAAAAGATAGTAACTTATTTGTTAATAAATTCAATATCATATCATATTATTTATATTACTATAATTTTAGGCAGTTAACAGATTATTAAAAAATATTTTACAATATTAAATTTAACAAAATTGAATGATAATTATAATTTAACCCTTCGACAACCACAGGGAAATATTGTCCATACAAAGAAAATATTAAATATTCCTCGTTTACAATTATGAAACAGTTAAAAGCAAACAGAAACTTTGCCACCAAGAATTTATAGTAAAATACTTATGAAATGTAATGAAAGCATAAATAAAAAACATAAAAGGCACACATACCCGGATGATGCATTAACTGAGGCCTCCGGCGAGGTGGAGGGTGCCTTCGTCTTGTTCTGGCTCTCTCATCAGGCTCTGTGTCTTCAGTGTCGGTCGGAGGTGATTCTCTTGGAGCCACGCTCAGAGAAATGGCGCCAGGCGCTGCAGCAACCAGTCGCGCCACAGATGCGTGCGGGGCACGAGCGACGTTCGCCCCATCCACAGTCAGCAAAGCATCGCCAGCCCGAAGGCCAGCACGCTCAGCAGGGCCGCCAGCAGCCACTGCCGACACCACACAAGGCCGCTGGCCGGCGATTGTAAATCCAAAACCGCCAGCGCCGCGAGCGACAACTAATCGACGTTCAGCTGTACGAGCTATAACTGCCCTGCGTCGTCTCCTTCTTTGCTGTTGGGGCACCATTGTAATCTAAGATGCTACCGAATCTACAACGTAATGAGTAGCTAATGTCATTACAGATCAAGAAATTAGCTCAGGAGGTAAAAGAGAGACAACGGATCACTTAGAAGTTTAAAGAAAACTAGAAAAACTAGAAATAGGAAAGTTTCGAGCAAAGAGTATATAATACACTACGTTTAGTTTCGAGGTCCTAACTGACATTTAGAAAGTTTATAGTTTGGACGCGTTCAGTCATTATTAATCTGAACATAACATTCACTCAGTCAGACTATCAATTTCAATATCAATTTTGTAAAATTAATATAAATACAAAATTAAATCATTGGTTTAAATAGAAAACTAATTTGTGGATATTATTACTTGTATTGAAAACAATTTTATTATTATCGAAAAATAATGAAGAGTTCGTGAATAATTATAAAATGCTAAACACTAAAATAGTGCATAGTCTATGCACTTACTAGTCTGTCTGACATTGACACTTACAGTGACATTTAAATATACGTCAAAAGAACCGTCAAAACAAAAACACGCTCGCGAAGGCAGACCCACGTTGTTTTAATTTATTTTATTTAAATACAAACAAAACAACTGAAGTTTTTATTATCAAAACTTTAAAATGGCAGTAAGTACTCATAGCTACACACCAATTATTTCATTATTAACGCTATTTATGATCGATTTTTATGCTACTTAACTTACCGTAATAACCCTATATTACTCAAATAATTACAGAAAAAAGGGAAAATGAAGATAAGTAAAGTGAAACGAAACAACCAGACGACAAATAAAATGAAAAAACAAGGCAAACTAAAACTTCAGAGGCATAGGGCTAAAGTTATTCAGAAACAGAAGCAGCCTTCACAACCCCAAATTGAATATAGTAGTGATAGTGACTCAGCATCAGGAGAAGAATGGAAAGACATGTTGGATGATGAGGAGCAGACCTATATACTCAATAGACTGGCTAAGCAACCGCAATTACTTTCTAATGTTCCCGAGAAGGAGGAAGCAAATAAATCTAGGTATTCAGCTTTCACATAAATATCCTATATAAAGATCATGAAATAATTATTACTGAAATTCAGTTTTATGTTTAGGTACTATTAAATTTATATTTTGCACTCACTTATGTACCATTGTAAAGACCTTGTTCTAAAGCATTTATTTAAGGGTTGTTGAAGTATTTTTCAAATTTTTTTGGCATATATCAAAAGTATCACATCTTGTGTAAATAATATAATTATTGAATAAAGACAGTTAAATTTTATTTCTTAATTGCTTATATTTCATAAATTTATCAAGTAATATATGGGTAAAAAAATATTTGAAACCTTTTCATAGATCAAGAAAGCGTAAAAAAGTGGACAAAGGAAAAATGCCCAAACACAGCCACAATAGTGACAGTGGAGCAGATAGTGAAGAACTTTCAGACAGTGATCTGGAAGAAAAGTATGAGAAAGAATTGTCGGAGAGGCCTGTAAAAAAAATGAGATCTTTGCTACCTATTAAGACAAAAGAAGGCTTAGTAGAAAGAGTTGAAGAAGTTGAAGGTAAGAAGTGGAGATTTGAATGTTAAACATACTATAAAATAAAATATACTATAAAAATTTTATGTTATGTGTATACCTATTAAATTATAGTTTTTACCTTTGATAATTACAAATATTTTAGTTTTAATTGTGGCAATGCAAAACTTTTTGTTACTATTTGTATCACAGATCACCAAATGCAATGTATTTGATATAGTACATTCTATCCACACATTTTCCTAAATAATTCAAAATTGATAAAAACTTATTCAAAATTAATTTATTTTACATATCCAGAACATGATTCCGAAGAAGAACAGGGTAATGAACAAGAAGAAGAACATGCTTCACAAGGTGAAATCGAAGTAGAAGCAGAAACTGATTCAGATTCAGGAGTGGATGGAACTGCGGAAAAAGCTGAGGGAGACGATGAAGTAGTGAGCACTGTGCAACTGTTGGCTGAAAGAATGACCCGGCTGAAACATGACAAGCTGAGGATTGGGGCACTTTGTTCGTCCTTACTTGAGAGTCCAGAAAAGAAAGTGAGTAAAACTCACATTGTGATTATTTTTAAAACACATCTTTTCGTTTATGTATTCTTTTGTGGATTGTATAGGTCTGCTTGTTGCTTGAAGGTAAAAGGAAAATCTTTGATATGGGAATATACGTAATTTTCCTTTATTTATTACTATACAAACAAACAATTTAAATCGTTTCTATTGTTATTTGGCTGAGGTCTAGAGTGATAAATGTAATACGGTTTTGGAAACAGACTTTAACACAAACTTTAGAATTTATTTCCTTCAACTTTTTTTGAGTGTATTATTTATGTTCAATGATGAAGAACTTTCGCTATGGGCGGAAGATTATAAAGAGAATGGGCCAATTGACCCAGTGCATATTGGTGGGTATTAACAAGCTGGGAAGCTTCGGAAGGAACAGCTTAACGTTTGCAGGAACGGAAGAACGGAGTATATTTTTTGGTCACACATCAATTACGAACATTGCTCAGTTTACGCAATCGCAGACCAAGCGCGATAAGCCTCCGCCCTATAGAGCTAGGCATATTCAACATAACCACGAAGAAAATAATATAATTAGTACATTGTAATACATATTTTCAGTTGAAGAACTTCTATCCAATTCTGTACCTTATGGAAGACCGCCTCAAAGATGGAGCCCTAAATTTGCACTCTATACGAAAGCTTGCCACTCTTTCTGCATACGAGGTTTTCAAGGATATATTGCCGGACTATCAGATACGCCACCAAGATTACTCAAATATAAAATGTGAGTACATTTTTATAAACATTTAATTAACCATTGACTGTTCTAGAGTGTGTGTATGCAAAACATCGCAGACAGGGTTGAAACCACGCGCTTTAGTATTCCTTACAACTGTTGATACCAGGCAGTTGGCTAGCCATATCAACCTGACCTCTCCTTATGTCTTTAATTTCTAATCTGTTGAGTGCTGTTTAGTAATATCAATTCTTATTACTAATAAAATCTTAGAGTAATCTCATAAACCTATGTTAGACCGTGTCTTACACAGCCGCTCGTATTGCGTTTGAGTGCCGCATAAGGCATCATAATATAAATTTAATATTTAAAATTTTACAGTAAAAAAGGACACACTGGCTTTGTACAAATTTGAAAAGGAATTGCTGGAGTTTTACAAGCGGTACCTGCAAAGACTAGAGAAGTCCGCTACGCTGCTTCGCCGGAAAAAGGGAGACAATCGGTATGGACAAGTATTCATTCGGCTACATTGATTAGTATCAATAGTTTAAAAAAGTCTGAGAAGATTAGTTTGATCTAAATATGTAAAATTCAAAATTATGTGTTCGCATTAATGATAGACCAAAAGTTGTTAGTCAAGGTGAAATTTGAGCTGTTCAGATAAGCAGTAAAAACAAAAATATTTAATTTTCAAACGATCATTACCATCAGCCCCTTAAATGGCCCAATCTTATTATATAACCCCCGAATACAGAAACGCTATTCAAATTTTGAGCAATGCTTATAAAGTACTCAAACGTTGAGTAGCGTTTCTGTATTCGGGGGTAAGGGAGCTAAGTGAGGAAAAGGCCCAGCTAAACAACGGGGCAAGGGCCTTCCGGAATATAGAAAGAACGGACTGTAACCTACTATGCTGGCCCAGTGCTGATAGATGGGTATTAATAACAATGGATGCAGCAGGGACGAATGCTTAACGTGACTTCTGAAGCATATAATAAATTTTTGGTCACCCATACAAACCAACCTTTAGGTTGTTTAGCTTGCGGAATCACCTACTTATACCTCATTTACTTCAAGAAGCCCAAGACAGTGGAGACAAAATTTAAACAATCTCGATGTGTCTTTGAATATAAAATACAAAAATAAAAATGTGTAAAACCAATATTTCAAAGATTCAAAGCAGCTAACAGTTTTATTTGTCTATATATGATCTTTATTGATGATGTATTTTAGAATACAAGTTTCTTGTTTTTAAGAACATTTCGTAGAAAAGGAGACATATCAAGATTGTTTACATTTTGTCTCAAGCCCAAGTGAATGGGCTATAGGCCTCTATTATATAAATATGCTGGACTGAATACTTCTACTAAAATGACAAATGTTTCTTGTGGCGATTGGAAGCACCCTATCGAGCGGCATGGGTACTAAATTTGACGCTTGTTGCTTGTATTTGACATTACAAATGCATCTCTAATATTAGTTCCGTGGACGTTCACCTTCGCAGACCAGTGCCATCAGCGCCAAGATGACGATAATCATATTTGCTTAATTTTTTGGATAACAATCTACAGTCCAGCGTACTAGTATAATAGAAGTCAGTGGGTATAGGCTACCGAATACAGATGTCTGTAAATGTGACTTTGCAGGAAACTAGACGAGCCAACACATAGCCTAGCGCTCGTGTCTCTCCGCTGTTTGTCGGGTCTTCTCGTCGCCAGGCCGCACTTCAACTACGCCACCAACATCGCCCAGAGCGTGGTGCCCTACCTCGACTGCAAGGACGAGGAGGCCAGGAGCATCGTCACTGAGGGTTGTTGCAACGTGTTCACTGACGATAAGAAGGGGGATATCACTCTAGCTGTAAGTGGGAAACTTGATACTTGGCACTCGTTCGCTTCTGATGTCGCTAGATGGCGCTAGGTAGGCATTTTAATGTTGTGACTCTGTCTGCGGGCCATCAATTAGGAACCTCGTTTATTATTTTAATAGCATGATCTGTGTGTAATAGGACAAAAAAATCGCTTTAATATATATTTATTTATTAAAGCACACCAACAGCTCACATATTAAATTAATATAAAATAATATAAAGTAAAGGGTTACATTCTGATATGTGCACTAATTACAGGCAGTACGCATACCTATTGCATTAACCTGCATCCTATTATAACATTCAATATACTATACATCACAACGCCATCTATTAGAACCTACACGAATCAGATGTAGTTGTTTATTAGCATGCTGTTGCTGTGATAAGCATGGCGCTTGTGCATATTGATAAGTTACATACATAAATCACGCCTATATCTCCGAAGGGGTACGCAGAGGTGAATTATCACCCACTTTTCGCCAATTAAGCTAGGTCCCATGTGGCGAGCCTATTGCCATCTATCAGCCACATAAATCGCAATATATAGCGAGGTGGTACAAGAGGAATGCTGCTGCCCATTACTCATTCCTGTCTTTACCCTTAGTCGCCCTGTAAGGCACTATAATATTTTGTGTCCCTTTTATGAATGAACCGTATTTTTATTTTGTGACCAGATCGTCCGGCTCATCAATCAACTGGTGAAAAGACGCGAGGACCGGCTAGACCCAGCTGCGTTGGACTGCCTGCTGTCTCTCCGCATTAGAGATGTGGACATGGATGAGGACAAAGATTTGCAACACAAGAAGAAAATGGAGACCAAACACAAGAAGAGGATTGTCAACTTGTCTAAGAAGGAGAAGAAGGTATGTCTAAAAGAGAAAAATTTAACATTGTACAAATGTAATGGTTAGCAGCGGAATGGAATGATGTCATTACAAAGAATCTTTCCATTCAGCGGTCTCTCTGCATGTTTCTTGCTTTCCATTTTTTATACATTCATTCATCACTAGCACCATTCTAAGCGGATTTGATGGCTGGTTGAGGTCTGACCGATATGTATTGAGGAGGGAACATACTGTGCCCACCCAAGAGCCCAGATTCTCTTGGAACAGGCAGGAAGACTATGATGATTGCTACCCATCGATCTTTCTAGACAATCTTTATAATACCGTTTAAGGTACTACAGAAAACATTTAGATAGATACATACATCACGACAATTAAGTAATTCCCGAAGGAGTAGGCAGAGGTGAATTTACTTTTCGAAAATTATGTCAGGTCGCTTGTAATACGTGGCGAACCTATTGCCATCTAAAATTTTAATTACTCATTGCTTTCTTAACCCTTATAAACTCATAGCTTTCTTAACCATTATAGTTGCCTTATACGACAAAAACTATACCACATTGTTTTTACGTGTCTAATTTACTTGTAATATATAATTTACATGTAATATGTTTGTAAAATATTAAGATTTTCATAGGAAAAAAAAAACATGTTTAGAATAATGCAAATTGAAATTTCCGCCGAAACGCCCAAAAAATTTACCATGAGCAATAATTAAATACATAACCGCCATTCCAGAGAGCCAAGAAGCTGAAAGAGGTGGAGCGCGAACTTTTAGAGACGGAGGCGCAAGAGGACGAGATGTCCCGCCGGAAGCTGCTCACCGAGGTGACCAAGACGGTGTTCCACGTGTACTTCCGGCTGCTCAAGCACGCGCCGCGGTCCAGGCTGCTGGCGGCGGCTCTCAACGGATTGGCCAAGTAAGATTATATTAATTAGCAAATCAATAGGACTATCCGTAATCGGAAAAATCCGGATATCCGGACGTTTTAGCTAGACCTCCGAATCCGGTTTTGAAAATCGAATCCGGATTAATTGAATATTAAGAAATTTTAACAAAAAATCGAAACTAGCGAGTTTGTTGTTCGCGCGCGTCTCGTGAGTATCGAGTCTATCTACTCGGCCGATGCCTTATTATTTTAAGGGCACACACAAAAAATGGCATAGTTCTTTTTACTGTTGATGACGTCTGACCGATATGAAAAGAAGAGGAAACATACTGCGCCGACCCCAGATAAATTGGGAACACGGCAAGGAGAAGAAGAGATACCTATTATAATAAATAGTTACCAAAAAAAAATTTATTCGATTTTCATGTGCATTTTAATCCATAAAATTCGGATTGGAACAAAATCCGTTCTTAAAAATCTGGATTTTAAAACAGAATGGATTTGCATTCACTAATATTAATACAAAAAATATGGTGGTCAGAAAAAGTTCGAATAAATATGGTCTTGATGCGGGAATCGAATCCGCGTCCACTGTGATCCGGGCAGGTGCCTAAACCGCTCGGCCGAACAAGCTTGGCTCGGCCAACGCATCAAGACCATAATTTTTCAAACTTTTTCTTACCACCATATTCTTTGTACTAATTTTTCTAACATTTATATATTGTTCAAATTAAAATAATAAAGATCATGTTATCTTAATTGCTAATCTAGTCTGCCGGTAGAAGAAAGAGAAAGAAAAAGAAGTGCATCTTCTGTGAAAAGAGAGAATTTACTTCGAATATTGATGTTAAACAGCGACAGTTTCGAGTTTAACTGCTGCACTCAGAGTCTTCAATAACTTTAATGAGGATTTGATGTCAAAAAATGACAATTCAAAATTAACCGCTATTCTTGCCAGTCTATTGTTTAGATTTAAATGAAATTTTCTAACATTATGTACTTATTAAAGTTAATTGACGTCTCTCAGTGCGGCAGTTAGAGTTCTTTCCAAAAGTTCGTGCTTGGGGCACCGATAAAAAATCCTAAAACAAATTCCATTTTAGGAGTTTTTATCTGGAACAGATCGCTCTTAGCGATAAGACCGCCTCTTGTGCTCCGTTGTTCATGTTACTTCCTCTATTATTATGCCTTTTATTTTAGTGTACAATAAAGTGTATTCTATTCACTGACCTCTATACAAGTTTGCTGGACTGAAGGTTGTCATCCAAAAAATGATACCATTTGACTATCGCCATCTTGGCACTGATGGCACTGGTGTACGAAGGTCGAAGGAACGTCCACGGAACTAATATTAGAGATGCATTTGTAATGTCAAATACAAGCAACAAACGTCAAATTTAGTACCCTTGCTGCTCGAGGGGGCGCTTCAAATCGGCACAAGAAACATTTGACATTTTAGTAGACGAATTCAGTCCAGCGTACTTGTATAATTAGAGGTTCTATTCTATTCGTGGTGACAGCGATTCTATTCTATTCGTGGTGACAGGTTCACGCACGTGATCAACCTGGAGTACTACTCGGACCTGGTGGCGATCCTGGCGCGCCTGGTGGCGGACGAGCTGGTGGGCGCCCGGGAGCGGCTGCTGTGCGTGCGAACAGCCCTGGCCATACTGGCGGGCGCTGGCGACGCCCTGAACGTGGACCCGGCTAAGTTCCATGCCTACCTTTACACTAGCGCCTTGGGCGTTCACGCGGGTAGGTCAACATACGACGCCTTTTTTTTTAATTGTCTTAACGTTCCTGGAAACAAGTCTTTTTGGAACTTTCTTTGTATACTTTCGTTTACTTTTCTTAATTTTGAATGAATGATGATTGAATGAAAATAATGTATGAAATTAATGAATGATATTAATGCATGAAATGAATTTTACATTAAAATATAGGTGAAACACATTTTAACGCATGTAGGGAGTGCTTGGCGCGAGTCGAATGGTAACAGAGTTCATGACGGTGACCGATGAGGTGGTAAAAACCACTATAAAATTCTCAACGTTAAACACGACATAACACTTTTATTTCAATGATTCTTCATAATTGAACATCAACACGGATCCTTATGCATCAAAATAACACCACTTTTACTACACAAAGACCACTCTGAAACAATTTTTGAATGATTGAAATAAAAATTTGACTGACGCCATTGAATGCCCGCCAAGCACTCCCATACGACGTCTTAAACTCACCGGGGAGTCCCAAATACCCACACAGTGCGTAAACTGCATTCTGACCCCGTAAAAAAAACGTAGGTCATCGTCACCAGCATTTTAATCAACCCGTGGAACTATTCACTCATACATACATAAATCACGCCTATATCAGGTAGGCAGAAGTGAAATGAAACCTGGAGAGGGCCTCAATGTAGACTCGCCCGCGATTAGAAAAATAGGTCAGAAAAAAATCGGAAAATTATAGTCCGCATCAAGACAATAATTTTTCGAATTTTTTCTGAGATATTTTTAATTACTAATTCTAACAGATATGACCTCTATATCCGGGCTCAATAAACGCTCAACACCGAAATCACTTCTCACAGGAGCATCGCACGAAGAAGCCAAGATCATCCTGGAAGGGGTGACGCAGATATGCGCGCGCGCACGCCGAGTATCCCCGTCCGTGCTGCAAGCGTTCGCCAAGCGGCTGGCCACCTTCGCCACGCAGCTGCACCATAATGGCGCATTGGCCTGCTTGGCCTCGCTACACCATCTGGCACAGGTAATGCTTTTAATACTTTGCCTTTTACACGCCGGGGAGTCCCCCACGGCCCAAGTCCCGGGGCCGTGGGATGTGCGTAAATAGTCATTTATGACCCCGATTAAAAAAAAAAGGAAATGCTTTTAATGCCAGAAACACATTTTTAAAACACGACGCGATATATAACGTGACGCGTGTTGAGTCGAATATAATGTATTGGTTTTCTGAGACCAGAATCACACTATGAACATCCGACGCGACGCTGGATTGTTCGGGTGTCTGACGTGAAGTCGCGTCGCGTTTCAAAAATGTGTCGGGGTCATAATAGTTTCATTTTATATTCGACTAGCTTTCTGCGCGCGGCTTGGTTCGCGTGAACTATGTTAAATATTGGAAACTTTTTAAAAACCGTATTTCTCTGACCATTCATAATGTAATACATATTATAAGTTTTATTATACCTTTTAACATTATGAATAAACCATTTCCTTTTTAATGTATTTATAGGCGCGATTTATGTACGTACGCATGTTTTAATAAAGGTTATGACGATCATTCCAGCAAAGCAAGCCCGTCTCGAATCTCCTGGAGCCGGAGCCCGACGTGGGCTCGGGTCGTTTCGACCCGTTGCTGGACTCGCCGGAGCATTGCAACGCTCACGCCGCCGCCGTGCACGAGCTGAGCGCGTTGGCGCGTCACTACCACCCGGTCGTGAGGCAAGCGGCCGCCGCTCTGTTCCAAGGGGCTACTTTGCCGGAGCTTAGTAAATTGTGAGTGTGATTATTGGTAACCCTCTTTAGGCATGAGTTCACCAACACGTAAGCAGTCGATTGATCGATCATGTAACAGTTTGGAATAACCGTCAATAAATGACGATTATCTTTTAATCACTTGTTGTATGTGTTGGTGAACTCTAGCCTTAAAAGACTTTCAATTTGATTGAGCAAGAGACCTAAATGAATTCCATTCTTTACACTTCTATTTTATTCCCGCTGGATACGGGCAGCGCAAGAGCGATCGGTTTAGAGATCTTTGGGGGAGCCCTATACCCAGCAGTGGGCGTCTCTCAGCTGAAAAACCAGTTTTGAATTCGGCGAAACCCATGAGAAAGTACTTGCGCGATGCGTATTGCCACATCTCTCTTTTATACTTATCTCATTTTATTCTATATCTCATTTTATCAAATCAATGATGAGGAATGGGCAGCAGCGTTCCTCTTATACCACCTAGCAATAGCAATGTACTGCGACTTTTGTGCCCGATAAATGGCAATAGGCTCGCCACCTATTACATGGGACCTAACATAATTGGCGAAACGTGGGTGCTAGTTCACCTCTGCCTACCCCTTCGGGGATATAGGCGTGATTTATGTATGTATGTATGTATGTCATTTTCAGCAATATGTAAATACCATTGCAATCATATCATAAAATATTTGAAAAAGTGACATGCAACATAATTTTTTTCAATAAAATTTTGAACTGCTTTTTTTTATAATTATTTACACAACTTTGGTAGTACCGATTTCTTCGGATTTGTTGATCGTGCAGATTTTGTTTATTGTATTTAGGTTTTTGTATTTATTTTCCCACTATGTTAACATATCTTTTCGTTTAAAATATATAATAAATATTTTTATTTTCAGGTCGTCAGTGAAAGTGTTTGAAATGTACGACGGTTCCCAAATGGCTTTCAAGCCATCCATACCGCCGCCTAAACGCAGTGACAAGGTGAAATCGAAGACCGGCACGAATCACGTATGGGCGCAGCCCACGCTCCGGCAGATGTGCGAGGATGTAGAGAACAGTGTCCAAATGGTTGTCAAGAAGATTGGATGATGGAAATAAATGGCGGGAAAGAAAATGTTGTGGTTTTATTAAACGACCCTCGCGCACACTGTCACAATAAAAGTTTAGCAAAAAATGAACAAAATAGGCGTCGTATGGCGATACACGTAGAGCGCCATAAGTTTAAGATTTTCTTGAGCTATGGAACAAAGCTAATATTATGACACAACAAAAAATTTAGTAAATTATTTTTTCTCAAAAGCTATCTTTTGTTACTGTTTAGTAGGCATGAAATTAATTTGTAATAATCGGTTGTAATAATCTTTTAACATTAAAAAAAAATGCCACAACTAGGCTAAAATTGTTATTTTTAGTTCCTAGGAGGTTTAGGAAAAACGAAATAAAACAAAAACATGATATAAAAATATTATATACTAAAACTAATATGTACAATTCGTTATTTTCAATAAATGTCACTTTAACATTTGAATAAAACATGTCTTTTGGTATTGGCTCATGATTTCAAGACTGTATGCAAACTTCTCTTGACCACAAATGCCGCTTAGATATAAAGAGGAAAAAATCGCGTTTTACCTAACCGCTTTAAGTTTTAGCGGGAAATACTTTGGTTCCAAACTTGCATGGCATCGACGAGTAACTTGACTCGCTTTTGACGGGCGGCTTCCAGTAGACGGCGAGATTCCTCCCGCTGGCTGTCGATATACTCCCGCATCGAGGACAGCTTGGCCTGCCAACTGAAAATAAAATACATATATAAACCACGCCTATATCCCCGAAGGGGTAGGCTGCGGTGAATTAAAACCGACTTTTCGCCAAATAAGTTATGTAATAGGTGGCCAGCCATGTATCGGGCACATAAATCGCAGTATATTGCTAGGTGGTATGAGAGGAATGCTGCTGCCCATTACTCACCGCTGTCTTTACCCTTAGTCGCCTTGTACGACACCCACGGGAGAGATGAGGGTGGCGAGCAATTGTATTCTACTCTGCCTTTACCACGCGGCAATAATAAAATAAAAACTGAATTATGTTTTTAAAGTAAATTAATGATTATAATGACATTAATTCAATAACAATTATTCTTAAGTATAGAATGGCCCTAAAGTTTTGTTCGGCCACATATTGGCCATAGATTGGCCACTTGTCTTGAGGAGCTTGAACCTTTCAAGCTCCTCGAGACAAGTGGCCAACTTAATCGAACGAACAGAATAATGTACAAAACTGACGCATTAGAAAACAAGATGGCGACCGTCATGTCGAGAACGGAATTAGAGACTTACGCCGCATCCTGCCTCTCCCAGAGCTCCAACTCCTGGTCGACCCTCAGGTACTCCGCTTGGTTCGCTCGCAGCGCTTCCAGTTTGCTCTCCAGCTCCCTATGCTGAGCAGACCATGCGGCCGATTCGCTCGTCTCGATCGACTGTTCCGCCTCCAGGCTCTCATGTTCCCGTTCGATGAGCGACTTGATTTCTGATATATTTGTGCGGATTTCATCCTGGGAACGTTTGGAATAAAAGGTTTAATACCTAAACACAATCCGCCTTATTATAAAACATGGACTAAAGCTAGTCATGGTTTTAAATTGATGCTAACTCTGTCTATCATTCAGCGAATAAAAGTGACAGCATCAGTTTTAAACTATGACTAACTTTAGTCCGTGTTTTATAATAAGGGGGGATAATTTTACATTTGTAATGTTTGTATTGATTATAATTGATGTATCATAGTATAGGCAAAATTGGTATAATAGGAACGCTGCTGCCCATTACTCATCGTTTGTGTAAATTGACAACATTTCAAATTATAACCCCCCAAAATAACCGTTTCCGTTATAAAAAAATTCTCTAGGTATCCTATAGCTTAATTAATTTAATGTTGTCTAAATATACCCACAAAATTATATAAAATTTATATTTGTGGTTCCTTAAAAAATCGCAAATATGTTTGTATGGAAAAATCAATTTTCATTTAATTCTCCATACAAAACGTCAATTTGATACTTAATTAATATATATAATAATAAATATAACATAATATTATGTAACAATAAATTTTAAATCCTTCCGAAACTCTCATTTTAACTAATTTAAAACGTATTTTACTAAACAATTAATTTCAAATAATATTTTTATTTTTGATGCTGGAAACGCCATACATACATACATAAATTACGCCTATATCCCCGAAGGGGTAGGCAGAGGTGAACTAGCACCCACGTTTCGCCAGTTATGTTAGGTCCCATGTAATAGGTGGCGAGCCTATTGCCATTTATCGGGCACAAAAGTCACAGTAGATACACAGCTAGATGGTATAAGAGGAACGCTGCTGCCCATTCCTCATCACTGATTTGTGTGTGATTGTGTTATAAGCTAACGCCAGCTTGTCAATTTTGGCAATTCCTCCGTCATTTCGCCATTCCTCCGTTGCGGTCACGTCATTTGGCGCTTACGTCTCTTTAGAATGATGGGAATTTTAATCATGATGTATGAAAACGACAGAATTCAGAAAATGGGTGTCTTCATTGTCTGTATAATTCCATATAACATCATAATTAAAGTATTTTGAAAAAATGAAATGTTGTCAATTGAGCGCGTTGCTAACACTTGTTACCTACGTTACAACTGCCCGCCGCCGCCGCCGCTGACCGCGTCTGTCTGTGAGAGGCTTAAGACGATTTTATGCTCGAGTGCAATCTCGTTAAACTCTCGAGATCTCGCCCTGTTTTCCTCCAAGATCAATCTTGCCCTTTTTTCGTCCGAGATCAATAAATATATCGTTAAAAAAAGCTGAGACCTCGCGAGAACGAGATTTCATTCCCTATCTCTGGCTTACCATGAGCTACGCCCGCTGCCGGGACAGCTTGGATCGGGCTCTCTGAGTGTGGGCGAGGCGGCCGGTCAGCCCGGAGGCTCTGCCCTGGAGGGCCTCCACCGAGCCCATCAGCCCAGCCCATCAAGAGACAGAAAGAATCGCAGTGCCAGGTGATATAAGAGGAACGCTGCTGCCCACTACTCATCGTTTGCGTCAATTCAGCCTTATAAAGTCATAAGGCATCGTCCTAATAGAACGCGATTGCGCGATTAAGCGACGCGACCATCGCATGTACTCGTACAAACATTTCAAACGCGCGGCCGCGTCGTGCCTTTGTCAGTTAGGACTTCAAGTTCAATAAGTTTGATCGTTTTTTTGTTTCTATTATTTATGTTATTTTAACAGTACACGTGTTATCCACATTTCACAGCGTATTTCCTTTCGCAGGTGGGCTGGAAGAGAATTCTTTTGATATAAGCTTCACCTTTTGTACTATTTTATATGAACGTAATCTCCTTTGTGTTTTTTGTGTACAATAAATAAAAAATTAAAATTAAAATTTGATCGTGAATTCGTACGAGTAAAATCGGCGCGAACCTTCGATAATCGCGCAATCGCGTTCTATTAGAACGACGCCTAAGGCTGGTGGCGATGCCTCTTTTTAGGAAACCCCACTCACACAAAAACCTTTTCTTGTGTGCTATTGTGAATTTTGTAGAAAATGTACTTTTTGACTTTTTGAGATTTATGTTATTTAGCTTGGATTTTGTATTAAGTTTGTTTAATTTGGTATATTATATTCTACAATAGTTTTAAAGCTTTAAAGTCTCTCAGCAGACCTAGGATAAACAACACTCTGGCTTACCATGAGCTGCGCCCGCTGCCTAGAGAGCTTCGATCGGGCTCGCTGCGTGTCGGCGAGGCGGCCGGCCAGCCCGGAGGCTCTGCCCCGGAGCGCCTCCACAGCGCCCACCACCCACGCCGCACACTCCGAGCCCATCAGCTCCCTGGGGAGAACACAGTGTGAGTCAATGTAAGGCCTATAGAGTGCGTTTCATCTTATAGTTCCTATGCCGTGATGGTGGCTACAATGCCTGTCATCAGCATCAACACGTAAGTCATATTTGCAGGTTTTTTTTTATGTTTTATAGAAAATCTTTGAGAAAATCATGTCCAAAACATTGAATAGTGAGGAAAGAATAATTGTGTTATAAGCTAAGTTCTTTTGTGAACGTGAAAAACGTAATAGGGTCCCGCATAATCCTTAATAGTGTGTTAGTAGTGCTACAAGTTCGGATTGCCGCCATTAAATTGGGTTACCAGTATCAGTTTTATTAAGTGTTTCATAAATAAATTAAATATATTTATTTTGGTATTATAACTGTAAATAAATAGTACTTATAACGATTTAACGACTGACAAGAGTGAGGACATGTCAAATGTAGACATGTTAGATGAACACAATTATTGTTAATCATAGTAAATATTATATTTTATTATAATTTAACCTTTTTTTACTTTATGAGTCTATCCTTCTTACTTCACTACAATTTATTTATCTATCTAATTTCTATCACATTTATAATATCATGAACTAACTGTTCTCGCAAATTTTCACGAGCTTTGGCTTATGACTTTCATAAAAAAAACTAATATATAACTTTGTACCGCTAGTAGTTATAAGTAACAAAATAAGATAAGATGCATAATTGTTAATCTAGTTAATTGAAAAAAAAAACTCCCTGAATTAAAGGTAGTACAATAAAGTTGACATGGTATCATTTTATTGCAATACTACCAACTTGACGACATAGGAACTGTAAGATGAAAAGCACTCTACACACAGCGTGTTTGCCGTGTGTATAATAGGCCTCACACTCAATTACATTTTGTGCATTGTAGTCTGTACTTGTCTTATTTGGTAAACTTTAGTGACAGAGTTTATTTGTTGTATGTGTAAATACAGCTAGTTAGCACCATTATTATTATCATACATTTATAATTAATTATTAATCTGATATGAAATCTATAGGTATATAGATTTTTGTCATCTAATAATTGTAAATTTTGATAATATTCCATAAACATAGACAATGATTATTCGAAAACAAATGCCCATGCTATAGATATCACATCACACAAACATTTCCCTACGAGGTTTCAAACAGGGGACTCCTTGACTGATAGCCGGCAATGTGATCACTCGACCGAAATGGTACATACATCATACATAAATCACGCCTATATTCCCGAAGAAATTGAAGGAATGCGCAATCCCGGCACAACTTTTTTTTAAAACCACCCATTTAAAAATAAAATAATAACTATGCGATGGTGACAATAATAATTGTATACTGCTCTTCCGTCACCGCACGGCCCATTTTTTAAAATATCATTTCTTCCAGTTCGGATTGAATAATCATACCTAAAGCAGAATAACAAGGTACATAAACATATTAACCGAAACACTAGGTAACACAGTCCCTACTAACGAAATACTTAATAGAGATAATATAGAAACTCACGTACAACACCTAACTAAAACTCTTTTAAAAAGCTACGAAACGGCATGTCCTGTCCTGGTACCTAAACGCATAGACAAAAGTCGCTGGTGGGGGCCAGAACTAGAGCGGTTGCGCAAGGAGCTCAGGACACTTTTTAACAGAGCAAAAAATACCAGGAACGATGATGACTGGGATAAATATAAATTTGCACAAAAGCACTACAAGAAACGTATCAGATTCCGAAGTACGGAGGCATGGCGCAATTTCTGTAGTAGCATAAACTCAACAAACCAAGCCGCAAGAATAAAGAAAATCCTTTCAAAAGATGAACCCAACCTTTTGGGCTCGCTCAAGAAAGGAGACGGTACTTATACAAACACGGACAACGAAACTAGCGCAGTACTGCTGGAAACACATTTTCCAAATTGCAAAATCACATCAGATCTGGAATGGACTGATGAGAACAGCAGTACACCAACAACTCAAGACTGGGATGTCGCAAACAAGATAGTGACCGCAGATGGAATAGAATGGGCCCTAAAAAGCTTCAAACCGTTCAAGTCCGCAGGGCTGGACGAGATATTCCCCGCACTACTACAATGGCAGTCTAAACAGATCACAAAATTTTTATTACCAATCTACAGGGCCTGCATAGCCTTTAAATATATACCGAAAGGATGGAGGGAAGCGAAAGTAGTCTTTCTACCGAAACCAGGTAAGGAGGACTACACTCACGCCAAATCCTTCAGGCCCATCAGTCTTACCTCGTTCCTTCTGAAAACGCTGGAAAGACTGGTAGATCGCCACCTAAGGGATGGAGTACTCAAAGAAAAACCACTACACCCTCAACAACATGCCTATAGGAAAGGCAGATCAACAGAGTCGGCACTACACATGGTGGTACATAAAATAGAATCGGCTATCACAAACAAAGCTTCAACATTAGCTACCTTTATAGATATAGAAGGAGCTTTTGACAAAACTATGCACAACAGCATAAACCACGCCCTTCAAAGACTTAAAGTAGAGCCAGCCGTAAGGTTATGGATAACTGAACTGGTCAGTAAAAGGGCGGTCCAGGTAGTGGTGAATACTACCACAAGGGCAAAGGTAGTTAAAGGGTGCCCCCAGGGAGGGGTCCTATCGCCACTTCTGTGGAACATAGTAGTGGACAGCCTTATAAGGACGCTAAATGAGAGAGGATACACTACTATTGGTTATGCAGATGACCTAGCAATACTGATAAATGGGAAAGCAGAGAACATACTATGCAGAGTAATGCGTTCCGCCCTTCAGATTGTTGAACATTGGTGTGACGAGCATCAGCTGTCAGTAAATCCGAAGAAAACAGAACTTATCCTTTTCACCAACAAAAGGAAGTTACCAGAACTCAATCTACCAAAACTATTTAACACCAAACTCGCCCTATCAACACAAGTGAAATATCTGGGCATCATCCTTGATAATAAATTGAATTGGGCGAGTCATATCGAGGCAAAAACAAAGAGGGCTTGTATAGCATTTTGTCAGTGCAGAAGACTAGTTGGTAAAAAATGGGGTTTAACCCCTAAAATATCTATCTGGCTGTACAAATCAGTTATCAGACCTTCTATGACCTACGGATCGGTTGTATGGTGGCCCAGAACGCAACTTACCACGGTAAAAGCAAAACTCCAGAGTCTACAACGCTTAGCAAGCGTAGCTACCACTGGATGCATGAGAACCACCCCATCAGCCGCACTAGAGTATCTCTTGAGCCTGACACCTCTAGATCTTGTAATACAGGAGGAGGCAAAGGCAGCAGCCTTAAGGCTTAGAGCTAACGGGCTATGGAAACAAAACATAGAAACAACACACACAAAAATTCTGCAATGGACCCTGAAGGAAATACCACTCCTAGAGGCACCCATAGACAGAACACCGTGTAAACATGTCTTCGATCGAAGGTACAATATCCAACTCATCGCAGAACCAGGAGATGTCTCTGGCATCAATGAAGTTAGGATATACACAGACGGCTCTAAAACCACATATGGCACTGGAGCTGGTGTCTTCTCGAACGACTTAAACATAAAAATATCAACAACACTGGACAAACTAAACTCAATCTTCCAAGCAGAATGCATTGGCATCACCAAAGCGGCACAGGCGGTTGCAGCCAGAGATGCCAGAGACCTAAACGTCAAAATAATCTCAGACAGTGCTTCCGTTCTACAAGCCCTACAAAGAAACACGATAACATCTATCCTGATACTGGAGTGCCACAATGCACTCCAATCCATTGCGAGTACGAACGGAGTAACTCTTCAATGGATCAAAGGACACAGCAACTCATTGGGAAATGACGTAGCCGATGAACTGGCCAAAAAGGGATCGAAAGGGACAGTATATGGACCGGAACCATTGCTACCCATACCTCAGGCCCAGATAAAAACATGGCTGCGCACCAAAACTGAGGAAACCCATTTAAGAGAATGGATAAACAGTGACGGGTGTAAGCAAACAAAGAATGCAGTTCCGGTGGCATCAAAAAGATTTGCTCGCAACCTCATAAATTTAAACAGGGACAAACTCCGAAAGGTGATAGGCATAATAACTGGCCATTGCTCCCTAAACAAGCACCTATTTACCATTGGGGTGACGGACAGCCCTCTATGCAGAGGATGCATGGAGGCAGAAGAAACGCCACAGCACGTGCTTATAGAATGCAGGAGCGTGGCAGATGAACGGGCAAGGCTCCTCCAATCCCCAGTATCGGTCCCGGAAGCTTGCAGCAGTCTGAAAAGACTGCTGGGTTTTTGGGATAGTCTGGGATGGTTGGAGTAGCAATAATAGGGAGACACGTACAATGGCCCAATCAGGGGGCTAAGTGCGGACAAAGCCCAGTTAAACTAACTAACTAACTAACCTAAAGCAGAATAACGTCTGCCGGGTTAGCTAATTTTCAAATAATATAGCTCTTACTTCTCATCGATGGCGAGCGCTTCCAGGTCGGGGAACTCCGCGGACAAGTGTATGAGCCCCTGCTTGTATTCCACGCAGCTATCCAAAGTCTTCTTTTGCCAAAGCGCCAGCTCAGTCTCCTTGCTCAGCAGTTTCTGTTCAAAACCGTATGATTAATCTAATATTATAAAGCTGAAGCTAATTTGTTTGTTTGGTTGGTTAAACGCGCTAATCTCAGGAACTACAAATTCAAATTGAAAAATTATTTTTGTGTTGCATATTCCATTTATCGAGGAAGCATATAGGCTATATAATAACCGACATTAACGCGAGCGAAGCCGCGGGCGTCCATTATAGACAAATGAAATTGTGAGCTGCTTTGAAATATTGGTGCTACACATTTTTATTTTTGTAAATATTATATATTAAAAGACACATCCAAAATCTCCCCATTCCCAAATCTCTCCAAGATTGTTAAAATAGATTAGATTGTATAGATTGTTTAAATTTTGTCTGAGCCAAGCTCAGCAAGTGAATACTGATTTGACGTCTCTGGGTGCGGCAGTAAGCACACGATTGCAGAGAGCAGATAGATAGATACCCTGTGCCCAGGTGGTCAACCAGCGCCCGCTTGGAGTCCTGCATCCGGAGGGCGTAGTCCAGCTCGTCGAGGAGCCTATGGCCTCTTGTCCACGCCTTGTGCCTTGTGTGGACAAGAGGCCTAACTGTAAAGTGCAAATTACCTTGCTCTTTTTTTTGAAGGAGCTATGCTGTTGGTCGAGAGGCCTTTACAGCATCTACCGGGTTTTTGGGGAAGGCGATCACCTTGACCTAAAGCCAAACGTGTCCTCAAGCCTTGCAGTCGAGCACTCCCAGTGAGGGTGCCTTCACAGCAGGCGTCCCCCGTGGGAGGGGGCGGCATCTCCCTCGGGAGATATAATGCCGCGGAGAGCCTCACAGGGCGGCCGAGTCGGAGCTCGGATCGGCAGGCCTGAGGGTGCCTCTGAAGGCTACTCTAAGGCTTCTACTTGCATGCCGTTCTGCTAGCGGAGCGTTGGGCTCTGGTGCGTTTAGTATCATCTCGGTAGTGAACGCGTCAGGGTCGGCGCTTTGTTGCGGATCGGGGCGTGGGCGGGTTTGGGAGACCTATCATTACAGACTGAGGCATGCTGCGCACTCCCCTATTTTTTCTTGGACACACGGGTTTTCGGTATCTAGCGTCTTGATAATTCATAAGTGTATTGTTATCATACCAGATATGAATATATGAATTTAGACTTTGACTTTGGCGTTATTACCTTGCCCAGGTGGTCGACCAGCGCCCGCTTGGAGTCCTGCACCCGGAGGGCGTAGTCCACCTCGTCGAGGAGGCGCGCGCGCTCGTCCACAGACAGCGGCTGCGCCTCCACCTCGCGCCTCAGCTGCTGGCTCTCGGCGCTGCGAATGGAACGGAATCCTCATCAACTATTCCATTTTTATTTCAACATTATATAAATGTTAGAAAAATTAGTAGACAGATTCTGGTAGTTAGAAAAAGAATTTCGAAAAATTATGGTCTTGATGCGGGAATCGAACCCGCGTCCGCTGCTATCTGGGCGGGTGCCTGACCGCTCATCCAACCAAGACTTCTTTTTCTAACTACCAAAATCCTCATCAAATCATACATACATAAATCACGCCCATATCCCCGAAGGGGTAGGCAGAGGTGAACTAGCACCCACGTTTCGCTAGTTATGTTAGGTCCCATGTTATAGGTGGCGAGCCTATCGCCATTTATCGGGCACAAAAGTCGCAGTACTATTGTTAGGTGGTAAAAGAGGAACGCTACTACCCATTTCTCATCACTGATTTATCCTTAGTCGCCTTGTACGACACCCACGGGAGGGATTTGGGGTGGTGACAATTGTATTCTACTCTGCCATCACCACACGGCTTTTTGATTTGCTCAACGGCGCCTCGCCTCAGTCGTTTGCCGCGCGCACTATTTTACGCTATTTTGTTCCGTGCCTCACTCTAGCATACCACGAATTATGAATAATACTAACGAATTCTTGTATATTGTCTGGATGCTGAAGTTCTTGTTTATTTTCTCTTTTTTAAAATCCTACTTATAAGGACAAAAGCAACAGCTGCCCCCGCAACCCGTAGGTGTGGAGCCATGAAGTCTTATTTGCCAACTGAACGACCGAACAAAAGAGGCTGCCGCGCTCGTTCGTAGACAGTTTATGCCTCGCGAGGCTGCTTGCTGTGTAGACGCGCCTAATTGACAACATTTCAAAAATGACAACACCCTAAAATAAAAATACCGTTTCTTTGTTTTCCAATCCCGACTTTGAAACTATTTTTATTAATTTTGTTCATTACATAATTACACAGAAAAAAATAAAATGAAAAACATATGCGATGACGTCACAGTCTTGGATGTATGAATTAAAACATTTGCCTTCTTAGATGGAAGAATAAAAGTTATCATAGACATGATAACAGGCGTCAGTCATAAATTATAAATAAATGTTTTTATTTTCGACACCGGAAACGCCAGTCCGTCAATTTTGACAAGTGATCTTTTTATTTTTCGCGTCAAGAGTGATTTCGCCATTCGTCCAGTACAGTGACGTCATTTGGCGCTTATGTCTGTTTACAATGACCGGTATTTCAATCATGATTTTTTGTATGAAAACGACGGAATTCAAAAGAAATAAAAAATATGGGTGTCTTCATTGTCGGTTTAATTTCATATAGCATCATAATAAAGGTATGTATAAAAAATGAAATGTTGTCAATTATCGAGAACCGTCTCCTTTTTTTGGAGTTGGGCAAACAGTACAAATACATCAAGCAACTCACGTGGCGCGCTCGATGTCGAGGTCGAGCTGCCTC